>JBBPDB010000134.1:21506576-21545449 GCA_037974465.1 Brachypetersius altus
AATGGGTTAAATGCAGAGGAAGAATTTCGTGCTGTTCACACTGTGTGCAGTGGTGTGTTCACGTATGACCGAATACTTTTTTTTTTTTTTTTTTTTTAAAAAAATATTGTATGTGTTACAGCTTTACAGTGAATCCTTCAGAAAAGCTTAACTTAATATTGTTAAAGTAAGCCTATTAACCTGTTGGATTCATTTCCATTGATTCCATTCAAACATCCTGCTGCTGTGGATTTCCTATATTTTAGTGATGCACACAATATTCATTTAAGTGCTGAATATAGCAGAGACTGCTTCTGCTTATTTGTGTGTCTTACAGTGTCAGAAACCTGTCAGACTTCACAACTTTCTTTACTTGTTAGTTAGATTGGTCTCAGGTGATTATTTTGGTGATTATATTATGTGCATTTCTTTTTATGCCAAAATATCATAGTATAATATAGGTAGAAGTCTTGCTGATTGGAGCGCCACTGTGCTAGTATGTGTTTTATGCAAGGCTTTTTCTGAGTAGTGTGGATTTGGATGAGATGGAGTGAAGGGCTGCTCGGGGCCCGGGGCTGTGGAGCGGTTGGCAGGGAGAGAGATGGTGGGGGCATAGGGCTCTGGCTGGGTGGAGAAGGGCCTGATAAGGAGCAGAGCGACAGGACTGCAGATAGCAAAGCTGAGCCCTGTGGGAAAGACAGAGCCGAGAGATTAGGGTCAGAGAGAGAGAGAGAGATGAGAGAGAGTGTGAGTGAGAGAGGAGGGATAGAAGGAGAGACACAGACACAGAGAAAGTGTAAAGAGAGGAATAGCAAAAAGGAGAGAGATCAGAAAGAAAGAAAGAAAGAAAGATCGACAGACAGAAAAAATAGAGAGAAAATGAGAGAGAAAGAGAGAGAGAACACTGAAACAGCACTGTGTTTGTAGTGCAGTATATCTACATAGTATTGTTTTACGAAACGCGTTAATGTGTTTCTTTCACATGTGCACATTTAATTCAGGTAAACCGACACAGACTTATTTTTTAAGCAAAAGAAATAGGAAAACAAGATGCTGTAAACGTAGCAGCTCGTAATCGTCACCTTGAATGGTGATGAAGGAGAAGCAGAGTGACAGGAAGAGAGGTGGAGAAGTGGCTGTTTTTCTAGGGTGGTGGACAGGGGAAGGGGGGTGTGTTAGAGAGGCCTCTTCCCTCTAGAGCAGGACGGCCAGGCTTCTCCCTCAGAAAACACATCAAACGGCTGTCATTAGGGTGGCGCGCTGCTCTCAAAGCCCCCCTAGACAACGCTCCACCACTCCAAACGTCCTTTCATGCTTGGGCTTGCTGTTCTTTTCCTCCTTTATACCTCTCACTCTATCGCTCTTATGGAATAGAGGAGTGAACAGACTGCTTGCCGTTGAGAGGCAGATGAGGCAAAGAACTATGTGTTGATGTGTGTGTGTGTGTGTGTTTGAGTGTGTGCGTGCATGTGTGTGTGTGTGTGTGTGTGTGTGTGTGTCTATGAGAGAAAGAGATTTGGATTTTGTACTGTGACCATGTTAAAGTTCAGTTCCTCTGTGGTTTGCCACCAAGTTCACATCACACCCTCTTTAGGTGTTACCAGTCACCTATTAATATTAAAGTCTTATGTCCAGTAAGTGCTGTGATTTGTACATCTATGTAGTGTTAATGTTATGTATTTGTCATGAATTACATATTTATTATGTATTTAAGTTAGATGCCAATCCCGAAATAGCAACTGTCCCTTTAATATTACTCTCCTCTGTCTGCTGTCACATAAAAATATTAAAAACACACCAAACAGACAATTCACTACACAGCAAAAGGCAAAGGAGCGTTAATATGTGACTGAAACATCCATCAAAATGTTTTGGTTACGAAAATTAGGAACCTGGCATATTGGATGAATTAGTGTGCTGCCAAATACTAGATCAACCCCTAGAGACACATTATGAACATTACCCACTCTCTATATCTCTCAGAAGTTTTTGACTAATAGATGCAAGCTCCCTCTCTTCTGGCTTTTTTGCGTCTCATTCAAAACAGTCCAGACTGTGACACTCCTAATAACTGCAGGGTAAATGGACAAAGCTGAACATCTTCATGTTCAGAGCGCAAATATGTGTTAATAATTTTGTTTTTCAAAACTAATAAAGTGTTTTTACAGTTTAATGTCAAAATATGGATATTAATGTGTAATTACATAATTATATTTGATTAAATTAACACAAAGTCATAACTCTTGACTTCTGAGTTAAAATGCTAAGAATGATCTGTCAGATAGATGCACATGCCTCCTCTAAAGAGTCTGCGTAGATTGCACAAGATGAGCTTATCCTAGCTGGTCCTAGATTTGCAGCATGCTATGTGCATTTATCACTAAGACAAAGTTCTGATGTTTATGGATATTCTTATTTTTCACTTCTATTGTGTTCTCTAGTAAGACGCAAGGCGATCAAAGAGTAGAGAGAAAGAGCGGAAGAGGTATCTGCGGCTTCAGCCACAGCATACGAGCAGAGAGAGAAGAGAAAGAGATGTGGAGAGCCAGAGATAGACAGAGAGAGAAAGAGAGAGAGGGACAGAGAGAGAGAGTGCAATGACAAACGGTCTCTTCCTTCCTGCGTGCATGCAGCACCATGCTTTCAGCAGCCCTGCCTGCATGATTAGCAGGATATTGATTTGAGATGTGTGTGTGTGTGTGTGTATGTGTGTGTGTGTGTGTGTGTGTGTGTGTGTGTGTGTTTTGGGGGAGGAGGGTGCTGTAATCGTACACTAGACACTAGTTCCCAGCGTTTGCACTGGGCTACAGCAGACAGCCTGAGGACTTCAGCGCGAAGGGCGAGACACAGAAAGAAAGAAAAAGGGAGAGAAGTGAGAGAGAGAGAGGTAGAGAGGGAGGAATAGAAAGTGAGAGAGAGAGAGTAAAAGAGGAAGGAAGATTAGTTAAAGGTGCAGGTTTTATATAAACTGTAAACAGAGCGAGTGAAACAGTCTGAGGAATGGCGAGACAGACAGCAGAATAAGAAGCTCCGTAATGAACAGAGGCTCGACTGACACTGAGATTTTTTTTTGTTCTCTCTTGTGTTTGCTTTCCTCTGTGAGGTCGTTTTAGGGGCTTTTTGGAGCATTAGGCCGAGCTGAAGAACAAGGGGGCTGTGTAAACACAGAAGAGACAGACAGATCGGAGATGAGAGATAAATAGAGACAGATAGATAGAGAGAGAGAGAGGGAGAGGGAGAAAGAGGGAGGGGGAGAGAGAGAGAGAGAGAGAGAGAGATGAAGCTACACAGAGCAAGGACATATAGTTGGAGAGGGTGAGCAGGAGAAAGAGACTCAAGACACCAAGGAACCAAGGAAAGTAGTGAGAGACAGAGAGAGAGAGAGAGAGAGAGAGAGAGAGAGAGAGTGTTTTGTGGGAAACAGTAGGAGAGGTTGAGCAAGAGGCAGAGGTAGGGATAGCAGAGCAAGTACTGAGGAGAGGGAAAGAGAGAGAAGCTGGCATTAATGAGAGATAGCATGTTTCCTGGGAGATAGCAGGTAGAGCAAGAGAAAAAAAGATTACAGTTCGGAAGGTAATTAGAGAGAGAGGGAGGGAGAGAGAGAGAGAGAGAGAGGGAGAGAAAGAGAGCATAATAGATAGTGGGAAGAGAGAGAGAGGGATATTGTGCTTTGTGAGAGTGTGCGAGAGAGGGAGAGAGGGAGCGAGGGAGAGACTGAAACTGAATCTCTGCACACACTGGACAGAGTCTGATCTGTCATTGGCTCAAGGCCTTTTCGTCTCCTTCAGAACGGCACTCCTCATCTCTCCACAGCTTCCAGCATGTATTCAGGTAGCCGCAGCCATCGTGAGCTCAAGGGCTGCTCTCCCGCCTCCCACAGGCTCGGAGGAGCACGGCTCAGCCTCCCCTCTGCTACTCTCAACTCTTTGGTTCTCCTCTTTTCCAGATGACATTCTAGGAAAGAAGAGAGCGTACTCCCCCAACAGCAGCAGCGAGTGCCCATCTGACAGCAAGAAGCCCCGCAGCGCCTCCCCTAAAGGTAAGAGAACCACAGAAATGTGTGCGCATGTATATGCGTGGACGGGGGTGGGTGTGTGAGTGAGAAGGACGGGCGTGATGCAATCAGAGCCGTTTAACCTTAGATTGGAAGATGAAGTGGGTGGGGGTGAGTGAGGGATAGGATAACAGCAGGAGGGGCGGGTAGGGGAGGGGAGGGGAGGGGAGGGGAGAGGGAAAGGGTAGAAGAGCCACTCAACCCTCATGCACATAACCTGCTCCCACACACACATACACACAAACAGCTGGGCATGTACAGAGTCATGATTGTATACAAACACTATCTGTATGCATTACAAAAGGCTAGGGGTATAAACCTCACAAGGATATGATGCTTTTGGAAACTGTTTGGCGTGTCATGAAATTGCATATTTCATAATGATATGAATCAGTTTTGTAAAGATGCTCTGAATACACAATGACAATGCTGTACACATATATAGAATATAGAAAATAGTACAGAACCAGCAGGCAAGGCATGAGCACCAAATACTAATGTATGAGGGCGACCTAGTAAAGCCTCAGGCCGAGATAGTGAAGGCTAAATGAGATAGTTTAGTCATGGCCATGGCTTGGTAAGGTTTGGGAACAGGATAATTAGGTAGAGGTCAGGACTTAGTAAGGCATGTGAATGAGGTAATTAAGTGGAGACCATGACTGACTGAACAAGTTATGTTGTGATAATTAAATCGTGGCTTAGTAAGCTATAAGGGCAATTTAATTAAGTCGTTCCAATGACTAGCAATTGTTTGACGTGACCATGGCGTAACTCGCTCTCACACTTTTGTGTGGCCTCTTCCTTCACTGAAACACATTTTCACCCACGATAAGGCACGAAGGCAGAGGAGTCAGAGTTGGGGAGGGCCGTGATAGGAGGAAATTATTTAAAGGGAAGTGTAGCTGAGGCCAAACAAATGCCTGTGGTTGGGACAGCGCACACACTTTTGGGACTTCAGGATTCATCTGAAATGACCACTTCTTCCATAGCTCTTCTGTAGCTTTTTAAGTTTTGCCATTTGGCTTGTCTTTGCCATTGGCCTGGTCAGGAGATGGTGAAGTCACTGTTGCACCTGGGCTGCATCTGAATTGATTCAGTACTGGAGCGCTGGGCTATATAACTAGATTAGATCTCACTTGTTTTATGTATTAGACTTGACACTTCCACATCCCTGTGCCTTATTTAGGTCCAAGCTAAGAACGGCTTGTCTGCCTCCTACTTCTTTTTTTTCTGCCCCCTGGTGAGTTGCGTCCCTCCCACCCACACCCCCCGGTCTCTCTTTCACCTCCTCTCCCCTCCTTTCTCTTCCTCTCTCGCTCTCTCTCTTTTTGCCTCTTGCTCTCTCTCTCACCCTCCTCGTTTAACTCTCAGGGGTGTGCACAAATCACATGCATGTGCGCCCATGCCGACAGCCAAGGCGGCACAACTGGGAGGTGAGAAGAAGGGTGATACCCCTGCGGCCCAGTGCCAGATTTACCACCCGCCACCCAGATTAGGTCAGCTGCTCAAGCAGAGAGCACAGAGTAGAGTGTGAGTGAAAGTGGTATATCTGTACTCAACATGTACGATTTTTTTGTAGTTTGTACTTAGTTTACAATTTTATTTGATTTCAACTCTCTAAGAAAGGGTTCGTCCAATACATTGAATTAATATTGATGCATCATAGCACATTAAGAAGTCATTAAGTCTAAACCTTTTAATAAGTCAAAATGTGCAGATAATTTAAAAAGAATACTAGCAATTTTGAACAGTTTTTATTTAGATTTAAAAAGAATACTAGCAATTTTGAACAGTTTTTATTTAGATTAAATCAAACCAAAATGTGAACAGGCCCTACAGATTTAGATGCATAGTTTCTCTGTCATGCCAGTCCATGTAACTTACACTTTAAGCGTTATTTACATATAATTACATACAATTCTGTGTACACGATAAATATTGCTCATGAAATAACTGAAGTGTGCAAGGAATTCTACGAGTGAAGCTCTCCATTTGGTCTGATGTCCTATAGATGTCCATCTCTAACTCTGTGTGACACTCCACCAACACCTGTCTCCTTCCTGTTTCTTCAGGTCTGTCTCTGTTCATTATAAAGAGGGGTCCTACCTTCAGCTTTTCAAGCAAAAGCAAACTAGAACTTCAGTCCAAAATTCACCTCCTAACAGTCTCAGTCACATAATGCAGGTCAGAACACTCAAAATATTAGATGTGGGTTTCTGCCACTAATTTGCATATTGGCGCATCCCTGCTTACAAGAAAATATTACTCATTGTGTATGTAGGGTTGAGTAATGGATCACCATGATATTGGTAAAAGCCTCATGTTGGATATTTGTGTCAGTGCAGTATTGTAGCCTTTGAAAGCCAACCCTGTAATTCACTTACCTGTTGTACCAGTTCATGACTGGGACTGTAGAGGCAGAATAAAAAGTTGCATCACTATTAAATGAGCTGCCTCGTTTTAACATTACACATTATACACCTACATGGAAAGGCCTTGCCGTTTGGATTGTGGGCCCAGGAGCTGAATAACTGTATTTAACCTGAAACATCCACACCCGAGAATTAGGATTTTGTCGGGTCTGCTTTTAGACATTGCTGTCATTACACTCTGACTTATTTTTAGGCCTTACCTGCAAACTCATCACTCTGCGGGTGCTTACTGCGGCAGGGCGAGGGGAGCACAGTCGTTACTGGCACGCTGGTGCCGGAGCGAATTACAGTGGGCCAGTAGTGGTCATCCCCTGCGGATTAGGATGGCTTTGGGACGCCGCTGATCTAACGTCTTGTGTCTGTGATCTGCTACTCCACCCAAACAACTTTTGTGGGTGGGTGGGTATGGGCGTGTGTGCATATGTGTATGTGCGTGTATGAGGGACCCAGCAGCTGCCCCTATCTGAGGCCCCATCTTACATCCACTCCTCCCCGCAACCACACACAAACACACACACACCTGGTAGGCCAGCAGATTTTGGCACATCAGGAATTCGCTTTAATGAGTAAAGCAGACAGAGAAGCTGCAATGAGCCGAGCTTACAGCAGGCTTAGCGGAGAGGGATGCGGCGATACAAACAGATTTTTAACTGCAGATCCAGACTCCCAGTCATCCTGTGGCTTCGCAGAGACCCCCTGTGGAGTCGACAGACACAGAAACCTGCTCACAAACACACACACAAGGAGACTTAAAAAGCGTTTCACGCACTCTATGGCACAGACATTACACTTTTAGCATACGCAATGCCACAATCAAAATGTTTCTGAAAACATTTCATAGTTCTGCAGTCTTAGACGAAAGAGCACCTCAGTCAAATGAATGCAAATGTGTTTGACACCCAAGAATATCATGACACACACTTAAACCACTTACTGCTTTAGAGTCACCTGGGTATCCACTCCTGCATTTAAAAATAGATGTGGCAGAAAACGTCTTTGAAGCATACAAGAACCACTTTTGGTTCCATAAGGAACCTTTCAGAGATGGTTCTTCTTTGAGAAAGAGATGCAGGAATCTGAAGAATCCTTTTAAGATTAAAGCACCTTCATAATGTGAAGGTTCTGTTAGACAAGCTGTCAAGTCAAGCCAAGTCAAGTCAAATGTATTCATTTGTTGTTGCATCTTTATAGAAATTGGGTTCGAGCCCCTATTCAGCAAGCCAGGGTAAAAGAGCCAAAACCTGGAGGAAGAGATCTCGAGAGGAACTGAGACTCAAAGCGGGAACCCATCCTCCTCTGCTCAATACCAGATAGCAAAGGAAACAAAAAATATCACTGTAGGGATGACTAAGAACATCTATGAGGTAGAAGCCTACTGACACAACTGGTGACTGGAGTCTGTGTGAGTGGTTCTAGCTTTGGTGAGCAGGTGGGCAGCACATGCAGATGACCCATGTTGGTCAGACTGGTCTAACCTGATAAGAAATCTGACAGTCGAGAAACAGTCCTTACTTAGAATGCATTATTTAAGGGAAATTCCAAAAACTCTATATAATATCTGCATAATTAAATGGTTTAGATGTCAAAGTCATTCAGGGATGTTTGATAGGAAAGAATCATGACAGTTCATATAAAATGTAAGTAAATCACACCACTCTGAATTAATTTGTCAGTGATTGTTCAATTTCTAATGATGTTTATTTTGTATGCATCTGAAGTCCGTGCCATGTGATAAAGGTAGTATCAGCGTAATGGAAAATGTGTTTTCTTACCTGCCTAGATGGCCACATAGCACAGGTCCTAGCATAGCTTAGCAAATGCTACGTTTTAACTGGAAACTTTAGTGTATGCAGAGAATAAAACACCAAACGGCATTCAATAGAATGGGTAACATTTTTGCCGACATTTTGTAAAGCTTGTCCAACCTAACACCAGTAGCTATGAAAGAATGCATTTGTGAGAGGAGCATTGACAGGTTAAGACTTTTCCTAAAAACATACATCCAAGCCCAGAAACTTTCATTTTATTTTATATGAATTTCAAAAGAAGCAGGAGTCGCTCTCTCTCTCCCCCTCTCCCTCTCTCTCTCTTTCACACACACACACACACACACACACACCTGAAGGCCCTTGGGTGGATTATCCGGTGTTTGGCTCAGTACCCCACCCCCCACCCCCCACAACTCCTTCTCGCCAGCCTGGGGCCAGACTCAGCTTTCAGTGAGGGAGGGTAAAAATATCCCCCTCCTTTTCCTCTCCTCTCCCCCCACATCTCCCTCTCTACTTCTCTTCCTTTTGCTACCTCCCTTTCTCCCTCCCTCCCTCCCTCGTTCCTCCACCCGTCCCCTGACTCTGTCTCGGATTACCGTCTCTTCTGTGTGTCTGAAGCAGACTGCCGCCAGACCCACACCTAATAATTCACTCACTCATCCCTCCGTTCACCTGTTCACAGAGCAGATAATGTAGGCTCTCTGTAACTCGCTCACTCGCTTTCAGTCATTCTTTCTCGTTACTCGTCCTGCGCTGAAAGTTTCCTTTTTGCCCCTATCTTCAGTAGAACACCAGTTCACGTCTGCCGCCATCATCCCTATCTCTTCCATCTCCACCTCTCCATGATCCACACCTGCTTTCAGTGAAAAAAGACTCTTCGAAAAGGCCTCACCATCCATGTCTAGTTTTTGGGTCAAGATGGAGCAAATTTGTGCTGGATTTCAGTGGCAAAATTCTAATATTTTCCAAATATCACAAGGTTAAGTTAGTGATATTTCTAAGTAGCACTGCTCTGCTGTAGCTTGTTTTTCTGGACGTTTTCTTCTCTTAAAAAAGGATTATTGTAAATGTTAACCAGCCAGAAATTACATTTCCCTAAAGTTTTATACATTTTCAAATTGTTCTTTCCAATCAGTCTGAACCATCCAGCATACAACTTATATGGAGATGTTTTTGTTATCGACTGCAAATCAGTAAAATGTCACTGCTGCTGTACCAGTAAATTATAACAAAATAGACTATATCATGCAGTACTAGGCAAGGCTGTGTGAATACACGAAGATAACAGGTTAAGTTCACTGCAAACCCTCTAGATATGCTTAGTTCTGGAAAACCAATCAGAATGCAGTCCGTGTGAGCAAACAAGGCCTGCAAACAGTTGAGCTGAAATCCTCCATCCAAGGAAAAGCCCCAACATTTGTTTTTTGCATCTGCTCTGCTTTCAGACAGAGCAAAATACAGTTCAAGGAGTTCTTGCTCAGATGATAATATCTCTTCTCCCATCTCTTCTGCAGAGAACTCACACACCCCTGCGCTGGAGCCAGGCATTCACATGACCCCCGAGGAACACTACAGGCGCATGATGTCAGCGCTGAACGAGCACGGCTCTTACGAAGAGCAACAGCAGCGGCTCTATCAGCTTGCCAGCAACATGGGCGTCCCCGGCCACGGTTAGTGTGTACCCGTCACTGTGGTCTATGTGTGTGCTCTGATCAGAGTTTCCAGACCCCTTTTTTCACTCCTTAAACTTATCAACAGGTCCAGGCTTAAAATCCTCTCTCTTGTGACTGTGTACTAGGGTCATAATGAATATATATATATATATAACAACTTAAAGGAACACTCCAATGTTTTCATCTGTAGATTACAGAGAAGTGAGAAAGTGTGGAGAACTCCTTTTAAAGTTTAATAATAAATCCTTTAAAATGAATAATGAGAATAGAGATTAAGATTAAACCCCCTGGGTTATTGTATCCCAATGCTGCAGTTGTCATTCCGTATAACAGTTCATGGCAGATTTGCTGTCATCAGTGACTGTGTGCGACCGATGGCCATGTAGACACTGTCCTGGTGACACCATTGTGTAGCTGTGGTGTTCCTGGCCATGTGGGGAATGACATATTAGACACTATTTGATCCTGGATCGTGTTTTGAACACACTCTATTATTTCAAAGGTGTATTTTTGATTAAGTTGTTGTTGGCTTGTTATTGGACATAGCGCTTTGACGTAAACTACACTAGTCTGAAAAAAACACCATCCGGTTCATTCTGCTACCGTGGCCGGTGGCAAAAGTTGGGAAAATTGGACTCTTGATGGAATGTTCCACTGACCGCTGCACTATGCTCCCGTTGCCTCTGGCAGTCGCAGAAGTTTCCGTCTCTGCTCAATTGAAAAGCTTGGAATATCCGGTTTGCTGATGTGCGTCTCCCGTCATAATTTCAGCAACTATGTGGACTACAACGCAGACTTGATGCACGGCCCGAAGTTCATACACTGCAATTAAACTTTGGGGCCTTCCCAAACACTGGCCATCCAAAGGGTTAATATAAGTTTTACTTTACTTTTACTAGACTCTTGCGCATTTCTTTATCTGTGCTTAGATATGTTTGTCCTCAACCATTTCACAGTTCCCTAGTACGATATTAAATAGTGTGATAAGATATCTATCTATAAATCTATCTATAAAGCAAAAGGCTGACCATATACTGGCTAACCTTGGCTGGGACTCTCGTAGACCTCCTCTCATCCAGCAGAGCTCTATGGCTGAGATTGCTGGCAATTCTATTTCCAGCCCCCAGCCCACCCAATGTCAGAATGTCACAGTGAGTGATCTGTGACTGCCGCTGCACACCGTAGTAAATAACACTGCCATTGGGCCCTGAGGTTCACTGTATATTGATTTGTTCTCTTTGATTGGCTGTGAGCCAACCCTCTAAATTACCAATACCATGGAAACGACAAGTGGGCTGTTTTTTTTGTCTTCCTTCGTTCCTACCCCCTCACATTTACAGTAGTGGGAGCCACTGGTGGTTAGAGGATATTAAACAAAAGCATAAACAAAAATTCAGCAGCTCTGACCCTTTTTTATTTTGCGGGTGACATCTTAATTATGCTTTTAAACTCAGGGTATTCATCATTAACCTTGTTGACTTTTTTTCTGTACAGAATGTGTCTTTAATTGGCACGGGCTTTTATGGCTATTCGCAGCAGTGCGAATTTAATCAGACTGCGTCCGTGCAGAATGGGAGAGCATATTACTTTAATTTTTATTTGATCAGGAATGCTTTTTTAATTGCAGACTGCCAATTGGAGGGCCATGCACTATAAATGTTTTAATTGCCCTCCTCCTGCATCTGTAAGGAATTAGTGCCCTTGTCTGAGTGTGTGTGTGTGTGTGTGTGTGTGTGTGTGTGTGTGTGTGTGTGTGTGTGTGTGTGTGTGTGTGTGTGTGTGTTTTATAGCAGCAAAGCTTTACTCTCCTGCCCCCAGAAGTTTCCCGGGTTGTGCTGGTGCACAGTGGCGCATTGCAGACACACACACATATACACACACGCTGTTGATTCTTTTCCCAATTCTGTTAAATCTCCCTCTCTAGTCGTACCACCCACAGCTCTTCCAGCTTCACTCTTTTTATGGCCAGTAGAACCTGACACATTCTCTCCTAGAGGTGTGACGATACACATATTTGTAGCTTTTTGGGTATGATTTTTGATTCTAAGTTTAATTTTTGATTCAGTTTTTGATATTCCAGGGGTTCCAGGGGAGTTTTTTACACCACCTGGTTCTTAAACCCAATGAAAGCTGCTCTTTGTTAGCCCAGTTCTAGACTTTCTTGAAAATGAGGTTTCAAACCATGACTCACTAAGCTCCTACATTTGCAGCAATATTTATACGGATTTTAAAGCAAACTGTCACTCAAATATAGATCTGTGCATTGCAAAGGCTCCTCCCCTGTCCCCGCCCTCTTTACACTGGTAGATCTGATCACTGACACTGCTCACAAAAGATGGCAACTAAGGAACCTTCAGAAGAAAGTGCCCCTATACTATACCACTAGGGATGCATTATGTAATTTAAAGCTTTGGAATGATAGTAACAGCTAAATTGTTGTGGAATGAAAAGGCAAATATAAGAAAATTCGATTTTTCAAAAACAACATGTTCAAAACTGCCCATTATTTGCAACTCAGTTCCTGTATATAGACTGTGTGAATTGTACATTTTGACATTTTAACAGTTTATCAACTATTTTAAAGTCTCCTGTTTCTGGAAAGGAAGAAACTTCCACACACTGTTAGAAATATGTAGATTTTTTAATTTCCCAATGCCGTATTGATATCGTTACTGTCATTCCGACCACAGCGGCTGAAAAACAGCCGCAAATGCAGACAAATTCTAAGCAAGAGATATAACCGGCCACTGGCAGCACTGGAGTGATTTGCAGCGTCGCCATCGGTTCCTCCCTGGACAGTTTGGCCGGTATAGTCAGGTGTATGGTTTCATAAGCCGTGCCATTGAAAACAGGCTCTCGGGGCCAAGCAGCCGTCCCCCCCGGAGGAATGCGAGCGCCATGGCTTGCCCGTGCACGCTGAGCTCATAAGCCCCGTGATAAGGCCGTGCCAGTCAGACGCTGCCAACACCTCGGCCTGCCAACTCTTTGATGGGAGAGATACTCTTCCTCACTTTTCACGTCCAGTGCTGTACCGCACCTACCACTAGAAAACTTTCTTTCCTCTCCTCTTCCTGGACTGATTTGCCTTTCCACTCAGCCATGCATATTTTTCTGCGTATACCTCCGGCAAAAATATCTATAGTCACGCACTTTAGGCTAAATTTTCCAGGCTTTAGAGATTTTGACTTTCAATCTCTGTCCGCCTGTCCCAGAAATTTCCTGTGCGCTCTTTCGCTCCGTGTCACTTGGCCTGCTCACACATTTTAATTTATGATTCTGTTTGCTTTCTCTTCTCCACCATAGCTCATGCAGTGGTGGTGGTTTTTGTAAAAAAAAAAATTTGGGGGGGGGGGAATGGACTTCTCAAGAACAGGGAATCACAAGTTCCAGCTTATTCCTAACAAACGTCCATCCCTCTCTCTCTCTCTCTCCCTTTGTCCACGTATTACAGGCTATATTCACTGAACACTATGCCATGTCTACTATGTTTGTAGTTTAAAACAAACAGTGGCATTAACAGAAGTGACAAGTTATCATGTCATTCGTCACTGAATCTCTCTTAAATATTGAGTGTGTCAATATTTGTGTCAGTAGTTGTATAATTATTCTGTAGTCAGCCATTATTAGGAGCTTGATAAAAAAATGAATTGGTGTTTTCTGAAAATGGCCTTCTAAAGCTAATACACTCTGCCTTAAAGTCATGTTTCCTCAGAATGACGCCAGATCCTCTGAATATTCGGGTTGGTAGGTGGTCAAAATATAAGCAAACAAACAAAATTTATAACTGATATAAGACTAGCAAGCTCATCAGCACACCCCACCCAAACCAGCAAGCTTCATCAAGTTTGGGACCACTTTTAGCGGTAGCCAACAGTTTGAGTAACTGGTGTTGTTTTACAGTACAGTTTAATAGTAGTTTAACAGTTTAATAGTAATTATGTAGCATAATTTTTCTAGCATTTTTCATATTTTGACTGCTACATGAGTGTAAAATGTAATTCAGCGGATATGGTCATGCTTGGTTGATTTGACCCTAGTTGTTGTACTATTGCATTTAAGAAAGAACAGTTTACATACATTTAAATTTACTCCGAGAAAAGAGGAAGTTGGTTTCCCAACTTTTTTTAACATAAACTCAACATTTGAAGTTTACAGTGTACGAATGACAGCCCTACTGATGACAGCCTCTACTGATGAATGCAGGGGCAGTAAGCTATGTTTAAGTTGTCTCTTTTTTTCAGAACAATTCTCTTACCCTTTTTTTCCCTTCCTGCTCCTCCTGCCCTCCTCCCTCCACCCCATCGGACATCTGTACATGCACCTGTGTGGTGTGTGTGTGTGTGTGTGCGAGAGAATTTGTGTGTGGATGGTCTCTGTAGCGTAGCAGAGGTGAATAGTCCACATGGGCCCCTGACAGTAGCTGTCGGACCCCCCATGACCCCCTGCAACTATCTCCCCAAACCAGTCCCACACGTCCCCTGCACTCGCCTGCTTTTACATTCAATATTTCTTTCCTACCTCCCTCTCCCACCGTGCTCCCTCTCGCCCGATTCCCCGCAGAGTGCCCTTTCATCTGTTTGAAGCAAAGGGCCTGAAATGAGAGGTTGGGAGGGATGGGCGTGTGTGTGCCTATACATGTGTGCATGTGTGTGTGAGGTTTATGTTTGTGGGGGGAGCTGTTAGTTGTTTTGGTCCCTCTCTGCAGCCACAAGGTCAACAGGAGGCCTCTGCGCCGGCCTTGATGTGAGGAGCAGGAAACGAGGAAATGATGAATTCTGCAAGTTTTCCAAGTCAAAGCCCCTCAGCCCACTCTCCCCTTATCCCGCATGCCCCCGGCTCCCAGACTTAAAGAACACACGTGAAGCATACGAAAGGGAAAAAAAAACTTTCAAATCCCTGCCCCTTCCTGTCGCAGGGACACTGTGTGTACCTGCTGCAGAGGAAACCTGAGGCTAGGAGTTAGAATTCCACAGCAATACTAACAAAGACCAGGGCTCAGGCACAAAGCAGGCAGGTGCGACAAAGGAAAGGATAAGTGTGTGATGGGGGGTTTGGTGGGGGTTCTTTTCAGGACGCAATAGCTAGATCCCCTCAGATGTGAGGTGGACATTATGAGGCTGAATAAAAAAGAAGAAAGGTGAGCATCTCGCCTTTCTTCAACCCCCCCTCAACCACGGCAGCCGGAGGTTTTGGCATGGAAGGGCCGTGCGCTGTTGGGACGGCTGCTCTGCTCATGGGCGCAGCCCCAGGTGATCCTGCGCCGGTGAGCTCTCCTGCAGATGAAAGAGAATAATGTAAATGTGTGCATCAGGCAGGACAGGGCCTGCCACAGGAGAGCAGAGGAGAGGGAAGAGGGGAGGCGGGTCAGAGCCTCTTTGAATTTCATGCTTTTTTCTTTTTATAAGACCACACCATCGAACTGTGCACACTGCAGCCATCTTAAAGGTTCCACAGTGTTAGTAACCTCATAACTTAAAGGAGTAGTTTGGCAAAGAGCTGAACATTTTTAAAAGTACTAGAGCTGCGAGGCTAGTGTTTGCACCAGTTAGCACTGTTTACAATTCATGGCTAAATCATCACGGGTTTGTCTCAAACTGTGTCGAAGTGTTAAGTAATCTTAAGCAGGTTTGCTAATATGGTTTCTGATATCGTATGACATACAGTTTTCTATAAAGTGACTGTATGTAATACATACTGTATTAGCTGTGCTCATTGTACACTGTCAGAAGGCATAAACAAGATTACAGAACAGCCCAAAGCATTTTATATGAACTCAAATATATTCAAGAGCTTGTGATGATTTAGGTATTCGCATTGGACAAGGCTAATCGGTAGAAATGTCTCTTATTGTTATCTACATTTGCCTTAACTTAACATGATTCAGTCCTATTTTATGGGGTATAGTGTGTGAAATGGAAAAATAAAAAGATTTGGTTACTTTTGATAGTATTTTGATAATTAATTGTTGCACAATTTTGTTTTCCGAAAACTACACATTGTGTTTCATGAAAACTTCTTGAACTAACAAGATATGGGAGTTTGCTCATGCCCAATCTCAAGTTTTCTCAGCGTTGCTTTTCCAAAATAATATTTTTCTATCTCTATCTCCATCCTTAAAGTCTCATTCCACTCTCTCTCTCTCTCTCTCTCTCTCTCTCTCTCTCTCTCTCTCTCTCTCTCTCTCTCTCTCTCTCTCTCTCTCTCTCTTTCTCTCTCTCTCTCTCTCTCTCTTTCTCTCTCTCTCTCTCTCTTATGCTCTCTCTCCGTCTCTCTGGCTGTTAGAGGGCTTGTCTGCCGTCAGTCCGGTCCCCCGCGGGGAAGTGCAATAAACAGATCAATACAGCGGGCCTGTGCACATTAATATCTGTCGCGCCACCCCCGGCCCAATCGCTCAGCCCCACACGCGGGCCTCGGAAATGGCCGCTAGCTCCCACGGGAACTGTCTAATTAAAAAAGGGCCGGAGGAGAGAGAAAGAAGGAGGGAGGGAGAGAGGGAGGCACACAGGATGGATTTTCTATTTAACACCCTTTCATTAGATTGTGTGCTTCCTGTTGTGACCCTGTTAGTTTGGTAATGATGGGAGATGGGCTAGGCCAGCCTGCTATAGGAAAGAGTGAGGACAGAGGCTAGCCACCGCACCACTACTGAATACAGGTGGGGCTTAATTTGGACACACTCAAACACTTTGAGTTTCGATTCAAGCCTGTTCCTATTTTACAAACAATGTACCCCCTATTTGTTCACCGCCTGATTCAGGTGATGAAGGCCTTTATAGGCATCAGAAGGTGAACCTAAAATGACTTGTATAACCTAGATTTTTGCAGGGTAAGATTACCTTGTGGCAGTCATGGATTTTTTTGTCTGACATTGATTTTGATTTCTTTACAGCCAAGTTGGCTGATGGGCAATTGTTATCAGTCTTTGTATTTAATTTATTCTTTTTTTTAGACTCAAGGCTTACAATGTATGGGCTAAGTGATCATATTAAACAAACTAAAATTACTACTTTGTATTACCCAGTGGAATTTACATCAGCCCTATGTCAATAAAGGGGGTCAAATAAAGTACTGCGTCAAAAGTAGGAGCCGACTTGATATTTAGCTCCATGAGTCGTTCACGATTATAGGCCATTTGGAATAGACGTGGCAGCAGCAATCAAATACACTTCATTAAGCTGCAGCTCTGATAAGCTCAAATCACACTGATAAATTGGCTGATTGCTTGTTTGGAGGAAAAAATGGCTGATTCCAGTAGTGCACCAATAGTGTTGTCTGAAAGTGAACAGGTTTGATCCTTACACACTGCATGTGGTTTGCGACGGATTGTGAGCTTTCAGCGAACTTTGACGTCTCCTCTCCTCCTTCTGCTTCTTCTAAGTGCATTCAGTGTGCTATTCCAGTACATCACCCGAGTGTTAACAGTACACTTCAATCCATCACATTTTCCAGTGTCAACACACGTCTTGCACTAAAAGTGGTTAGCACATCTCACTTTAAGAAAGTCTTAAAGTGAGATGCAGCTAAACAGAACTACTGGAAGTGTGTTTAATACCCCGGAACACTGATCATGACACAAATCGAACACAGTGTTGCCTTGTGTTACGAAAGTTCCTCACTAGTTCTAAAGCTTGTGTTATGTGTATGTGTGTTTTCGCAGAGCTGCTGCGTGTGCGTCAGGAGGCCATGAGTGCTGTGAGGAACCCAGCAGCCATGGAGGCCCATCTGCCATCTGCAGGCAGCTCATCCAGCCAGCGGCGGAAACAAGGCCTACCCCAGCACAGGGATGCCCACTTCACAGAGAGGTACAAATACCCTCTCTCTCTCTCTCTCTCTCTCACACTCTCTCACTCTATCTCTCTCCCTCTCTCTCTCGTTCTCTCTCTCTCTCTCTCTCTCACACACACACACACACACACACACATATACACAAGCACATTGTTTGGCTTCTATTAAGGACCCTCAGGTTAATCTGCATCAGTAGATATCCCACTGGTAAAGCACTGATGACATTTCTGTAAATTTTTATAAAAAACAACACATTCAGGAATATCTTGCTTCATTTAACAATCCATCAGTTGCCAAGAACAGCTGATTACTTTGTGTATAAAGTGTACTATACTGACCACCACATGAAAATAAAGAGAGCAGCTGTTTTGAGCTGAGGTGACTAATTTCAAGTTAGTTTGAGATTACTGCAAATCTGTTTAATGGAGCATATGCAAGTATATCGGAAATCAGAACTTTAAGATGCTTAAAATTTGTAGTTCAGTTTGCCACCTTGCCTTGATTCAGTCAGATTTAACTCTGACTCTGTTTGCCACTGGCCCTTCTAAAGAGCAGTCATTGCATGCATCAGTCATGTATGGCAGTTTACTTTTTAACTGGGTCTTTGATGTAACAGTGCAGAGAAAGCGTATTGTTTTCAAACCGCATGTTTTGCAAAACTTGACGTGCCAGATTTAAAGCTATTAAACTTGTGCTGATCTGCATCTGCTAAAGACAAATGCTCATCACCTGAAAGAGCCCTAACCCAAAGACCATATCAGTTTTAACCAGTTTTTCACACATATGCTAATGACAGTCAGATGTCTAGAGAATAAATCAGATGTAGATACTAAAAGCTTCTTCAGAGATTTCTGTAGAAAGCATAGTACTCCACATGCAGTGTGTAAACAGCACACATGGCCAAGTACGTTTTTTCTAATGGTGGAGGAAGAGTCAGAGGTGACGAGTTGTATGAACCATCTTCCCGATTTCTCAGTGCCATTTCATGATCTGGCGACCACCACAGAAAATCAAACCACACATATGGATGTGCTTTCACAACTTGAGGTTGTGGGATAGGGAAGACGCGAAAAGTGTGTGTATGTGGATAAAATGCCCTTCCACAGAGGGAAAACCTCCCAGGCACACTTTAAGACCACGGAAACAGGGGAAAAAAAGCACTGTGCTTTAAAATAACATGAATATTTCACATTAATAATGAACCCAACATCCGGCTCTAATGAATACTGCATGGCCGTTTTGAGTGGGTGACCACGTGCTGAAGAAGGGGGGAAAAAGGGAAGAAATTTGAATTATGCACTGAGGGAAAGGAAAAGGAGGGAAAAAGAGAAGAGGGAGAGCAGTGGACGTGTTGGGGCCGAGGCAGTCAAAACGAAAAATAAAGGAAAAAAATCTCCTTAATGGGATCTGATAGCCAGTGGGCTTTACTCCTTTGCATCCCCTGTTCGATTTGATCTTGTCAGGAGGTATTTATGGGGCTCTGGGCTTAGCTGGTCGTCCAGGCGCCGTACGCAGCCCCCCTTACCCTCATTCCCCCCGCCACCCGCTCCCCCTCTCAGTGAGGCCCCGGCGCTCCTGGCGCTCCCCTCCGCCTCCAAACAAAGCCCAGGCAGCGGGAGTGGGCGGGTAATTGCTTGTCGATTATTTATGTGGCGCGGGAAGCCGGAGGATCGATAATGGGCTGGCGAGGCGAGGCGAGGCGGGAGGGAGAAAGGGAGGGAGAAAGCGGGGTGGAGGGGGCGGTGGGTGGTTTAGGGGGGGTTGCAGCGTGGGCGTTTGCGTTCTGTTCGGCGCCTGGCCCTGTGCTGAGCCCTGTCGGCAGCTCAGCGTGCAGCTCGGGCCGGCTGGCCGCCCTTAGCTCCGCTTACCCGCCATAATTAGCCACACAGGACCACTGATGTTAACTAGGCCTGCATGCTTCCCTGGTCGGGGGCAAGAGTATGGGGTGGGGTTGTGTTGTTTTTTTTTTCTTTATCTTTTTTTCTTTCCTTTGCTCTCTGTTCCGCTGCCTTTAAAGTGATAGTTTAAAAACAAGTCAAATGTACACAATTTTACTCTTAGGCCACATTTGGTCAATTGGCATGTATGCTGTATGAAGATTGCTTCTCTGGTTTGGAGCTACAATGCTAATGCAACTTCACTAATGCCTTAATAGTCACAGAGTAATCGTAAACCATGTCAAGGTGTTAGGTAATCTCAGATAAACTTGCTTATATGGTTGTAACATAGTGTTATCTGTTGAGCAACCAAAATTCAGGTTTAATTTTGGCAAAGTTTAATAGATAACAGTGTATAATTTGGCCCAAAACCACATGCTGGTATGCTGGTCGTGCAGCTCTAGTGTAAAACTGAAGGACCACACTTGGGCTCCAGGCAGACCTTGACTGACCAACTACATTAGACTGCTTTATAAAAAAACATTTTCTTCTGAACTTTTTAACCCATTGAATTTCCTATTGGTCTTAACTCCAGTAAATACCCTACGTACAACTGAGCAAGCAATTTGACTCAAACGTAATCCCACAGTTTAAGGGTTCTTTTGCTGTTATCTTGGCCTGTATGAGTGGTATAGATTCAGTGGTCTCCTTTAGGCTGCTTTCCAATCAGGGCCTTTTCTGGAGGACAGAATTGGTCACACAAGTTTGTCATTGACAGCGAGTGACATTGTAAAAAGGACAGGGCTTGTCTGCCCCGGCCGCCCATAAAGCACCGACTGGGAGCCAGCCAGGCTGAAAGGGTGAGCCGAAAGCCGCTCCTCAAGCTCACCTTTCCATCGACTCTACATAATTGATTATCTGACGCCCATTAGTGGCTATTGTTAAAAACAAATCATTACCACGATCAATAGCTCTACAGCCTCGGCCAACCATTTGTCTGATCGCATTTAGGGAATCTGCAAGGCAAATCCTAATGTGTTTGGCATGTGGGGCAGCGAGAGGAACAGACAGTGGTCTGGGGGTGGGGTGTGTGTGTGTGTGTGTCTGTGTGGTAAGGGGAGGGGGGGCAGAATGAGCGAGCGAGCGAGAGCCTCATGCATTTTAATGAGCTTCCTGTGCAAATGTGTTCCTGCAGAGGCAAGGCGAGGCGAGGCAGGCGCGGCGCGGAGAGCAGCTAATCCCCCGCGCTCCCCTCATTAAGGGCCGTCCTGTCAGCTCCGCTCCACTCTTCTCTCATCTCGCTCCGGCCTGGCCAGTTTGGCGCGCACACACATACACACACATCCACACACACACATACTTCCCTCACTGCTGCTGCTCTCAGGCAGGGAGCGACGGCGCCGCCACTCTGACAGGTCGTCACACATGAAGGAACAGCCTGAGGTTGAGAGAGAGAGACCGAGAGAGAGAGAGCGCGCGCATGAGAGAGAGAGAGGGAGCACGTGTGAGCGAGAGAGAAAGAGAGAGAGAGAGAGTCCCTATGAAGTAAAATGAAATAACAAGCAAACTGGACAGTGCAGGGATGTGCTGCTCCAGAACTTGCCCTACTAAAACGCCATGACTTGCTGTTTTGGGATCATACAGAATGGCTAAGGATAGTTCATTAACCCCATTCAACTCCAGGTTTGTTATTCATTCTACAAAACATATATACCTCCAGGCCTAAAAGTTGTATTTGAAGCCATGCTAAAATACTCAATATGTACAACTGAAACTGCCTCACAACATTTGGATTCTTTGCTAGCTCAATAAAAAACACTGCTGACAAGGAAAACATCTTTTCCGTTACTGTCATGCTGCCCGCGTGGACCTCGGGTTGATAGACAAAGCAAGAACTGATAGATGAAGAAAGATTTGATAGATTAAAGTAAGAAGTAACAGATGAAGTTAAAAACGATAAGTCAAGTTTGTTAAAAATAGGAGTCTGACGGCATGTTTTAGCTACATTAGAGTTAAGCAGTCTGGCTAGCTTGCAGGTTAAATAGCTCCTCTATAAATAACATGAGCATTGAATTAAAACACTTTGAGACTGCAGCATAAAAAAAGTAAACACTTTCGTCCTCTACAGAAGAAATATGGAATCCTGAAAAGTTCAGCTCTAGTGTGGGAAATGAGATATACAACACTCCTAGCTTAGTACTATAGACTGGAAATACGGAGGTTGCGGTGGTGATTTGGTAATTAAGCTGTTTTTTGTATTAAACTGTGGTATGTTATATTCATTATTATGTGACTATATTAAAACGTGAACTCTAAATTAACAAATTAAACAATTAAGTGTGATTCTATAGTGTTTACTGAATAAAAAAATCTTTAATTAAAGCAGTAAACCTCAAGAAGCCATGTGCATATCATTACTAAAGAGGGGTTGTTAGATACAACTCAAAGTAACACATGACCTCCCATGGCTTATTGTGTTAATCGTAAGATTTTTTTCCATATGACTGCTATGAAATGGAGCTCATATGTTTTAATATAACCACTGTATATTTGCTGACACAGCAAAACATATCTCTGAAAAGAATATTCATTTTTAACGTAAGTTTTTTTAGTACTGTTAGACCATTTCCATTGATCCATTCATCATTAAATGTTAAGGATGGCTGGGTATTGAAATTCTATACTCTATTGGTACTTTTTATACTGTGTTTATTTTTTGATAAGTCCATGCATTCATTTTGATGCTGTAACGTAAATTAACCACTGTTCAAATAGACAGATATAATAAAATACATTTAAACTTCCACAATTAACCCACATTTCATTTGCGTTTAACAACTCTAGTAAAATAGGCCAAAAGGTGATAGATGCCAGCTAACTAATAAGTTACAACAACTATTTCACATTCCCTGTGTTTTATTTAGCTCCCACATAAACCATGTGAATTAATTTCTATTTGGAGCAAAATATCAAGACATCTCGCACAAAGCGACATCACACTCGTTTCTGCTTGTAAAAGAAGGCACTGAGAAGAATTCTGGACCTGGTATCAAAATCAAGGTAAAACAGTTTAAGGACACCCAGTTCCTTTATAACCCAGCACGATGTAATGGGTTACTAGCATTTCTGAGTTAAGGTTTTGATGTTATGCCTCTTATGAGAGTAAGAAAAGGAAGGTCCGAGTTTTTCCTAATTGAAGGGGTTGATAGTTTGACTGGTGAGAAAAGAACTAAATGAGGAAATCTTAAGTGCGCTCTCAGTGAACATTGGGAACATTCTGAAATTGCTGCAAGACTCTGTGTGTTTGTGTATGTGTGTGTGTAACAAGAGGTGTGAAGGAGTAAAGTCTCAGCAACGAAAACACCCTCCAAACCCCACCCTCTCTTAGCGCCCCCACCAACCCCCAGCTTAGGGACACAGAGTGAAACGGTTAAAGTCCTGCCTCCTCCGCCTCCTTTTCCCAAATTGCTTCCTATAAAAGGAGAAGCACGTCTGCCGGGCACGTCTCCTCATGATTACAGCTAATTACGATCGAGCGGACGCCTCGCGGCCCCAGTCATGCAGCTTTAATTGACCGTTATTCATCTGTGGGGCCGCGCGGGGCGGGTGCGGAGCTTGGCAGGCCCCGGCCAGCGCCGCCCGGGCTAATTGTGCGGCCTGAGGGATTAGACCAGGTGATTACACACTTCACAGTGTAATTACATAAGCGCGGCTGGGCCGGCCGCCCGGCTCCGTGCCCCAAGGTCACGCGCTGCCTTCCCCGAGATTAATTGGAGCTGCCACCGAAGCGCAAGGCACCGGCGGAAAAGCGGTTATACGATTAGCATTAACATTTCAACAGTGGCCCCAATCGATCAATGATTTTTTCCTCACTCGCCCCATCTCTCTCTCTCTCTCTATTCCCTCCCCCACTGTTTGCTTCCCCCTCTCCCTACTTCTCTCCTTCCGTCCTTTCTGCTTCCCTGTTTCTCTTCTCTAGGTTTTTCTTTTTTTTTCCTTCCTTTTTTTGTTTTCAGGGATAATGACATGCAAGGGCTATTTAGTTTAGGCATGATGGGAGCGCGTGCGGAGCTAAACAAAAGCCGGGTTCCTTTTTTTCCTGCTTCGTCTTTTTCATTTCATGGTGTTTTTTTTCTCCCCTCCTTGTGTTTGGATGTTGCCGTGTTTGTTTTCAGCCACGCCGCTCCTCTATTCTCCCCCCCGGAGCAAGGGCTGCTCACAACAAAGCAACAACAACTCTCTCGCCTGTGTGTAGACTTCATACAGCATATGTGTGTATGAGGGTGTTTGTGTGTGTGTGTGTGTGTGTTCAAACTTCATAGTGCACATCCTGTGTATAGGTTTATAGGTGCACTATACTTTTATGTGTGTACCTGAGCAGGTCTTAATGTTTATGGAGACACTGGCTGATATCATAGAAATGTGCAATGTGCAAATGAGCCTCTATTCAAATTGTGTGGTTACAGCATATTGACCAAGCGCAGATATTCTTGGGTGCAGAAAAAAATCTAGGCGCTCATCTAAGCCAGCCAACATAATTTTGGTAAAAAATAATAATGCAGCTTATTATAAATTCAGTTCACAAAAAAACTTTTAATTTGAAGAAAACTATTTTTTTAATGTATAGTTTTTTCTTGCTGTATCGTTCAGGCCTAGCATATGTATACATGTATGAAGCTGGTTCATATTGAATCTATTGAACCAGTAGCGGCAGTGCTGGCTATCAAGAAGTAATTTCTTACAAAACCACTGTAGGATCCCCCAGATTGACTTCAGCCCCTCTTTGGAAGCCTTCACCCCAGCATTTGTCCCTTCAACCTTACACAGTGGCCTGGAGAGTACATCTTCATATTTTCTTGCCCTGTTAAAATCTCTGTCTCCTTCTCTCTCTCTCTCTCTGTCTCTCTCCCTCCCCTCGTACTCCCTCCATCCCTGCCTCCCCTTCCACCGCTCGATAAAGGTGTATGCAGTATTGAATAAGAGCAGCCCGTATTCTCTGGCCGCACAAAAGGAGAAAAACATAATTGAGGGCCTTTTGGAAAATAGAGGGGGGCTGCTTTGCCTTTTATTGGCTGAATGAGGCATAGAGACAACGAGAGGAGGCTGGTGTGAGTGTGTGTGTGTGTGTGTGTGTGTGTATGTATGAGAGAGAGAGAGAGAGGGTAGAAGAGGAAGGTCTGTGTTAATTAGGAGGTGCTTCAGCCTGTAGCCCAGGCGAGGCATAGGGGCCGCCCCAGCTGTCAGACTATGACATGCTCTTATTGTGTATTCAGCCCTCATTACCAGAGTGGCAGGGCCGCCGAGCGAGTGAGCGAGCGAGCGGGCGGACGAGGGAGGGAGGAAGGGATGCAGCGGGTGAGAGAGGAAAGGAGGGAGGAGGGAGGAGGGAGGAGGGGGGAGGGGGGAGGAGGGGGGAGAAAGACCCAGGGTACAAACAGTGCCGCTGGCCGCAGCGTGACAGGACTGATGAGGGGCTATTGCCGCTCGCATGCACTGGAGGGAGCGATAAAAATAGCCAACGAGGAAGTACACAGCAGTATTAGCATAATACTGAAGCACTGTACAAAACACGCGCACACACACACACACCCCCCATGCGTCATACAGGAGAAATAGGTGATTTTTTGAGTGCAACGTACTCAGAGCATTTGAGACGATAATCGATGCCTCGCGAGTAAACCCTCAGCTCTCTGCTCCCACTGAAGTTACAAGCGATTTACACAAATTTACACAATTTCCCTAGTTCCCATTACTATTAAAGTTAATCAGCTAAGATATCTTTAATCAACTGCACAGAAATGAATACAATTAGAGACAAAATTCAGACTATTAGAGTACTGCTAATACCTTCGTTCATTTTCTTAGATAATAATGTCCTACAGTGTCAGAAACCACACAAGCAAATCCTTTTGAGATTTCAGTGTGTGATGATTTAGACGCTCAATTTCATAAATGCCAATAGATGGTCATTAGCTCCAGAGCAAAACTAAAGAAGCAAACCGCAAACACCCAACATGTCTTTATGTCTGTATTTGGGTTTGGGGTAAAAATTACACTTTTCACCAAACTATCGCTTTAACGTGTCTTGCTCCAGGTGTTTGGATCATTTGAGGAGTTTGAAGGGAATCTACAGGGATTGCCTTTCAACCCCTAAACCTGTTTAAGGCAGATTCGGCAAAAATGCTACTTTTATGAAAACGTGCCCTTTCTTGTTAACCGGATGGATGTTCTTGTGTTTACACAGAGAGATGTCCCACCCTCCTCCATTGCTATCCCCGCAGAATGCTCCTCACATCACGTTGGGCCCTCACCTGCGGCCACCCTTCCTGGGAATGCCCTCTGCGCTCTGCCAAGCACCAGGTAAACCTCGCCTTAGTGACCAATTACAAAATAGCATTCCGTTAAGATACAGATGAAGACTATACTGTTGACACGATAGACATGTGATCCAACAAAGTATTGGCTCGCATTCATTAAGAACACCAACGTACATTATATTTGGAGTGTATTTGGAGTCACTTCATTGTTAGTTTGATTACACACAGTACTTCCCATACTAGGCTAGTTAGACTAGACCAGACATTGCTATTTGAATAATGTATTCTGAAAAATTCCATAAATATTGATTGTAAATAAATACTTTTTTTTGACATACTGTCTACCACTAGGGGTATGAAATTACCGCTGTGTCCCATGGGATGAATATGATGTTCTCTCTGTTTATTTTCTATAGCATACGGATTCCTGCAGCCTGCTCAGGCAGAGATGTTTGCGCGTCAGCAGGAGATGCTTCGCAAACAGAACCTCGCCAGGTATTGCATTATTAGTGGACTACATGCATCATTCAGTAGTGTTACCTAACACAGCGTCAACAAATTGCTCACGTGTTTGTGGCGTTAGTTACATTTTCCTCATTTTAGCAAGAATGAAATTAAGGTAAAACAAACACATAAATATATGTCCTGTGACCTCATAACTTTTTTTATCAGCATGAAAGCAGCAGCTGTCCTTTACACTGTGTGAACATTTCATGATGAATGGACCAATAGAAATGCCCCAAAATCTTATCATATTAACAAATATTCTTAGCATTTTTCTGCTATTATAATCTTGCCATTCTTCTATTATCTACAAAAATACAGACAGAAAATGTGCTATATATTCAATAGATGCATAAGCAGCATAATGCTTTATTATGAGGTGAAAACAGAAATCAGCCAAAATTTGAATAAAATCTGGGTACAATGACATATGGTGAAAGCACATATGATCTTCTCTCATGAAGTTACCATGTTAGTGATGGTTTCTTAGGACAGCCAGATTCTCCATTAATGAGCAGGTGCTTGTTGTGCAGGTTGGAAATGTCCGCTGAACTGCTGAGGCAGAAGGAGCTGGAGAACCTACACCGGCAGCGCCTGCTGGCAGACCCACTGGGCCTGCATCCCGGCCTGCCTGCCGAGCACCCGGCCCTGCGCAGCCTGCAGGACATCCCAGAGGGCCACCCACTGCGGGACGAGATCAGCCGTCGCAATGCCATGCTGGTCCTGCGGCACAACAACACGCCGCTGCTGTCACTCAACCACCAGGGAGCAGCAGCCAGCACCTCCTTTAAAGAGTCTGGCAGCCGCAAGGGCTCAAGGAAAGGGGGCGCCCTGCAGGGAGACCAGGGTGGAGGTCCATCTGATGCCAAGGAGGCACAGGGAGATTCAAGAGTGCGGGACGGGGAGGCAGAGGGCCAGGATGAAGACATGAAAGACTCAGAGAGTGACACAGAGGCTGGAGAGGAGCGGCCAGAGGGGACGGCTAAAGCCGAGGGGCACGGCCTCAACTCTGAGGTGTGCCAAGGCAAGAATGGGGGCAAGCACGGAGAGGGGCTGAAGGAACTCGGGGAAGGGTCGGGCAGGCTAAGCGCCTCCTGCAGCTCTGCTGGGCCAGATTCGCCAAGCCACCATCTCTTTGCACCAGGACTGAGCAAGAGCGAAGCCAAGTATCTTCCCCCAGGGGCTCTACCTCCCTTACCCACGCTGCCTGGCCAAGCCCTGCCCTTTGGCTTCCCCTACACCAGCCCCTACTTTCACACTGGTGAGTACCCACGGTACAATACAAGAAAATGAAGACAAAAACTCTAGATTATTTCAGTGGTTGATTAATTTTTGGAGATTAAATGACTTGCCAAACCATTAGGCCGTTTGCAATTTCCTCTCATTTTGTTGCTCCATATTGCCCCCTATGCTTCCTGTACTGTATTGCAATCTAGCACAATGGTAGTGTGTATCATTACATTATAGAGCACTTTTATTACAAGACACTGGAATTTTCACTTATGGAAAAAGTTAAAGCCATACATGCTTTCATGTGTGTGTGTGTGTGTGTGCGCGTGTGTGTAAAGGACTACATGCTTGTGCAAATATAAGCTAATATTTAATGTGTTTGGAATGGTTGGCATACATTAGAGCATTGAACAGTTACACAATACTTTATACATGAATGTTAGACACTAAATAAAGTCTAGACACTTTAAGATCAAGTTTAGAAGTATGTTGTGAAGGTCTAGTCCAAAGTATTTAAGATAAGAAATCATTTCCTGGGCAAATTGCTCTGATCTCCTCTTCTGTGGTCATATGGCTCAGCAACTCTTCCCTCAGACACACACACACACCACACATGCACACACGCATCCAGTGTGACTGGCGTCTGTGAGATCTCACGCCTGCTCTTCTGTTTTTACGATCTGTAAGGGGATCTAAAACAAAAACAGTATACATCCTCACTGAGAGAGAGAGAGAAAGAAACTGAAAGAGTGAGAGAGAATTAACAATACTTTACATTGTGTGAGGGATTTGTGATAAATGGACCAATAGGAATGATGCAAAATCCTGTTACATTTGAGAAAAAACAGCATCTCCTTTCAAGTTATCATTTTTGGAGCCACAAGGTTCTCTTATGACAGTGAGGATATATTAAATAACTAATTTTTCTATAATAGCATCGGTTAAAGGTTAAGAGCTGCTCCTGGAGGTGTTTTTTCTTTCTCTTTCCCCTGGTGCTGTCACAGCCATCTGAAACACATTACCTGCGTGTTCAGCCTGCAGTGCAGGGACCTCCCATAGGAAGAGGCCCTGTTTCTGACCCTTGCTGAACCCTGGAATAGACAGGGTCATTAATAGAGCCGTGTGTGTGTGTGTGTGTGCGTGCGTGTGTGCGTGCGTGTGTGTGTGTGTGTGTGTGTGTGGGAGGGGCTGCCACGTGGGGCTTCTCTGTCTAATGATTTATGCTTCCTTTCGGCTCGGCGGGCTGCCAGGCGCCATGGGAGGTCTGTTTGTGGATGGCGAGGAGGCGGCGGCTGCGGCGGTTGCGGCGGAGGACATCAGCAAGTGGAGTGTGGAGGAGGTGTGCAGCTTCATCAGCAGCCTGGCAGGCTGTGGAGAATACACCCAGGTGAGGACAAGAGCAGGAGCAGAGCGCCACACACCTCTTCTCCCCGGCCCCCTTCAACAGGGGGCCATGTGAGAGAGGGAGAACGTTTAGGGATTTGGGGGGAAAAGACCTGGGCTGCAAATTCAATTTGTAGTAGCTATCACAGTGGCTATAGTGACTAGTTAGCTATTAGCGGTGACTAGCGCGCTTTTAAGTCTGCTGTTCCAGCGCTGGCCATAGGCCGCTCCGCACTGCTCTTATCTTTGTCTCGCTCACAGCTCTGTCCATCGCACATGACACCTCACCAACAACCCAAAGGCCTGACCGCATGCTTAAACAGACAGTTTGGCAAAACATCACATCTGTCCCATTTTCCCTCTCATGTAGTCAATCAGCCAAGACACACTATATGTCTGTAGGTTGTCTCTGGTGTTCTGAGGCAGCTTATACTCCAGCAAATGGGGTCGTGAAAACTGAGTGCCTAAATCATCTCATACTAGCCTATATGGTTTTCTGACCCATTCTGAAATAGTGTTATCCAAGGG
Organism: Brachypetersius altus; assembly: GCA_037974465.1. Lineage (NCBI taxonomy): Eukaryota > Metazoa > Chordata > Actinopteri > Characiformes > Alestidae > Brachypetersius > Brachypetersius altus. The sequence continues at coordinate 21,536,108 of JBBPDB010000134.1, forward strand.
TGAAACATGGCTCAGTTTGGTCCTTGGTTTCTCATAGTTCAGATGAATCATACTTCAATAAGTATCAATTTTATGAATTTAATTCAAGGTTTATTATAAACAACAACAACAACAACAACAAGAGTGCTGTTACTGTAACAGACCTCATTGTTGCTCCTGAAGTCCGGCTATCAATTATGGCTTAAAGTTTTAGCTTAGTTTCTTCATTCTTCTTTTACACCATGTGTGTACTAAAATCTACTTGGAAGCTCATACCATGATTTGAGTAACAGTGATCAGAATCCTGTGACTTTAACAGTAAAACGCCAAACCTTTGCCCTTTCTTATCACAAAAAGTGTGTCATACAGTGTCAGAAACCGCATAAGCCTGCCTGTATAACACTGGGTGGCTTGAGGCAAGTGTGTGATACTTTAGTTGTGCACATAGCTCTTTGATTCTTGTAGGTTACACTACCCTCCCAGTTCCCGTGCAAAGAAACAAACCTGTCTTGGCTTACTGACTATGAGGGAATATTGTATTCATGTGATTTTTTGCCGACCTGCTGCTTTCACACATCATTCATTCTCCACAACATCTCCATGTGCATTCCCACATGCATGCTGAATGAACACTAGATATCTGGGAAGTTTTGTCCATGAGTGTGAGTGTGTAACGCTTGACTGAAGTGACGTCTCTTGTCAAAGGTGTTTCGAGAGCAGGCTATCGACGGCGAGACACTGCCGCTCCTGACTGAAGAGCACCTGCTCAACAACATGGGTCTGAAACTGGGCCCTGCTCTCAAGATTCGCTCTCAGGTATTGATGCCCCGCAGCTGCTTGAGGTTTTGAGGTATTGGTTCATAATAAAAAGAATTAGAGATGCTCAGTCTAATCTGGAACGGGTTGGATCGGAACCAATATATATTATATATTATACTTTATTATTATATTATATTAAGGCTGGTTGCTTTGTTGAGACTATTTCACCCCATTGCACTGTATTTTTGCCACTTTAAGTTGACAAAAGTGGACATTCTTCGAATTGCAAGTTTAAATGTCTGCAGTGTAAATAATTTTTTAACTGAAAAATGAACAGTTCCAACAGCCAGTAATATTTCTAACAGCAGTGACTGTGACTGTGGTTAAGCATGCCAATGGAAATTATAGTGGCTAATATCTAAAGCACATAGTAAGAGGTAAAAGTTAGGGCGATTTGTTTGTAACCACGATTCTGGGCTCATTTTGGAGGAAGGGCTCACTACTGCGGGTTTGTTGATGCACAATAAATATTTCTTCCAGATAAGTTGCAAAGTTCCATATTCAACAATTGCAATAAACATCCATCCATCCGTTATCTCAGCCGCTTATCTTAACCAGGGTCAAGGAGGTGCTGGAGCCTATCCAGCCACTCAGAAACACCCTGGACAGATCGCCAGTCCAGTGCAGACATATCAACACGTTCACACACCCAACATCTCCTATTCAGCTGACATGCATATCTTTGGACTGTGGGAGGAAACTGGAGCTTGTAGCAGAAACCCATGCACACATGGAAAGGCCCTGGCTAAACTCAAGACCCTCTCCCTTTGACAACAGTCAAATCTTTGGTGGGCTACACTCCAGGCAGTGATAATCTCAGTACATGAACTTGTACAACATTGCAGAATTTTAAATAGGGAGTAACATGACAAAACGAATCAAAGACATTATTCTATACAAAGTGTAAGGCAGAGCTGTGACACACTATACAGACTCACCTGAACCCCAAAGCAATTTACTACCTCATTTTGCAATAACACCAATGATCAGTGAATCCAGGCTCTAAAACAGCCTTCACACTCAGTCGAATGTACAGAACTCTCCAGGCAAAATAAAAAGCTGCTGTGTGGAAGAGAAAGAAACATATAAGTGTATAAGTAACAAAAACTGCTAGCGGTACGAGTTCAAAGCGGTGAAACAGGAGTAGGCTACTTCGCATGTGAGACCTAGAAGAAATATGAAAGTAACGCTATCAAGACACCACAGAGACGTGATTACTAACTTCTTGAAGTCTCAGACATGTTCTTGAAGTCTCAGATCAGGATTGAAGAAGCAGAAACTCGATTGGGACATTCTTAAAAAACTTCCCTTATATGAATGGTATCAACGCTTTTCGTAAATGGTGTATTGTAATACGTCTTCTAGTGTTTTCTTGTTTTGCTTGTGCTGTAACACTGGCATGTGGTTGCTTCCCTCAGGTGGCCCGGCGCATTGGCAGAATATTCTACATGACCAGCTTCCCGCTGGCCCTCCCGCTGCCACCATCTGCTCTGCGCCCCCCGGACCGGGACCCCCTGCCCTCGGAGACCCGGCCGCCCTCCTCCGGCAGTACCTCTTCCCCCTTCAGCGCGCCTCCGGCCTGCCGCGCCTCTCCCAAGCAGGAGAACGGAAATCCCCCCTCAGCGGGGTCTTACGACTCCACTAAAGCTCTCTCGTAGAGGCGGCCATAAAAAAAGAAATGCTGACTGCTTCCCTGTACGGCAGCACTACAGGAAGGAGATGAAGAAGGAGATGGTGGATGGGGTGTGGGGTGGGTTTGGCGCAGAGGTTTCTTTGAACTATTCTTTTCTTCCTCTCACCCCCACCCCACCAAATAAAAAAAACAAGCAAACTTAAGGACCTTTATTCTGGGGCACTTATCATTATAGAGGAACGCGTGGAGAGAACTATGTAGATAGATGCTGATGAAACAATGCAAGCCTAAACAGCTGAACCCAGTGCAGTGGCCGCAAATAAGCCGAATCCAAAGATGAGCAAATGGGCCCAGGGGATGAGACAGGAAAGCGACAGTGTGCGAGGGAGAGAGCAAGCAGACGGCGGTGCTCGGACCCCTTTTTGCCAGAGAGAGGGAGACAGCCACAAACACAGCATTCTTTTGTGGCAGGGGGAGACAGACAGTCCAGGGATGAACTCTCCATGGTACCCAGCCCTTTCAGAGTGGAGAACTCCGAAAAAAAAAACATTAATTTCCCCGTTTTCTCTTCTCTCTTCCTCCAGCTTCCAGCCATTTCCAGTCCTCTGGAGCCGGTTTTGGTTCTGAGAAACTGAATCTCCTGGAGAGGAGTAAATACAAACACAGAAAGGAACTCATTTGCTCTCTTCATCAGTGCAACTATGCATTCCACAGTCCAATACCAAAGATTAATGGACGTGTGGAATTTTAGCTGATACCTAGCATTGGTTCTTGTACCTCTTGTTTCCCTCAGCTTACCTGTGATGAATAGGCAAGGTATAACAGAGGACGAGAGAGAGGTGGCCTCAGCCAGGGAGAGATGCAGAGCACTTAACACTCTCACAACCAAAAGCCATCATTCAAAGCAACAGCCAGAAGATTTAAAAAAAACCGTTGGGGTTTCCTGGTTCCTTTGCTTTATGAAGGTTCAATGTTCGAGGGTTATATGATCTCTAAATGGAGAGAGATCATTAAGAGGTCATGTTTATTACTTCGGGAGAAAGTTACGCTGAATTGTACAAAAAAATACATGCTTTAGAGGAGAATATAGTGAAGGTTACATAAGTGGTACTTTTTGTTAAGTGTTGTTGCACGCATTTTTTATTGCTGAACAAGATGTGACTGGCTAACTTGGTGGCACTTTTGTTCACATTTTTTTTTGTTTTGTTTGCTATGTATTCCAGTTGAAATATTGAGAGTTCCAATTTCAAATGCTACTTAAGCACATAAATACGAGGGATAAAAATTATTTATAGGATTTTTTGTTGTAGCTGGATTGACAAAATACAATGTATAAATAAATCGTCCTCTAAATGAATCCCAAAGAATAATACTTTTTTCTTTGTCTTTGTTGCAGGGAAATTAAAGGCACAAAGCTCTTTATGCAAATGTTTGAAATGGCTTTTCTTTTGTTTTCTGTTTTTTAAAGACTTAAGCGTTGAATTAAAAACGGTCTCTAGATTTTCTGTCAATGTTTTGTCTTTTATCCTATTTTTCTATTCACCGCTGGGTGAAATAAATCCTATGGAAAACTTCCAGATGCTTTTCCCTCTATTCCTCCTGAGTAATGTGTTTATTTCCAGCCTCCTCCTCCTCCTCCTCTTCTTCTGCACTCGGGTTAGGGAGTGGCGGGCCGGCTGGCCTGACGGAAAGTCCCCCGGTCAGAGAGAATACGAGCGGTGGTGGGGGGGTTGGGTCGGGTCAACAACAGCTGTCAGAGCGTGCGGGTCAGTCCCAGGCCGAGGCCTTCGGGATTCCTCTGTCCCACCTAGTTCCTCTGACCTTCAGGGATGTCCAGCGCAACACCCTTAAAAAATCCATTGCACACTGTGACCCCATGGTGCCATGCTTGATGACTGGGCTTAAGCTGAATGTCACTCATATATACACACTTAAATACACAAACACTTTAAGCATGCCATATTTTCAGCTAAAGAATTTTAGTAATGCTGACCGGCTGAGACTCTTTTGGTCTGTGGCAGTGTACCCTCAACTGTACCGCTGTTTTGATCAGTACAGAATATATATAAGGCAGAAAAAGTACCCGATTAAAAAGATGCAGACAGGTAGTTGAGTAGGCATCATTGTGATACTCAGTATTGTTGCCCTCCAGGAAATTTCACAAAATTGCTTGTAGCACAACATGGTATAAAGCACAGTAAAGTCCCAGGGTTAGAACAATATCCACATGCAGCCTGAAATAAACATAACACAAGTAACTTGCATTATGTTCACAGTCTGTACTTGTTTGCGCCATTATGTAGCCCCTGGTATGAGTAGCATCCTGTTTCAGTACAATGACAATAAAGGCATATCTATCTATATATCTATTCAACAAAAATGTGTGATGGCTTTGTGGAAATGACACCTTAAGTGTTAGCCCATGGATGTAAAGTGTAACTTACTCATGTTGCTGAAGGGATAGCACTCAAATGGCTAGTTGTGCTTCATAAGAGCAAGGGTTTATATCAATGACACTATGCCCATTAAAGAAAGAAATCTGGTTTTGATATCAACACCCAATTAAGAATCTAGTATTGGTTCTGAATAACAGTAAAGCATGTTGCAGATCTCAAAGGTGTAAACAATCCAAAAGCTCAACACGGTGAGAACATCCCTACTTTCTAGGAGTCAAGTTTATGACTGCAGTAGTTCAGGAAAAAAGGCAAGAAGTAGACGGAGTTGTGAAAGTAATGATCAGGGGAGACATTTTGGCGAGAGAACAGCCAGGTCTGTGTTCCTTCCCCTGCTCGCTCTCCCACCTGTGTGCTGCAGGTTGGCAGAGGATCAAAGAAGAGCCTGGCAGACTAGAGCTTCCAGCCAGCCCTGAGCCTCCTCCTACCTCAGTCTGTGGAGGCCCAGGCTACTCCAATACCACCCATCAAATCACGCACCACAGAGTGGCATCAAAACTCTACAGTCATTTCAACTGCTGTAGAATACTCTGCAGTATTATACTACTGGCGAGCATGCGTACCTTAGCAATCAGCTCACATCGCTCACATTGACAAGCTCTGACCATCTCCAGGATTAAGCTAGAATGTAATTGCCGATCTTGATATCTGTGCTATGTTCTGTACTATTTGAATTGTAAGTAAAACTGCAAGTGCAAGCAAAAATATTGATATTGATAAATATTTGCTTACACAGTATAAAAAAACGTTCAAATGCAGTGCATATATTGTCATTACTTACGTAACCCATACCACCTTAGTTTATCAGGTTTAAACATTAACAGCAAACATTTTGTCCTTTCAAACTTAAAAGGACCTCGAGTTTGTCAGGCCTCAGAATAGTGATCGACTGTACACAAAAAGTATCAGCAGTTTTTGAAGCTAATATCCTGCAGTCAGTGAAGAAACTGAAGATGAAAAGTGGTACAATATTAAAGTAAAAAAACACTTTAAAATCATCCTTACACAACCTAAAGAAATAAAGCATCATGACTTCTCCATCACCTGTTCCAGACCTGAATAAATTATACTTTGCATGCAAGATACTAATGCTTCTGAACTTTCAGTGTTCTGCAGGGAACAAAATCAAGAAGCTAGACCGTTACATCTACAAGACCGTCTACAAGACACATTTGGAGTCTGTGATTCCAATGAAAGACACACTATATGGACAAAAGTATTGGGACGCCTAAGCATTACACCAACAGGGACTTTACTAAAATTGTTTTCAAATACATCGACTTTAACATTGAGTTGGTCCCACCTCTGCAGCTAGAACAGCTTCTTCTTGGAAGGCTCTCCACAAGATTTTGGAGTTTCTGTGGGGAGTTTGTGCTCATTCATTCTGTAAAACATTTATGAGGTCAGGCACTGATGTTGGAAGAGAATGCCTGGCTCACAATCCCCATTCCAGTTCATCCCAAAGGTGTTGGATGGGGTTGAGGTCAGGAGTCTGTGCGGGCCAGTCAAGTTCTTCCACACCAAACTCATCAACCATGTCTTTATGGACCTAGCTTTGTGTCATGCTGGAACAGAAAAGGAACTTCCTCAAACTGTGTCCACAAAGTTGCCTAAACCCTGAAAAAGGTGAGAAGCTTTTATCCATATAGTGTAGACTGACTGAAATTATGCCCAAACGCTGGGCACTCCATATAGTTCATAAGTTTATTTCATTGAGAAATGGTGTGGATTCCTTATCACATAGTAATTGAACTAGGAGCTGCTTTCGCACCCAAACGATTTTGAGACAGCTTTATGGAATAGTGGAATATGCTGCTTAACCAACCTTAGCACAGAATGATATCAATATCTGAAAGATTTACATTCTGATTAAGCTGCTCCGCTCTTTGTTGAAACTGCCCGAGCTCTTGATGTATGGGATAGCCTGAATAACCATGAACTGATTTTGTCAAATGAAAATTAAACACAGAAAATTAAATAGGAAGAGGAAAAAAGCCACCTAAAGATAAACTCAGTCATCTGCTGGCTGGATTTATAAGGTCTTCTGTGAAAGGAAGTCAGATCCAACAGCCAAGTATAACATCTGTGTATTTCTAAAAAGTGTGTTTATATAGAGCCAAGATGCTCACTCAAAGCGTCGCTGGTGCTCATTCACCAAGTAATATAATAGGACGGAATAGAAGTCTCACAACATTAACATGTCATGCATAAAGGCTATTTTGGACCCTAGAAAATTAGAAAAAAATAAATCCTGCCTAATACATTAGAAACATACAAAGTCACGAAATGGGAAGACAACTGCAGTGATTTTATACATAATTCACAACATATTGATAATACAATACATAATACAGTGTAGCAGAGGAAACATGAAAAAACGTTTACTGAAAATGATTCCTATTACAAACAATATATTGTCTTCTTTGTTGTGAAATACAAAAACTTAGTCATCTTAAACTTTCATCCACAATGCGTAAGCCACAAGTCTCTGGTTGCATTACTACATTAGTGAACGTTCAGTCTTGGTCAGAAAGCTCCAGGTCTTCCACCATGTCCTCATCTCCTTCTGCTAGCTCCTGCAGATCCACATTAGACACCTGCTTGGGTGCTCTTCTGGTAGAAGTAGAAGCCTTCTCCTCACCACCTTCTGTTAAGAAAGCATAACTCCACTGAAATGTGATGAACTTACTGACAAGAGATGGCTTAAAGATCAAATAAAGTTTTAATATATATTTCAATTTCATCGCTGGAGCAAGAATGAGGACAGGTCCGGTTCAATGTTCATGAAAGGAAAGAACATAGAAGTAGAACTAAAACCACCTCAGAATACGCACAGACTTGTATGGCATGTATTAATGTCTTTATGCTATGTTTTATTCATATAGCTTGGTTCAAACACTGCTTTAGGATACAATCCATGTAGAGCATGTTCTTTCTCCAGCTTCACTAACTGCTCTAGATCAGTTCTATGATCCTCTCAATTAGCAGATTGATCACAGGGCAACTCATAGCTACATATTTTTGTTGTACAGACTGTTATGAAGTAGTTTAATATACATGATGACTCTTTTAAACCTGGTCTTTACGTGTCAATTAGGAGATCCTGTAATATAAAGCCTAATGATATTAGAGAAGGCAAGCTTGGGAGACTCAAACTGAACTACACTGTACTCAGATTTAGACCTCATAATGCAATCAGATTCTGCAAGGCGCTCGCTCCAAAACGTCAACATCTCTGATTATTCACATGGCTTCTGAGCACAACAGGCGAACAGCACTGAACTGGAGACACTGCCTTTTCTCCAGTTTTGGTGCTGTGAAGCTTTAAGGTACAGCTGCTTCAAACTCAGGCAGGAATGAAAGGCTTTTCCCACTAATGCTGCGTAAAAGTTCCAGGAGAAGCCGCAAGCCCGAACGGAAAGAGGTTCCAGAGGGAATTGCACTCGTCTGTGGAGGACTTTGTATTCCCCCATCACAGGGCTGCACACACACATACTGTACTCCTCAAAACAAAGGTGTTTTCACTTTAACAGTCAGGCAAGGCGCTGCTTTTCTTATGGAAAGGCGCCGGCAAAATATTGTGCTATATGATAAACAAAAAACAAGATTACTGACCTGAGTCTCCCTCTCCCTCAGAAGCATCATCCTCTTCGTCATCATCACCACCACTCATGTCTGAAAGGTCTTCAAGGCCTTCATCATCATCATCATCATCTGCAGAAAAAGCAAACAGAATAACCCGGGTTGGCCCCCCAACATAAATTGATACTACAAGCGGGAGCCACTACAGGTTTACAATATGACATACTAATACCAGAATGCAGTTTTTAAGGATTTGTGCCAAGTTCTGCCACATAACATTATTACAGAACGCAATTCATTTTAACTGCAAATTTCATTCAATTCATTTTATTCAAGTTTGTCCTTGTTAACTAACTTACTAATATTGATCACTGATGAAACTCTGATGGAAGAAAACAATATTGTGAATAGTTATTATTTGCACGAATAAAACCTATTTAAAGCTGAAATAATGATGCATCCAAATGAAAATGATTGATGTAGAATGAAATGGGTCTCTGTACTGACCAACACAGAACAGCAAAGGAAAGAAGGTTCATCCCTGTTACTCATTTTCATTCGAATTTAAATGATCTGTTGGACGTCACGTTTTTATTTCTCCTTTTTTTGGATAAAAAGGCTGCTTCCGACCACTTTTGGGAAAAGAATTTCAGTGGTCAGAATTTTGGCACAGAATGAAAACACGGACACTTGGGCTTCCAGGTATCAACAGAATTTTAGCAACCCAAAATATCAATATACTATCTAGATAAAAATATAGAGCGACAGAGAGAGAGAGCATGAGATCATGAGAGAGAGAGAGAGAGAGAGCGTTAGAGAGAGAGAGAGTTAGAGAGAGAGCGCGTTAGAGAGCGAGCGAGAGAGCGAGCGGTAGAG
>JBBPDB010000134.1:21557991-21570316 GCA_037974465.1 Brachypetersius altus
AACACACTCAGACACACACACACACACACACAACCACACACACTAATACACACCCACACACACACACACACGGTCAGTGGAAAATGTAAGACTTTTTAATGCCTTATTAAAACCTAAACAAAAAAAAAAAAATAAATAAATTTCAACTTCAACTCACTTTAATGACATTTTATTTTATTAATGTCAATTTTATTCCAATTAAATGGTAAAAAAAAAAAAAAAACATGCCTGCAAATTTACTTTATCAGTTCTACTGTCCTCTAGTCTTTAACCAGCAGTCAGTTTTCAGCTGGATAATTTAGACAGAGGACTGTTCTGAATTATTTTAATATTCACAATGGCTCTTTCCAACCCTTTAGGCATATTCTTACAGTTTAGACCGATTCGTCTTTTGATCCCATTTTCATTAGTCTTCCAGAATCAGACCCACTGTCTGGTTTGCTTAGACAATTATGCTGCACAATTAAGCAATGATAAAGCTTATCTGCCAATGATACTGTAATAAAATGTGTCTTTTTTTAAGCCTACGCTCTCAACTTTTTTTGACTGCTTAACATTGACATACGATCAAACCCTTTTGCCCTACCTGATGATTTACCTCCTAGTTATTCTGCAGTAAAATCATTTTCTGATCTGAAGAACAGACTTTGCTTTTACTGAACTATAAATATGAAACAAGCATTTTAGAGACTTGTTGGTCAGTGCAAAAATGCAACAATTTCATGTTTCCCATGGCTTTGAATGTGCAGTTTTTGCTAACCAGACACACTACGGCCGACAATATTACGGAAATGGTTGGCAACATCAAGCTTAAACTCACAAAGGTTTTGTTGAGATTTTGTTGGCCATTTTATCTGGTAACATGACCCCTAACTTGCCTAATTCCTCAGTACCACAGTAAATTATGTGTTTTTGCATTGACTCAACTTTTATCATTTTGAACATTTACACTACAGTGTGGGTCCACTCTCAGATTTTAAAAACATGAATGATATGCTGCTGTTTCAAAATGTTATTACAAGAAAACCTATTGAAAACCAGTGAATTATACGCAAGTCTGTAGTAGGGCATGAACACAAGTCGACTTCTCTCAAGACTAGTCTCGCGCCTTTGAAGTCCACTAGTTGTGTGTTTTATTTCTCTCTCTGTGTGCTTGCTTGTGTACACACTGCAATCTCTGCCTCTGATTGGTTTAACCAATTATTATAGTCCCCATAAAAATGGGGAATCTAAACAAAAGATCACAACAATACACGCCGCAGAGAAGACCCATTACATGTGTGGAGATCCTTCACTCCAGACACACAAACAGCACGGAGACCTGCAAGTTAAAGTTCAGTAATAGTACCAGCGTTCTGCATCTGAAACGGCTCCGATAGCTAACATGGCTAACGCTAGCACTGCAGGGAGTCGTATTGCTGCGGCTTAAACTGTTCCCACTTGCAGTTCTACACTTAGTTTACCAGAAAATTCAAGGCATCAGCCTTTGTTTTGTTTTGTTTAACTGTCATGTTGACTGTTAATGTTACTTCGAACTTTTAATAAAAGTTGCTCCATGTTGGACACCCGTGTTCCTCTGCTGCGTGTGATGACGTCATCAAACGACTAGTTGACTTCGACTTTGTTGACGGATTAGTCGACAAAAAAAAAAAATCATTAGGTCATTAATACCCTTGTCTGTAGTAAATTATACAGCCACAAAGGCTCAAGCTATTGGTTGATCAGGTCTTTAGTGCACTTATATTTACTTTGAAAGACGGAAAGTATTCAACATCACAAATCTTTCTAGTTTACAAATCACTGGACAAAATTTAATTCTTCAACAATTCAACAATCCTCAGCAAATTTGTGCCAAAATTATTTTCAGCCCAAAGAAAAGCAAAACCTTTCAAGAATTATGTCTTGGCCTCCCCAGTCTTCAGACCTTTCTTTCATTGAGCTGCAGGTATGAGCTGGACAGACAAGATTGATAAGAGCGTCCAGTAAATAAAACAGAACTGTTTGAAAGGTGCTGGCAGTGTTGGGATACAAGTTATTTCCAAAAATTGCTGGAAAGGATGCTGTGAATCTGTGCTGCTGTTATAAAGGCAAGGGGTGATTATTTTAACAAAACTCGTAGCTCGAGCTTTCACATCCGCCCAACAGTATTTGTTGTTACAGTTCCAGTTGTTCCAAGTACTTCTAGCATTTTCTTGAAAGAGCAGAGTACAATTCACTATTTTAACACAAACCTATGCCCTGTATCTACATGCCTCAACTTTTGACAGCATCCACTAACATGTTCATTATGCTAATAAAGCAGAATGTTTCCACTACGGTTTCATTTTTAATCAGTAACGATGTGTGGGTGAAAACCACAGCAGAAGTGTATTCAGTATGGTCCTGGTGGCTTGTCGTTAAGCATCAGGCTTGATTGCTCACATTTCACATAGTTCAAACATATAGTGGCACTACAGATACAGTAGAACCAGTTTTAATTTTCTATTCCAAACAGTTTAACATTGCTGACATTTAGGCCACTTTGTTACCTTTTAAAAATGCGCCTCGCTGCTCCAGGCTTGAATGAAGTACCTTAATGGCATCTCTATTCAGTCAGTGGTGTGAAGATCGACAGGATCAGACCAAACTGGACTTTTTTCCTATTCATTTGATCCATTACAAAATGCTAGGGTCAAATATGCCTAAATGTACTAATTTTGAAAGTAAATAAGATGTTTTCAGACTTTTTGAGCCTATTTTAAGACTTAACAAACCACATGGATGCAGTGGAGGCTAGCTTTACTGATGTAAAGACAAAGTATGAACGCATAATACACATTTATACACAATCTGATCCACAATTCAAAATAACATTTCAGAGTGTGATTTCGACTTGGGACCAGTGATGAGAATGATTGCAAGGCTTGTAAAGAGCAAGTTTTGTTTTGTGTTAAGGAGTGTGTGTGTGTAAAAAAGAAACAGTCAGCAGGGTGGGGAGGTGGGCGAGAGGATTTCTCTCAGTCTCCCCTTAAAGGTCTTTGTGGAAGATATTGATCAGGTCAAACAAGATTAGCTGACCTCTAAATTCAATATACCATAACAGATCTGGGCTTCCGTCATCAGTTATCTAAAGTTATTTATTACAATTTGCAGTGGTTTTGTCAGATAGTGAAAAACGATCAAAGTGGGAAGAGTGTGTAACGCGTTCCAAACAAAGCTGGAAAGTTCAGATTTTTTATAAGGTTGGTAAATCTAGTCACAAAAAGAATGAATAATTAAACTAAGGAGCAGAATCGACTCCAGCTGTCTGACAACTAAAAATAAGCTACAATCACCAAGTTTATATTTACAAATTTAATAACTCCCTGCTAAATCGGATGACTGCAGAGCTAGACTAGTACACATTTCCAGCTCCCGGCAGGGTGGGGATGGACCAAAGGTGGCTTTAATTAAATTTCAGCTGTTTGTTGGACAGATCACTGGGGCGGGGAGCCAGGAAGATGTCCTGATGTGGCGGCACTGGCTACAGAGCTATTGAAAAGGTTGCTGTGCCAGTCGGGCCACTGAAGGACATCTCTTCTGCCTCCTGGAGCCGGCGACAGACGCGCCCCGGAGCGGTGCCATGCTGTCTGCCTGCCCAGAGCCGCCTCTAGCCCCTCCTCCTCCCCTCACCAGAGCCTTCTACATTACAGAGGGAGAGGGAGAAGAGATAGAGAACCCCCCTCCTCCCCATCCCTCCTTTATTTCACTCTTAAACGGTCTTAAATATTTATCAGCCCTGAGAGCAGCAGGCCTGAGCGGGAGAGGAGAGAGGAAAAGAAAAAGGGAGGGGTGGACGGGATAGGGCGAGCTCCGGCAGAGTGACGAATGAGAGTGGAGATGAAGATGGATGCGGCGTGGCGCTTGTCTTGGAGAGGAAACGGCTCTTTGCCTCTGCTCACGCCCTCCACACTACGTTCATCCCTCCGTCTCGATCTCTTCCCTTAAGCTCTCTCTCCCCAAACTACTCCTGACAGAAGGTTAGGGCTATGAAATCGTTTAAATGAACTTTTTATATATTTGAATATTTCTGAAGCAAATCTGAAGAACTGGTAATTAATAATGTCCCACTACTCCTTCAACCAGCATTAGCTTAAAAGTCCTACACCTTTACCGCATGCTACTTGTGTACACTAGATGGGCCCATTTAATTTGATTAGATGAGAAGGGACTAGTCTAGCCATTCACTTTCAACAGCACAAGCCAGCAGGACTCTGTTTTCAGTCCTGAATCTACGGACTGTTAAAAAAACAAAAAAAAAAAACAGCAAGTTTGAGGAAACAGTCTCAAAACAGTACATAGTGGTCCTTAGAGTTCTGTTGTGTCACCTTCACTCTCACATGAGCATTTATTTGATGTTTTGATTCAAATAATTTTGAATATTAAAAGAGTCAGAAAATGTGTATAACTATATGTAATGATCAAAATGCAATGTAAACATTTTATCACTATATTTTTTCCCACACTGCCCTGCCCTAATCACCAGCATTACACTGGTGCTGGATACTAAGTACACACGTGACTAAGGTTCTAAGAGGGTGCCAGATGAAGTATTTGGTAGCTTCTGTACTTCCTGTTCACTCCTCCTCGCTGAGTGAAATGCTGTTAGTAAGCTTTCCCACCCATCTGCCTACACATGATCTGCTGGGCTCCACTGCGCATTACTGATCTGGGGTTAATGTCAGCTGCTGCGGCCTTTATACGACTTTGGATGTTTGGAGAGCGGGATTCTTCAAGCTAATCACAACAGTCAGTGGCCACATGCTGGACTAGCCATCAAGTAGGGCGTGCAAACATGCAGACACACAAGGCAACGCACAAACACACACGCATTCTAAAGTGGTAGACTGTGGGTGGCAGTAGTGGTGACCAGCTGACACCTGTGTATGATGGAGCGGCTGGGTGAGGCTGTTGTGGATGGGTGGTATGGGCTGGAACAGTGGGGAGTCCGGCATGTTTTTACGACTAAAACCAGCCTCTCCCTGTCTCAGTCTGGACATACGGGGTCACACCGTCTGGCCACGAAAGTGGTTTGAAACCACGGAAAGCAGGCTGGTCAAGCTTTACAGAGGATAATAATAAAATAAATGCAGATGCCATGCTGTGTCCTGGCTTCGTTCCTTATTGACCTGAACACCAATGCAAATGCCATCGCAAAGTAGCTGCGAAAGAGTAGATATAAGCTCTGGGCAAACTTTCTTCTTTTAGCAGATAACATCACTAAAGAGGGTGTTGGACACGGTGAACTATAAACATATGAAGGCTGCAGGTGTAAAAGGCCAAACCAAGCTAACCATACAGCGTTATTAATACGTGCAAAAATGTGTGCGAGTACAGAGTGTAAATTCAGAGCAATGTGGTGTAGAGCACTCGCTGGTAGGGAAGCCAGAGATATGCAGAGAAGAGCTGGGAGCCGCGGCCTCAAACAGTGCAGCATGATGATGGCCTGGCGAACCCACATACACACACACTTACCACAGCCATAGCGTCAGCTACGCCAAAAGCAGCCTTCTGTCTCCGGCTTGTGATGTGGCTACAGTTCTCCTGTACCTTCTCCAGCAGCTGGCGGATCTGCTTGCAGTAATTGGCCACTTTGCATTCCTTCAGGAAAGCTTTCAGCTGAAGGCAGCGAGAGAAGGGGAGAGGTCGGGATAAAGGATCTGAACATACAGTTCTATTTCATTACACATTTTTTAAAATGTTATACTTTATGAAAAAGAACTAGTGAACCACTGATATTACAGGAATTTTGTAACTGTTCCTATGAGAATGAATGAAAAAATCTACAGTTAGCAAATGCAGAGTAAGAGTGAATAATGCAAGGTAAGTGAAAAGAGATGCCAGTTCAGAGATTGAGATGAGTTATGAGGCCTATACTTTAAAGCTTAAATTAAATCTACAGTCTTCAACCTGAAGCACAAACGTGTTCTAATAATAAAAGTTGGGGATTAGTTGCCGGCAGCCATTAAAATTACCCACATGAAACCCAGGCTGAAAAAATAAATATTCAGATTATGACTTAACAGCACAGTGGAGGCCTGCATTTTGGCCAAAGTGCAGGATGTGGCCTGTGTGTGTGAATGAAGGAAGAAAGGAGCTGGACCACAGCCTGCTGTTAGTGTGTGCATGTGTGTGTGTGAGAAAGAGTGAGAGGGCTGTGTGTGAGAGGGCTGAAAGTATCTGGACTCAGTGTTGGTCTACGTGAGCGACTGAGGGAGAGTGAGAGAGCGAGAGCGAGGAGTGAAGCTTGTGGCTGGGTGTCCCAGGCACGGACCTCAGCGCCTCTCTAACAGGATGTGGGCCCAACAGTCGCCACCACGATAAAAGAAGCAACAAGAGGAAGGGAGAAACTGAAAAAAGTAACTAACGAAGCCTGACCAGCACCAACTCCACAGACCTTAAACTGAGCACCATCTCTGCACAGGATTCACAGCTCTTTAAACTGCCTTCTCTGATTGCTCTGAGTTTAGAGTTTAGTAAAAGAGTGCATTAAGTGAAAGGACCAGAGGGAAAAGAGAGACAGACCGAGAGAGGGAGGTGATTGTGTCTGGTGTACCTGGAGGATAGTGGGCAGAGCAAGCTCAGGGAAGCCAATGCTGGAAGCCTGGGTGTGGAGGTACTCCAGTATGAGGTCATACAGCTGCTCAATCAGTCCATCCTGAAATTCACACACAAGCATACCTATTAACACCCAGCCATTAATTAAGCCTCCAAGAAACGCAAAAAAAAATATATACTTAATATTTCATTCTGTAGATAAAAAAGAACAACAATTTCAAGGAATAAATGGCATACAAATAAGGTCATTTTTGACATCCACATAGATTTATTTGCTGTTAAATGAGAAGCTGATTATAATGGACATCTTTGGACTTATAAACAACAGCACCACCAAAAGGCTGTGAGAAAAATGTGATTTGGTCAAGATGGAGCTGGTTCATGTAAACTGCTTCCTTCCACTTTTCTTGGAAGGCTTTCCACAAGATTTTGGAGTTTCTGTGGGAATTTGTGCCCATTCATTCTGAAGAGCATTTATGAGGTCAGGCACTGATGTTGGACGAGAAGGTCTGGATCACAATCTCCGCTCCAGTTCATCCCAAAGATGTTGGATTGGGTTGAGGTCGGGGGCACTTTATGGAGTTTGCTTTGTTCACTGGGATACGGTCATGCTGGAACAGAGAAGGTTCTTCCCCAAACTGTGTCCACAAGGTCGGAAGCATGGAGCTGTCCAAAATGTCTTGGTCTGCTGAAGCATTAAGATTAGCCTCTCCCTAGAAGTACGGGGTCCAGCGACAAACCTGGAATAACTGGTCCCAATACTTTTGTCCATATAATGTATACAGCTAGTAATTAATGAATAAATCAAACCACTGTTTATTAGAGGTGCATTTTCACCACTTTAACTGGCTCTGCTATCACCTGGCAATAAGAAACGTGTAAATGTAATGATCTGTGTTTGGTCAGGACTGCACAATAAATCATATTAGCTGTGATATTAGCTTCTGCAATGAACACATTCTTAGGGGAATGTGATGACAAGAGTCCAACAAGTATGTTCTTCACGTTAGGCTTGAATCCTGCACTTGTGAATCTTGCACCATGTGGATTGTGAGTTTCTCAATCATTCAGCTAAATGGCCAATTCTAAAACACAAGTGGCTCAAATAACTTATGCTGAATCATTTATCTGTAAAAATAATTCAAAGTATGTTTGACTGTTGCCAGTAGAATTGCATAACCATAAGAACAATTTAAGGAGTTTATTTATATAAAATCATTTTAGACTTTTGTTATTTTCATATTCATAAAGAACAAACATACATAAAAGAAAGTGTTCAGGGAATACTGACTTTCACTACACAAAAATATGTTTACCGCTTTAATATAGCTTTTAGTAAAAAAATTTTAATTTTACACAGCAGTGAGTTGTGCTTTTGTATTTGTGCTATTTGAGTTAAGGTAGATTTTGACAGTAGAGAAACAGAGTAGTATTCTTTTAACCATAATTTTGTGATATGCATCATCTTCATTGAGCATCACATCTGATATATATAGTGCAGCCCTGCTTTCATGGCAGGCATTCTTCACCCATGCTAAGGGATGAAGTTTCATTGTTTCTGACAAAATGACCTTCTATGCTTTTTTTATTGCATATTCTCAAACATTTATCTATGATTTAAGAGAACAATGGAGCAGTCGCTAGACCCAAAACTCTCAGCTACCACAACGTGTAGAACCGCATGACAGCTGTCGAGGGATGGGACTCCAAAGAACTGCAGCTCGGCACCAAAATCAGATTACCCTGCACCTGTCACCTGCTGCCCTGTCCCACTAGAGTCCACCTCACCCGATGCGGCTTACTTTGCCTGGCAAACCCACATCTTGCTAATCCTGACCCCATTTGGGCACACGAATGGAACTAAAGCCTCTTCACAGCCTTGTAACGCTTACTCACTGTCTGTGAACACATTCCTCCACCGCGGAAAGTCCCTATGCCGCTGACTGAGACTGGGGGAATGGGGTAAATTTAGTAACTGTGACCCTAGGGTAAAGCGCAGGCTTAGGGGCCAGTTCCTGACGTACATCGGGGTTGGTCGGCTACAGGGAAAGCACGCCCTGCCAAACAGGAGAGAAGGATAATCCCCACAGGCCGCGTGGCAATCCTCTTGGCAACGTCCCGGCGCACGCTTCTTTAGCTGTTGTAGCGGCATGTTCAGGCTTTCATCTCCTAACCCCAATCCAGTTATGGCCAGCCAGCGTGAAGACATGACAGCCTCACACAGACAAGAGAAGTGCAGCTACAGAGAGACAAGCTGATTTCTTATCTCTCTCTTCCTAACTGTCATTCAAAATGGTAAAACTTTGTATGACGCATAAAAAGACAACTTACGTCTTTTTACTACATATGGACTCCAGCCCTTATGGAACAGGTAGTACTGAAGATCAACATTTCTAAAGACAAAAACTTTTCCTGGGGAGTCCATATACAATCTCTGTATAACACTGAGCATATGACTAAGGCACTGATGTACGAATGAAAAGCTTGTCCTATCACAAAACATGACCAGTAACCATGCAATAATGGTCTACTTTATGGTTTACCAAAATGGCTGTTGAATTTGTATGCTGTCCAACCAAAGTAAGTGGTCTGATAAACCAAATGATTGCATCACACTTACAGATGGCACTTGGGTACAGAAAGAAGGGGAGCAGGGGAGGAGGCCTCACCTTAAACGCCTTCTCCTGTAGGTTGGTCTGGCTGAGTTTGAGAATAACATCAAAGTTGATAGGTTTGACACTCATACGGCCAGGCCTTTTATTGAAGTCTTCCTGCAGAAAAATCTGGGGGAAAAACAAGAAAACTAAATTTAAGTTCCCCTTGGACACAAAAGCAAATGAGCAAGAACAAGCGAACAAACCCCCCACCCCTTAACATCCAAAAGGTAAATTTTGGTTTGGCAAAGAGAAACTGCAATAATTTTTTTAATAACTTTGAATTGGACCAATATCATACTAAAAGTAAGTCCTGGTATGTAAACACTGTTAAACTTAAAATTGTATCCTTTACACATTTACCCACAATCACCAATGCATCACCCACAAATTCATACGGTGTGTAAAGGAAAAAAGAGTGGTAACAAAACTGACATAAAGCCAATTAGGATCATTTTGGGTGAATAAATCTACTCACATGTGGATGTTGAGATATGAGCAGTTAAATAAAATTTGTAGCACTTCAACCTCTTCAAACATTTTTTGCAAATATATCAACGTATTTATGCAAATAGTACATGTTACCACTTTAAGAAATGTGTGGATCTTCCCAGTATGAACTACATGTAATTTGAGTGTATGAGTCAGCCAAACTCAAATGCAAAAAGACCAGTACTATCCATGCCATATTCAAAATATATACACAAACATCACTCAGCTCACACTCATGGTTCATTTTTGTTAGTCTACAAGCTGTGACACTGCATTAACAATACTGCTAGAACACATGTAGTCATTAATGCAGCCTCACAGATATTAGGCAGTTATGGGCTTCTGCCTTTCAGAAACTGAGTTTAGAAATTTTTTTTTAGAAACTTTGACTGGGGCAGCATAGCATGCATTAAAAAGGTTCAGCTGAGGGTCTTCTCTGTGTGGTGTTTGTAACTGGTGTACTCTGGTTTCCTCCCATAGTCCAAAGAGATGTGCATCAGGTGAACTGGAGATAGTGTCTGCCCCATGACGGACTGCAGAGATGTCTAGGGTATTTCTACCTTTCGCCTGTGACTGCAGGGATAGGCTCCGTCTTCCACCTGCAAACTTAGTTAAGGACAAGCAGCTAATTTCTGTACACTTTATAAGTAATCAATGTTAGGGCAAGTAAAGGGCTGACTTTATAGTATTTCACCTCCAGAAAAATGCGAGCACTCTTGTTCTTGGGAACATGGAGACAGCTGCCTCATGGACATGTAGAAGACAGTATACAGAGGATGAACATGTTTATTAGGTTTTTAGAGGGAGCTTTTTAGTTACTGTACTCCTAAAAAAAAATCAAATGCCAACCAATATCACTGTTGGTCTGATCTGTCCCAGGCCTTGAATTAGGAGTGCTATAGCTGATAATGGAATCCCACATCCATACATAATAAATGTGACTGTAGTTCTATGAGTTCCAGATTACAGCAGGCAGTGGTGAACGCATAGTGGAGCACTATCCTAGATCAATGATAAATCTCATAGCAGCCTTTTAGGAGGGTGAAGATGTGAAATGTCTTAAAAGTGGCCAAATTATGTGAACTGGGGTAATGTATCAACACCATTTTGATTAGAAGAAATAGCAATGAAAACCTTGGTGTATGGGATCTTTATTCATCAGGATCCACAGGAATAATTGCACTTTGGAAACTGAAGGTTGTCCTCCAGTCATCAAAATATTTTCAAACACCACGCATATTTTCCCTGTGTCAAAAACACTCTCACAAACTCAACAGGCTCAAAGCTGATAGAGCTGGAGACTGTTAGCTGCGGTTCTGGCCTGGTGACCACAGTAATAACTGAAGGCGATCGGGGTGCAGGCTTAGCATGGTGCTATTAGGCAGACATGGAGTTTTGCAATTCCGAGTTCTCTAGCATGAGGTGAAACGGAGGGAGGCAAAAAAAAAAAGGCAGTCAATCAGGCTAGTGCTGCATATAAGCCAATTGTTCAAATAGGGCAGGGTTCTTAACAGGGTCAATAACCAAGTTGAGTGCCTGTAAACATTTGGGACCTAAAACAAAAGTTACTCCTCCAATTCATCTTTAGACAGGACACCGAATATTTGTTGATTGATAGATTCCTTATTATGTTCTTGCATGGGCAGCCACTGGCCTAAACAAGGACACTGTTCTTGAAATACATGTAAGATGGAAAGTGCTCATCTGAGTAAACACTAGAGAGCCCATATAGGTATCCACAAGATACATACACTGCAAAATGTAATAGCCGGTTTCCACAAAAGTCACTGAAACTACATGCAGAAACAAAATTGTGTGGGCATCAGTATGTTCTCCATCATAGTCCTTGAAGAAAGTTTAGTAGTCAGGGAGAGAAGAGTGTCCAGTTCAGAAGAATGCCCATAGAGCAAATCCATTAAGCTCACTAGAATGATAGTAGCTTGATGGCTTCAAAAAGTAAATTGGCACCCACTAGCAGTCCAGTAGCTACAGAAGGGTCAGTGTATTCATGTTAGGGATTTCATGAAATCAATAAATATTTCTATATTTCTGCTGCTGTTTAGTTCGATTGTCAAGTTCTCAATTTGAAACCAATGAAAAGTCAGCAATATGATTAAGTCTCAGGAGCATCAACATAATGTTAAATCATGGAGTTAAATGCATGTGAGTTACAAAGGCCTCAGATGATCCAAACTGAAGAATAAGTGGCATGAAGTATAGTTCAGCAATGATCAGTGGATGTAGCTGATCCTCCTAGTTAGAATCTAGAATTATGGTGAAGGGTTAAGCAAGAGAGAAGCCACAACCTTTGTGAAATCTGAAGTAAATGAATAGCCCTCAACCCCAAGGTGAACTGGGTATGATCCTAAATGTCCGGTAGTGTCACCCATCTGGACATAATACAATTTGTTAACTTGTGTTACAGTGTGAAGTGGACAGGAGACATATGTGATATTTAGTGCTGTCAAGCGATTAAAATTTTTGATAATTAATTACACACATACATACAGACATTACAAGAAGCAGTTTTACCATTTATTACTGAATACAAGCCTATACCTTAGGCTACAATGGTCATGACATTATCACTGACTGAACACAAA
>JBBPDB010000134.1:21574678-21610972 GCA_037974465.1 Brachypetersius altus
GTGTGTATATACACACACACACACACACACACACACACACACACACACACACATACACACACACACACATACACACACACACGTCACTTGCCTCACGCTGTGGAAAATGTTGACAGTTTGTGACCTCCGCTCCTTCTGATAACGAAGATATCCAACACACATAGGCGTTTGGACCTACACTCTCTCAATCACACACACCCCAAACACTCCCCTCTATCTTTCATCTCATACTATGGTGAACTGACTGTTTAACTGGCTTTCCATCTTGCTCTACAAAATTCGTTTTTCTACCTGGAACAGACAAAGGCACACACCCCATTCATATTTCAAACTGTCCCTAAATGGAGGTCCATATTGTATTACTACCACAGTACAGCTGGAAAGCTGGAAAAAGAAGAAGCAAGGCCAATGAATGGACTCCAGGTAAGCATGCAGGCACAAGAATAGCTTCAGCATCACAGTCAGTGGGACAGAGTACTTTTAAAGTCTTTTATTAGCAGGCGGCATGGACACTGGACTACCATGGCGACAAAAGCCACGGCTGCAATTTACATGCTCTGACCTCCCATGCCAGAACACACACACACACGGGCATTAGACTGAAACCTGAGACTTGGTCCCATGCTGGAGCAGTACAGCGGTGATGTGTAGACTAGCCTTCCCAACAGCACCCCACACCCTGTGGTTCGGAGAAACTGCCGTACACCTGCCAAGTCTGACTTAAAGCAAGGAAAAATAATGAGCTAAAATCAACTCTTACCTCCAGCAGAAATGGCAGCACTGGCACAAAGGTCTTGGTGCTGCCGGAAAGCAGGATGAGCGCTCTGACGCAATGCAACCGTAACGGATAGTACCTGGAAATGGGTACCAACCTATACACCAAACACACACACAAAGACAGCATTCATTAACAAGGATGTTTAAATAAAGACTTTCATTTAAACTCTTTCTTGACTGTGACATGCATTAAAACAAGTGCCAGCATCCCACTTCAGGCATTTAGACTAGATTTTTGTTCAAAAACTTGATCCCAAATAGGCCCCAAAAAACTCTTGCACTCCTGGAACCATAATAAGTCACTAGACCAAGCTGAAGTCAACTCATCCTCAGAACACAGTAAACACTGCCATCTGGTGGTAATCACGGCACAACTGTTTTCTTCAATAATAATAATGATAATGGTAGCTTTTCACAAGCTCATGCAAATGGTTTTCATTAGAAATACACCATTTAACAGGCATTTACTCAATTGGATTTGATTACTCAATTTTCAAAAAAAAACAAAAAAACAAAAACAAAATACTTTTCAATGTACCAGCAGTTTTCTGGCAGAAAGCAGGACAATCTATAATCCAACCTTTTAGAACTTAAACCGAACAGCAGCTAACTGGGCATATATTTTTACTTGCATTAGACAGAGATCAACTGATGTTCAGCACAGTCTCAGCTTTTTAGCAATGGCTGAATTAACATTTTTTACATATTTATGGAGAAAATAATATGCCAAAAAAAAAAAAAATATCTAAAATGGAAATTAATCTTTGAAATATTTTTAGAATTAAATTTTTTTTTTTATTCAATTTGTTAAAAAAACATATATTTGGAAAATAATTTAATACATAATTTGTATTAAATAAATAATTTGTAAAATTTCAACTGTAAGCCAATTTATGGACTTGGTCACTGAAAGTATCCCCTGTGAATGTGTACAGATGACCACGGTTCTCAGTTTTGCCAGGAGGCATTTTTAGAAGCCCTTACTATGTTATTTAACTGTATGGAGACACGCTTCATGATAATTCTCAAACCTCTCTGGGCTCACCACGACTGCCCTCACAGAACACTGGTAAAATTTCTACCCTCATCTTCAAAAATATCTTGATTGTCTCAAGTGAAATGGTTGGAGCTTTTCTCTCCACCATGTGGGTGGGCTGAAAAACAGTTGCTGATCTTTGTTCTGCATACAAAGAAATCCAACAGTGATTAATAAAACATGAAAGGCTCAGAATGAAATATGGACTGACTGGGTGGACTGAACTCACTTGATGGTGCCGAGGATGACTTGGCACAAAGGATAGATGAGTGGTTCCAGCACCTCACTGGGGTAGATGGTGCTCAGGACTCGACACCACAGGTACAGACAGTGCACATACTGCCAGTTATACACTGACTGATACGTCTCCTGTTGAGACACATCAACACCATTATACAGGCAACAGAAATAGAAAGGGATGAGTATTGTCTCTCTGTGATCTGATAGGGTCCTGGTGGAATGCTAACTTTATATCCGGTAGAACATTAGTCTGCTACCATCTTTTAATGCAAGTCTGGGTTTACTAGTGTGAGGGACATGGTTCTTCTTTGAAGACTACAATGTTCATCACTCTATGTAAGAGTATCTAGTGTAAATATAAGCATTAGGATTTGACCGATAATGATACTAATCATCGATATCAATACTTACAAGTACTCTGTCTGATACTACTCTCCATAATTTGGTGCAAAAGATTCAGTACCTTTTTGGAGAAATTTTGGAGCTAAATCTTTTCCTGCATATAAAAAGGAGCCATTGATAAAAGCCAGCTACATTAGAATGCATTAATGCAGCATAAATACCGATAGCAGCGCCGTTTGTTTCTCTGGTCAGGAAATAGACTAAAACCCTCCCTAGTGCCTCCTATGGGTAAAGGCCAGCAATAGCACCCAACTGTTACACTCCCCCCACCCCTCATTGATATTTTGACACGGACCAGTCTGGTATCGGGTTAGTATCGTTTCTTCTAGGAAAGGGCAACACATGTTTTGGTGCTGATCATTCAGACTCCTCATGTTAAAGCTGGTTACCTTCTTCTTCATGTTCATGGCGTTTCGTAGGTGGATGGCGAGCTGGCGGATGTAGATGAAGCTGTGCTGGTAGGAGACCTGCGTGTCCAAAGCGTACATCTCAGTCAGGGTGCGCTGCATGAAGTTTATTATGGGCAGCGTGTTGGGAGATGTGAACTTGCAGTTCTGGACGTAGGCGATGTACATTTGCTAGAAAACAAAAACACAGCATTCATTACATTACGTTTCAGTGTTCACCAACTGTTTCACAGTGAGCTTCACTGTGTATTATTCACCAGTGACAGTTTAAAACTTTTTAAAAGCTAAAAAGGTTGTCTCTGAAGTTGTCTCATTTGGGGATGTAAGCTGGCAGCATTTTTGCAAGCTGCTTATGGTTTTTCACATTTAAAATGCCACAAATTTTCCAGCAGCAGTGCAACCTTAAACATTATTTATGACTAAAATATATATACTAAAATATATTTCAAACCTTTTTAAAATAATCTAAATGTATTGGGACAATTGAGTATTGCTGGTACACCTGTAACTAAAATGCTATCGAGTTCCTGAGTAAGGGATTTACCTTAAGGACAGGGTTTAGATATGCTTTCTGCTTGTGACGGCAGATTTTGTTCAGAGCCAGGAAAGCCAGCACCCGCACCGTCTCCTCGCCTGTGCTCCACTCCTTTATTACATGCTAAACATTGAAAAGAAATGAATACAAGGGCTTAGGTACCAGTGCACAATCCTCTTATTCACAACGATGAAGATTTCGGTTGGACTTTCTTTGATTATTAAATTAGAGAAACAGATGACGTCTGCAATTTCAGTCCTAACCTTCAGTAGCTGCCTGCCCTGTTTAGGCAGACACAGGTAGTATGGCACCATCTGGTTGATGTGGCGGAGAACTGCAGCAGTGACTGTTGCCTGGGTTAGGCTAGCGAGCAGCTGCGGACACAATTAGACTTTATTTTCCTTTGCTGCATGACAACCAGTGGGTCAGTAGTACTTGTATGATTAAGAGGCGAACCAATAAAATAAGATAATCAAACCTGCACAAGGCCACTCAGGTACATTTTAATATCGAGCTGATTTTTTTGCCACTTGGGACTTGAAGATGGCAATATTAACCTGAAATAAAAATAGCTAATCAATAGATTATCAATAGATAAGATACAAAGCAAAATAACCTCCAAAACACAACACAAGGAAATTGTAATGGACAATTTAATATAAGTAGGAACAAAAAAGGAAACAAAAAAAAGATGGAAAGAAAATACAAAGAAAGCACTTACTTCTTTTGGTCATTTTCTGCAGATTTGAGGTTTAGCAGTTTGTTCAGAGCACTGTGCATATCCTTTATGCAGAACAGGATCAAGGCATTGAACACTGAAAGACACACATGCATTAAATTCTGGTTCACTTAGCAAAAGACATCTTCCATCTGATTACAGAGAGCCACTCACCTGAACTGTCCACTACAGTGTAACGGCACTCATCTTGTCCTTCTCCTTTAGTGGTTGCCACTGCAGCCTTGAAAGCTTGTGTGATGTCCCTTATCAAGCGTGCAGAAGGCTCTTTCTGCAGAAAACAACGAGGGAATTTGCCCAAACAATTTACAATGCTCTCAATATTGACACAAACAATACTTTTGCTGTTTTAATGAAAACACAGATGTTTTGTTTAGAAATAAGTTATTAGTGAATGCCTAGTTCATTACTCTGCACAGGCTGCATTTTGGGCAGTTTGATATTCTACAAAATACCCAAACGTTACCTTGAGCTCTTTCTTCCAGTCCTCGATCATCTTAGCTGTGACTTTTTTGCTCTTGTCTGCAGACTTCTTCGTCTTTTCTTCGTTTTTTTCCTCTTCATCCGAGCCGGCCACCTGAATTCAGACAAAAAAAAACTCTAGCTATTAATCAGAACTGACTAAAAACTGACTAAACACACTAGAGTCCCTGAAGTGCTCTAATGTTTTTAATAAAGTACATAATTAACACTATTTTTGAATAGACTACCAAACCTCCCACTGTTAATATGGATCAGAAACAACGAACACAGTTTTATGTGAGACAAAGGAATATTTTTTTTGCTGTATTAATATGCAGATATTGATTTCTTTACTTAGCTCCTACATGTGTATATTTTAATATAGTGTGAATTTAGGCATTAACACAAAAGTCGACTAGTTTACTTCAGAGGCACAAGCCGACTAGTCATGCACTCGCTTGTGTACACAATGCAATCTCTGCATGTTACTTGACTTAACCAATTATTATATTCACTTCATAAAAAGGCAGGTAACTCTGGCGTGTAGAGGGGAACACAAGACCAAAACAAGATGAGAGACATTGCAGCAGAGAAGACAGACACACGAACAGCCCGGAGACCTGCACAAGCTGCAAGTCTGTGTTAAAGTACAGTAACAGTACTGGCGTTCTGCATCTGAAACGCACCGATAGCTAACATGGCTAACGCTAGCACAGCAAGGAGTTGTCCCGCCATGGCTTAAACTGTTCCCACTCGCAGGTGTACACTTACATTTGCCAGAAAATTCAAGGCATCAGCCTTTATTTTGTTTCATTGACTGTTGACAGTTAATGTTACAGAGAACCTTAATAAAAGTTGCTCAGTGTTGGACACCTGTGTTCCTCCGCTGCATGTGTGATGACATCATCAAACGGCTAGTCGACTTGAAAAAAATCTCGTTAATGCCCAAGTGTGAATACTTTTCTTTCCATCAGTTTTGGGTTTTTTATTTGAAGTAATTTGAAGTGTTTGTCTTCATTATATTCACACGTATCAATTTAATAAGAAATCTACAACATAAATGGCAGAATGTCACTAGTGTCAGTGTGCATGGCAAATATTTTTGCACATCAGCTATTATTTTAAGGTGGAATTACTTTTTTGCATCCGCATTTCTGAGAACGCATGTGTGGGTCTCATGCAGATGTTTGCATAGGTGTCTGCCCACATATTTGAGATATAATGTGTGTCTAGCAAAGGAAAGGAAGAGGAAATAAAAATTAATAAATGTTTTTCTATTTTGTAAAATACATGACAGTAACGTCATACACGTCTGTGACATCACATTTCTGCTAGCCAAACCTCAAACAACTTCATTTGCTCTTGTGCCGCTTCTAGTTCAGGCCAAGTATTGTTTTGTCCCACCACCCACCAGTGCTACCAAGCGTTACTCTCATTCACATCTGTGACCAATTGCAATGCTAATCAAGGTTGGCACCACAGATTCAGAAAAGAACCCCTACCCCTAGAGTCGGGTATGGGGTACCTCTCTGTGCTCCTACTATTAACCCAAGTTAAAGACTGACCAGCTCAAATTGTTCAACAAACACATACCTCTAGTTTAGAAGGGAGTTTGTGGTACTTCTGTTCCTCCTCATCGTCTGAACTATCGGTGTCATCAAAGTTCAGAAGTTTCTGGTCATTATCCTGCAGAAACCTGTAGAACTCTGGATCTATGTCCTTTAGTCTGGAGAGCTGGTCTTTGTGTTCAGATGCCTTGCCCTTCTTTTTGGTCCTTTTCAGCAAATAACAGACAAAATGAGAATGTGAGAGACTGACCGATATTCTGAGGTTAACTCAGAAATACCCTCATGGGAAGAAAATAACTGACAAAGAAATGTAGTCCAGAATACTTTTACACACTGGAGTCAGGGCAGAATATGGAACTATTGTATGGTCTATGATATTAAATATGATGCCCTTAGTTTTTATAATTATATAGCATTAATATTCAGTACTGTTCAAATGTTGTCACCCCTCATTTCTTTATATTTTGCTGCCAGAGATCCAGACTTTATTCATCTTGTGATCAGTGAGGCAGTGATCAGTATACTGGTGGTGCTGAATACTGAGTGGTTGGAACACATATCTTTGCACCTTGTGTCTTTAGGTACTTTACAGTCTGCCACAGTAAAAGAAATGAGGGGTGACTCAAGACTTTTGCACAGTACTATATTTGTGTGTGTATATTTATAAACATATATACATTCCAAGATCGCCCGTGTGAAAAAAAACACGTATATTGTTTTGGTAAAATAAATTGCCTTAAAATGTCTAATTTTATTATGTAAACCCTAAATTTGCTCCCAGAGTACTTTGTGATTTTAAACTCAGTTTAATGTATTACCCTTGAAGATAAGGCAAACCCGTATTCGCCTCTTTTAATTTAAAGGTCGCAGGAGTATTTGGACAGTGCAGCGAGGTAAACAGTTTTCGGGAAATAACCTCTTATCTACTCGGGCAAAAAATACAAATGAGGGCTCGTTGGAAAGGCTTCTTGGAGATCAATCAAACTGTGGAGTTTGAAGTGTCTGAGAGCTTGCACCATGGAGAAATCGCACCCTGGTGTGGAATTCGAAAAAACTGCTTCCAGGTCGGCTACAACCTGCCCTTGTGTGAAAACATCCAGAAAAAAATATATTTATTGCCACAAAAAAGCAACAAAAAAGCAGAGGATATTTGCAGTTTCTGCGTTATTGTGGGGATTTCCAAGCAAAATTATGAGTTCGGTTCTCAAAAAAAACTCTGCGTGTGACTGAATCCACGACTCCTGATCTGCGTAAAACTGGGGGATTACTGTATACACATATAAACATTTTCTTTTCACTGTTCAGAAATAGTTTGTGCAGTGTCATTCGCAAAATATCAATATCAAACTCAATTTTAGCATAATATTACATTAATTTTAACCATGTTTTATCATGGTCAACACCATCGTATTTCTTTCATAGTTTCATAGTTTTCCTCAGAAAGAGATTTCCTTTTGTAATGTTATATCAGGGCTGAGTGGTGTGACAAGATTTAATTCTCATGCTAAATTACATTATATATCATTGTAAGCCTTTATGAGAATTTTGTGGACGTTGTCAGTCCAACTAAAAGACTGACCGACTGTATGTTACAAAGTGAGCATGATAAGTTATGGTTAATTTCGTGTAGTTCGGGGTGTGAAATGTGGAATCCAAATATTTTATACTCATCGTAAGGCATTTTTAGTCAAAAGCTGTTTTGTTTTGGTCTTTTGAAACTTATATATTTAATATATTGTAATGAACTTATTATTATTTCTATCCTTGTGTTGCAGTGTCCAGCCCCACTAAAACATCAATTCTTACTTCTCCTGAGAAACAGGCTGTTCCTCTGTTCCACCCTCTTGGACTGGAGCCTCATTTTCAGAGTTATCCTCCTCAAAGTCATCAAATCCAGACAACATAAACTCATCCACACTGAGGTCCTCCAGCTTCCTGCAACAACAACAAAAAAAGACGATAAAAAAGGATGGTTTTTTTTTTTAGAAATCCTAAAGATCAAAAGCGGCCCTAGTCATTAAGGACTGAAGGTAAAGCAAAAATATTATACAATATTCACTAGCAACTATTCACCCCCTCCATAACAGCAGTGACCTCAAACAACAAAGCTAAAGCAAAGCACTGTTAGCTGTTAAAACTGTGCTACAGTTAGATGTACACAATTATATTACTAATCAAGGAATCTTAGTTATTTCAATAACTTAAGCAGTCATATGCCTACTTATACAGTAATTATACTTGTGTAAGTAACTTGAGTATTTTGCAACTCCAATCTTACATGTAAGAATATGTTCGTGTGGGTTTCCTCCCTTTCAGTAAAGGATAAAAAAGTGACACAATGTGCTCCCTATGTGTAAGGGCTACTGTACTAGGGCTGTAACGATACACCAAACCCACAATTTGGTTCGTCTCACGATTTTTTACCCACTATTTGAGTCGAACCGAGGGGGGGTTGGTGTGTTGTATAATGACAAACGGTTCGGTTCAGTGTGTTCCCTTAAAAGATTTGCTGTTTTGAACGAATCGTTCGCGAACGACACAATCTGGACGGGAAGGATAACTCGGAGAGTTGGAAGGGGTGTGTAACGATTTTGCCTTCTCACACCACAACACAGGTTCTTGGATCTGAGTGTCGCGATTTCGGGTTCCTTATCGCATATCATTACAGCCCTACTAAACACCATTGTTAATTACCTAATTATACCAACTATCATGCAATATATTCATCACAAAAACTGTACGTGTGGGAAAAACTAACACAGATTTGAAATCAGCATGAAAAACACTACAAACCCACATAAACCTCTCTCTGATGATTTTGACCTGTGCTATTTTATTAAAAGCTTTGCTCTTGCAGAGTTGCATGCAGGGCAGCTGGTGGGCTGGTAGTTAGAGAGTTGCCCCTGTAATCAGAAGGCTCGAATCCCAGGACTGCCAGTGGCACCACTGAGGTAATCCACTGCTTCACTTGGTGAATGGGTTAAATACAGATAAAGAATTTCACATTGTTCACAGTGTGCTGTGGTGTGTTCATGCGTGACAATAAAGGGCCACTTTACATGATCGAATTAACTCTTAAACAATCTGAACAATAGAACTGTTACATAAACCAGAACCATATAATCGAACAGCACTAACAAATATAGCATCAGAACCACACGATCGAACAGTACTAAGAGTCTTTGAACCAGAACCACACCATCCAAGAGATTTAAATCTGTTAAACTGTCTGAACAATAGAACAGCGATAGAACCAGAACCACATGATCCAAAAGCATCAAATCTGCTGACTGACTGTTAAACTGTCTGAACAATAGAACAGTGATAGAACCAGAACCACATGACCGAACAGTACCGACAGTAATAGAGCCAGAGTCCCACTGTTAAAATGAAATCTGAACAACATGTAGCAAGTTACACAAGTTAAATATTCAGTGCAACTCTTGTTATTCCTTCAGGTCCCGTAATTCACGAAAAAACATAAGCATGACGCTGTTCTGGAACCTGAAGTTTAAAGAACACGAGCTTGTCTTGCATATTAGTTCGTTAGCAAGTGTTAGCAACAAGCCACTTTTGGGGGAAAAACAGACTCTTTAGACAGACAGTTCTCATTCTAGTGAAGTGACACTCATCTCTGACACCCAGACATCACTTGAGCAAAATAATTACTTGTAATTTTCATACAAAATACTAGTTAAAAGACGGTTTACCTCTTGTTTTTCCCTGCCATGCTGGATCCCAACGTGCTTTTTAGACTCAGTACCCACAATGCCCTGCTGAACGCAGTTGATCTTTTGTTTCACTATCCTGTTAGAGGAGAAGAAAGCTCAAAGAGACGATTTTGTCTTTCCTGCGAAGCTTATTTTGTTATCTATCTGTTCTGTGATCTAAAATGAACAATATTATTTGCGTTACTAATACTTAGAATCGGAATCAGAGTTTACTGCCATGTATGTTCACACAAGGAGTTTGTTTGGTGGTTAGTGCAGTCATACAAGACAAAAGAAATTAAGAATTAAAACAATATCAAATAAAATATACGACATATACTACATTCTTAAAATGTAGTGTGCAAGCTGTGCACACTAATGGCGGCAGGAATGTGACAGAAGAGAGAATATGAGCAGCAATCAGGAGATCCCATAGATATTGCATGTTGGACCATACTTTGAGAATGAAACAAGCCGTATTTTGTCAGCATTATCAAGTTATTTCTAAAATGCATGACAGAGTTTTAGTATGGTGGCTGTTTCACCAAGGGAAGCCAATCCCTTTCGTATGCTCAATGCAGCTGAAAAAAATGTTCAGGCGTCGATAAAAACAGAAAATGAAGTTTGCTGGAGACTATTTAGGCACTGAAATAGACCGAAGGGAGGGAGTTGTGTGTTTTTGCTGTATGTAAGAAAAGCATGTCGGTGTTTAAAAGCTTCTGTGGTGTGGTTTGCTTAGACTAGACTGCATCTGGGTCTGTGAAGTTACCTTTATGGGGGTCTTCCTTGCTGGCCAATAAAACTGGAGCGAGTTGTTCAGCACAGGAGGAAACGTGTGCTGTCAGCCAGTCACCGGAGACGACGCCAGGTGAGTTTTTGGAGGATTTTAGTGGTGTATACTATAAAAGCTGCGGTGCCAATTAGCTATACAAGCAAAGTTAACAACTAAGAGCACTTTCCTGTTTGAAAAAGCACAAATAAGATTGTAAAATTGAGTTAAAGCAGTATTAAGCCAAATGGTTGTGGTTGGTTGCTCTCCTTTGTTCAACCATTGAGATCTTCTGGTCTGTGAATTAGGTTCTTTTCTTCGTTTTATTCAGTTTATTCAATGAATTCACTCGACACCGTCTATTTCGTTATCAGTCTTTTCTTTAAACGTCATGTCGTTGCCTTTAAGCAAGCTGCTTCAAACGTGAGTCCATTTATAAGCTCAGCTGTCACTTAATGTTTGTTTTCAGTAGCATTTAGCATCCTAGCTAGCTTGCTGCCCCAATCCTCTTTGATTACATGTCTAAACGTCTCTCACACAGAGTACCCAAGCTGTACGTGTAAAATAAGACCAATACGAGGATTTTAACACACCGTTTTTGAGGTTAAAAGGCCTTATTGTGTATGATGAGAGGCAAGACTGATTTCAATTGAGCTGTACTCTTAAGGTGGACTGTATTTGCACAGCAGAAGATGCTGGACAGACAGCATCTATTTTTCTGTTGCCTTGTGTAGAACTGATATGTAATTTATTTTTGCCACTGTTGGGTTTGGAGTTATGATATTTTCTATTTAGTGCGTGATTTTGGACAGATCTGTGACCCCCGTTTGTGAGGGTCCACCTTAAAATTTTGATGTCAGCCACCGGAGCTCGTAAGGTTTGCATTTACGTCAACAGCATACAAAACCCCGAAACTAAAGGGTTATACAATTTTTCTGGTGTCCTACTTGATTCAGCTGCTGGATTCGCAAAAGGTCACAGGAACGAAGACTGAGCGTGAGAACATCTGTTGTTACAGGTAAAACAGCGTGTTCCCTTCTGTGTTCCCTGTGATGGCTGGGGAAATCAGGAGGAGGAGGGGGGAGTGTGGGGTGAGCAACTGCAAGAGAAGGTCCTCATTCCTTTTTAACAGGGCTCCTGGGCATCTGCATTGCTGTGGTAAGAGGAGAGGCAGTGTGATCAAGAAAGGAGAAGCTGCTGAAACTGCATTTTATTCAGTGCATTTGTTAATGCTGTGATCCTGAAGGGTCTTGCTGTACAGTCTGCTGAGTCAGATGGAGGGGTGTTGCTCTAGCTGTAGAGCTTGGGCATGGTAATGAGTGTGTCTGCACAGTAAGTACCATGCAGTGTACTTGAGGAGGCAGATCATTGTGAATTCTGTTACCATTGCTAGCTCGTTTCCTTAGCAATTTCATCTGGTAAAGACACTCGGAACATATCACTTACAGGAACAGTTTTTTTGTCACCACTTTTGGTGGAAGAGTCTGATAAAACTAACAGCTCACGTTGTCTTAATGTTTTCTGTTGGATGTTTGAGAGAGCAGAGGAGCTGTGGGGTCAGGTTAAGGCCTCTACAAGTGTAAGTGCCATTCAGCTCTGGTCCATGTGCTTCACACAATATATTATTTAAGTTTTATCGGGTTTCACCGTGCTGTGGCAGGTATTTGTAACCAAAGGTTTCTCTGTACTTGAAACCTTTTCTGCCCCAGCTTACATAGCTGTTCAGTGTAATGCTGAAACCCGTTACCCTTCTGCTGCTGTACTGTGCACTTTCATGTAGCTGCATTATTCATTCTAAATGTGTGATTACAATATGTAAACCAATGCTATATTACTTTTCTTCTTGGTTTAATTTCATTTAATTACTAATCATTTGAATACTAATTTCTGCAAAACATTAATGGTAATCAGAATCCTTATTAATGGTTATTAAATAAACACTCTTATGGGCTTCTGTTTAAAGGAAAGCATGGGGGCAGCAAACTATTTGTGGCCATGCAGCATGTGGCCTTCTCAACAAGCTATGTATAGTTGTGGTCCAAGCACCCATTTGTGAGCACATTGTTGAAACACACCTAGCACCAGAGTTTCCATTGTCTAGCCTCAGTCATGCCGTTCGGTTATTTGCTCAGCTATCATTTAAAGCCAGTGTGCCAATGTGCCTTTGGCAAATATAATGACCACCCGTGTCGGGTTGAACACTGGTGTTGCAATAGATTTAGAATGGAACAAGGCAAAAAGCTATTTTTCCAGATGATGAGTTTTATTATTTTAATGCATGAGAGAGCTTTAGTATGGTGGCTGTTGTTTCTCCTCCTTGTCGCTGGAGATTTTCCACCTTGTTTTCTCATGTATTAAGTTTATGATGGCTTCTATTTGGACTGTGGTCTAGTGGCACAGTAAAGAATGTGCACAGGTATTCTGTTAATTATTCAAGGTATCAGTATTTGAAAAAAGAAAGAAGACTGAGAAAACATTCTGTTCCACAATTAATTATTACACTAAGATATATTTAAAAAGCACTGAAAAATGTGGTGTTTGTTCATGTGTATAAATGAGAAGGTTTGTGTATTACATTGTACTCTGAGATGTGTGTGAGATGCTAAGCATGCCATAGATGAACTAACCAGTACAACAAACACTAAATCACTCAACACTGGGAGCAGCAGGCACACAGCATGAATACTGCGACCACATGTCATCACAGTAAGCTAAGTGCCTTTCCAGTGAAGGATCACTGACCAGACCAATGGGGCCAGTACCCAAAGGTCTCTGATTGTCATGGTATGTTTTACCTTTCCATGACTTGATGCAGCTTGAAAGGACAAGACAGGAAGTTCTGATTCAGATCTTGCATGCAAAGCTTTCACAAAGTACTCTTGTCATGTAGCCTCATATCTCGCGCATCATTGTGAGATATAGTTGAATCTCAATTATTTAAGTATTTTTGTGTTGGGGGTGCTCACAAGATCCATCCTAGACTCTATCTGATGTTAACCAGAAATGGTGAAAAAATATTTTTTGGACAAAGTAACACTTTGTGTCATCCACAGAGGGGAAACATGATTTGTCTCAGCGTATTCTGAACAAAATAAATGCATTTCAAATGTATTCCTCTTTGCCGCTTCTACAAAGATAACCTACATTAACAACAGTCCAAATCCGGGGGCTGTTCCTGCTCTTGCTTTCTTTCTCTAAAGGTTAACCAGCATCATTAATTCACATTTTTGTGCTCCAATATTAAAATATAGCCTGAATGTGTAGTGCACTATTGTACCAGATGTTGATTTTTTTTTTTTGTAACCTAATTGTGGAAATACCATACATTGGTCTGCTGATGAGTTTGGTTGCTTGACCGTTATTATATACACTGCCAGTCTCATATCTTCTCATGTGAAGCCATCACGAGGGAGGAACTGCTTGAGGTGTTTCTCTCCTGCGTATTTGAGGGTGACCGCAGATTAAACAAAGTGTTGCTCTTGTGTGTTAACAGTTCCTGAGAGTGAGGCTCAGGCAGCAGCAGGCCTCAGAGCACATCGCCATGATGGAAGGGGGCATGCAACTGCTGAATCGCGATGGCCACAGCATCTCGCACAACTCCAAACGTCACTACCATGACTCCTTTGTGTCCATGAACAGGATGCGGCAGCGGGGGCTGCTGTGTGACATCGTCCTCCATGTTGCCAACAAGGAGATCAAGGCACATAAAGTGGTGCTGGCTTCCTGCAGCCCCTACTTCCACGCCATGTTTACAAGTAGGTTCTTTTTCTACCTTCAAGTTGAGCTGTTTTCATCTTATAGTGATGAAACAATGTGGAAATGGTTGTAGACCGAAGATGGATGAAGTCTCTTTATTTGGTACCTAAATGCCTTCCGGGCAGTGTGCTACTCTCATTACGGCAATGCCAATTTACCAAGCCATCTCTGTCTTTCATTCTGTCCCATCTGCATAAGCGTACCCAGCTAATGCAATCATACTTGCATTTAACCTCATTTTTACAATGGCTTTAATGTCATTGGAAACACAACAGAACATCTTCATTTGTCACCCGTTATGAATATAAGAAACAATTCCTAAGTTCATCATTATTACTTTTCATGTGCATACTTTTATGTAGCTGCTAATTTCAGTATGTATAAAAGCCTACCCTGTTTGTGTCTCATAGCTGCATTAGCTTGGCTTCCTTCTGAAGCATTTCCTGCTTTACTTCACCTCCCATTATTTTGTTTTCCATGCTGTATTCTCTTCCCTTTCCGGTCTTAGGTCAGCAGGTGCCGTGTTTTTCCTATCTCTCCTCTTCTCCACTGCACCTCAGGCTAGAGTGTGATGGTATGTCTCAGGACAGTGTGGGCCAACCAGTGCCATTACTATTCTGAACTTACCATACACCAGCGCAATTCACAACCAGATCAATTAACCCCTGATCTACCCTGAAAATTTCCAGTTTAAAGCAGAATTCCATCCAGACATGTGTTCCTCGGTCACCTATTATGTGTATGCTATCTTTCTTTTTTTTTAATACTAAGTGGTTTTAAAGATAAAGGCTGTGTTTGAAATGGCTTGCTGTCTCAGCTGCTGTATATTGCATGCTACTCTTTATTTGTAGTATACAGTATATTTCCCAGAATGAGACAAAAACATGCTGGCAGGCTAGTTTTGCTAGTAGTTGCAAAACTAGACTGCCAGCATCAGGTGCTGAGCACTGAGCATTGATCTCAAGACCCAGTCCATGTTCTTTTGCCCTACTGTCACTGCTTAGCAACCTTTGCAAGATTTAGCAACGTGTGCAGATATATTTTGCTCAAAATACATGGCGGAGTGACTTTTACTCATGTTATCCATTCAAAGCTGAAACCTTGACTATTAAAAACGTTCTTATCAAACCAGGCAGTTAGGTCTGTGATCCTACAGCCTCCAGCAGTATTTGTCGAAAACAGCAAGTCACCCGGGTGTCTTTAGAGCACTGGAGAAATGCATGCTTGCCACATATTGAATACTACTTGCTACGTTTGGGCACAATCTGTATGTGAGCAGTATGTAGTGGGCTATTTCAAACACAGCTGTAGACTGCTTACTTCTTAGTAACAAGACAGATTTAGCTTCTGTTCTCTCAGGCCAGTGAGTCTGATAGAAACCCCGGCTCCTAATCTCTGCTGTATGTATAATAATTCTATATTTGAAGCAGATAATGACTGTGAACAAAAACTGTGAATATGGATGGAATTCCTCTTTATTTATTTAGCAGGTTTTGTCTGAAGATGTCTAAAATGCACACCAAGTTGTGCTGGCTAGCTTGAGTTGTTCAGTTTAACCTAAATGTCGAGCTTTATTATCACCATGCTTTCTAACAACCTGCCAACCTGACCTTTCTTTTATTTCTACAACACAAAGACCTTTTATGCAGTTTGTCATTGTGTGTGTGTGTGAACAGATGAGATGTCGGAGAGCCGTCAGACACATGTGACCCTGCATGACATTGACCCACAGGCGCTGGAGCAGTTGGTGCAGTATGCTTACACTGCCGAGATAGTGGTGGGAGAAGGCAATGTTCAGGTATACTTCCTTTAGTGACCTTGGGAAGAACTTATTTTAAGTGCTTCTGTGTTAACATTTTCTAAGTGATTCACTTGAAACTGCTCATGTGAATCTAGCACAATGGAAGAGAATCCCTGTAGCTTGAATAAGTCATAGTTAAGAGATCAGGCTGGTAAGTACACCTTAATGATGCTCTTCAGCCTCTTCAGTCTTATGAAGGCGCTGATGTGGTTTTGCTGCATCCTGGCCTATGGAATTCCCAAACTGATAACATCCAATTCTGTTCACACATTTGGCAATGTGTTTGTCAGATGGAACTGCTTTGAGCAGTGCTTCACAAAAATGAACCTCAAATATGAGGAATAGTAGTTCATCGGATTTGCCTAAATCAAGGTTTTTCCATCTACTGACCCTGTGTGGGTTGATGTTTAAATATAATTACTATATAGAAAATATTGTAAACTTTGTGTAATTAAAGTAGTAATAAGTCAAACTGATGAATCACTGGGGTGGAAGGATCATTAAAGAAAAAGAATGCAAAAAGCTTCTCTGTCATTACTTTTTAAAATAATTGCTGTTATTATATGCTTCGGCTAATTTTCTTGGTTCTTGAATGTGGGCATAATGTGTGAAGACCCTACTGCCAGCGGCCAGTCTCCTGCAGCTGAATGGGGTGAGAGACGCCTGCTGCAAGTTCCTCCTCAGTCAGCTGGACCCCTCTAACTGCCTGGGCATCCGTGGCTTTGCGGACACCCACTCCTGCAGTGATCTGCTCAAGTCTGCCCACAAGTATGTCCTACAGAACTTTGTGGAGGTTTCCAAGACAGAGGAGTTCATGTTACTACCTCTTAAACAGGTGAGGAAATATACAAAGTAGAAACATTTGATTAGCCATCCTCTACCTGCCAGTCAGGGGAAGGGGCTGCCTTAGGGCCACCACTGACCACATAATATTTGGGTGGTGGGCTGCCCTTTGTGCCATTAATGTAGTAGTGTTATGTTGGTGCATGGTATTCTGGAAAGAGTTTTATCAGACGGCAGATGTTTAACCATACTCTTTGTTGTCTTACGGTGTTGTACAGTGTCTTTTCTACTTTTACATATGTCACATTTAAGTGTTTAAGATTTTAAAACAAAAGTTAATATAAAGCAAAGAGAACCCAAAAAGTTTTTTAAAAAATTGTTTATCAAAGGAGATGTTTATCCATTATAGGTGTTTTTGAAACGCCTTGTTGGAAAAAGTAATTTCCCCTTCAGTTACTTAATCTTTATATCTTTATATTTAAATCTAAATATTGCTTAAATGGAGCCCACAGCTATGTCATATAGGCTAAAAAACAAGCATATTAACATACAGTCCATTGTCAAAAGAAATCCCTACCAAAATTTCCTCTAGGAAAGTCACAAAAGTGATAGGAGTTTAATTGCATCTCTCAGATGCTCTTCTGGTATGTGTCAGAATGGGTAAGGATGCTCATAGTACACAATACATCAGCACATTTTAGTTCCTTGGACATGGATTAGGCTTAGTCTTGGGCTTAATTATAAGATCTTTGGTGTTTTTCCATAAAATATCCTATTTAATCTAGTTTTGGGCTTAATCTGGGTCTGGTAAATCAGCCCTCTGTAATGATTTCAGTAATTCACATTTTGCAAGCCTACACAGTATTGCAATTGCAAAGATAAATACTGTGATCATGATTAACAAGCCGTATACACACCGTTAAGATCCAGTCACTCCCGAACAGGAGGACAGACTGCCACGCTGCACGGTCTGACATGTACTAACCTGCACAAAATCATCCTTCTAGGTCAGCACCTTGTGTCATTCAGCATCACAAGTGGATTTTCTGCTTCTTCTCAAATCACGTGCCTGAACCACAGGCTGTCTATGAGAGGCTCAGGCATGCTAAAGCCTGTTTGCTACCCGGGTGATATCATTCCCTCTCGTTCTACAGTGTATGATATTTCTTAATCCTTTCTTCTCAAACCAAAGCCCTCTTTTGAATAATCTGAGTCGTGTTGCTGCTGCTCTTAGTTTAACAGCCTCGGAAAGGCTGTTTGGTTCCCTTAAATCCTTTTTCTTAAATCCCTTCTTAGGGCTTGATTAGAGTATTCTGTGAGTGACAGTAGGTGATGAAAAGGGTTCTGTGTCTGTATGTCTCTCTCTTAGCAGTTGTTGTTGCCTTGTACCACTGCAGCAGAGTGAGTTTTATTTCTGAGCTCACTGGGCTGTGAGGTCTGCCCCAGATTTAAGCCCTAAGACCCAGGAAACATGTGTTTGTTTCCTGTACACAAACTGTGACCATAACAACAGGCCCGTATACATATACTCACACACACGGACACTCATGGTCACTCTTGATAAAGACTGTGATGGGCAGGGCAGGCAGCTACCCTGCTGTGTGTATAAATAATCCAGCTGGCATTATGCATTATTAGAAAGGAATTGCATGCATGAGTGAATGAGTTACCACACGCTGTTTTAGGACCCAGGCTGGGCTTGACAGCTGATGACAAGAACGTAAAAGACAGTGGTCACTGTTTATGCTTGTGTGCGTGTGTCTGTGTGTATGCAATTTGACTTTTACATGTATACACAAATGCATACGAACACACAAAGTGTGCATACATGCAAAGTGTGACTTTTATAGCATTGGAGGTCATATCATGTTAATACTGAACATCATTAGTTGTTGTCAGTACTTCTTGAGATTTTCTTTTTTTTTTTAATTATTTTTGGCATTATATTTGCAATCCCTATTACAGTGGCTCTTAACACATTTTAAAACAAATCTTCACTGTATTTTATCCCTGCTTTATGATAAAATGCTTTGTTACAAGTGGTCAATTGGCCTCTAAAAGGTGTCTGAAAAGTATCAGGAATCCCAAAAATTGTTCTAAAAGTCTATTAGGGTTTAAACATGTAAACACTTGGTCCAAATTAGACTATACTGGTAACTGAGAAATCTACCAATTACTATGTAATAACACTGACACAATCCTTTGTCTTACAGGAGTGTAAAATCAACTGCATTTTAGCAAAGAGAAATGTCAGGATTTGTAATAGAATGCTGTAAATAAGGTGAGGCAAGAGAGCACTTGTGCTTCTTCACTTGTACCACAACGTTTTGGCATAAATCATTTCTCACAATTTGAATGCAACTGAATTTTTATTTACAAATCTGTGAAGCAAAAGTAGTGTTGCAATTTTTGCTAATAGAAAGTACTGGAAAAATATGTATGCGCTGAGAATATATTATACTAAATTGGCCAAATTAAATGTAAAAACCTCTGTTTCAGCCATAAAAACTTCTATTTAATATGTGGTTTATACTGGTTTTATTTCCACTGCTGTGATAATTACTCTAACCACACTGAATACACACTCACTGCTATCGATTCAAGCCTGGCACCTCAGTCCAAATCATCATCATCATCAGATGGTAGCTCAGTCACGCATGTATGCTGAATTCTGGTACCCTCAGTGATGATGTGCTATGCACCACCATTGTTGGAGTTCGGTTGAAACCAGTTGAGAGTGGTGTAACTCCCCGATAATGAGCACTAATGACATGTTTAAACAAGTGTGCTGTGTAATGAACTCACACAGTGTTGGTGCTGTGTTATGCGTGCTGCAGGTGCTGGACCTGATCTCGAGCGATAATCTGAACGTTCCATCGGAGGAGGAAGTGTACAGGGCTGTGCTGAGCTGGGTCAAACACGACATTGATGGACGGAGGCAGCACGTACCTAGAGTGAGTGTGCTTCTGCTTGTCTTATACGCCTTTCTTTCTGCAGCACACTAACAGGCCTGTCACACCAAATGATTAGAAATCAAGTAATCAGACAATTCATTTGACTATGGGTTGAGTACATGACTATTAATAAATAAAAACAGGATTTAATAAACATAGACCTACATGAATATGAAACTATTCGTAAGCATTTTTGGGGCGCCTGGTGGTTAGGGAGTTGCCCCTCTGATCAGAAGCTCAAGGGTTTGAATCCCAGGTGGCACCACCGAGGTACCCTTGAGCAAGGTACCGTCCCCACACACTGC
Organism: Brachypetersius altus; assembly: GCA_037974465.1. Lineage (NCBI taxonomy): Eukaryota > Metazoa > Chordata > Actinopteri > Characiformes > Alestidae > Brachypetersius > Brachypetersius altus. The sequence continues at coordinate 21,594,920 of JBBPDB010000134.1, forward strand.
TCCCCAGGCGCCATTGTCGGCTGCCCACTATTTCACTTGGGGGGAAAATGCTTAGGACTAATTTCACACGGCGTGTGGTGCGTTCACATGTGGCAAATGTTCACTTTACACTTGCACTTCCTCATTTCAAAGAATGAAATCATATCAAATAATTACTTGATGACTTTGATTATTAATTCATTAAAAACAAGCCAAGCAATAACAATGGAACTAAATGAACAATATCAAACCATGCATAAGCACTTTTCAATTATTGTATAATACTTTCTGAAAGGAATTTTTTTGCATCTCATCTCATTTCTTTATTCTCACACACGCATTGGTCCGCCCCTCCCCTAGCTGATGAAGTGCGTGCGCCTGCCGTTGCTGACGCGGGACTTCCTGATGAGTAACGTGGACACAGAGTTGCTGGTGCGGCACCACTCAGAGTGCAAGGACCTGCTGATCGAGGCACTTAAATACCACCTGATGCCTGAGCAGAGAGGCGTGCTGAGTAACAGCCGAACCCGCCCTCGCCGCTGTGAGGGTGCCAGTCCTGTGCTGTTTGCTGTGGGTTAGTCCTTTCCATACACTTACTTGTTTTCACACAAAAAATAGTTTGTTAATGGTGCACCTAAACTGATTTATTAAAAAAAAGATTACAAAATAATCATGTAAATATGTGACAGTTTTACTATTTGGGGGCAGCATGGTCATATTTGGTTTTAACAAAAGGAAAAATCAGTATTTCAACAAAATCTAGTGTATACAGAGTAGTACAGCCAGATGTGAGAAAATTCAAAGGAATTTAACTTTTGACAATTGGTATGTAGGAAAGTACAGATTAGGCTTAATCTTACAGTTAAGATTAACACCCTTTTTCTTTCACAGGTGGAGGCAGTCTATTTGCTATTCATGGAGACTGCGAAGCCTATGACACCAGAACAGATCGCTGGCACATGGTGGCGTCCATGTCTACCCGGCGGGCAAGAGTCGGTGTTGCTGCCATTGGTAACAAACTCTATGCCGTGGGAGGGTAAGGGGCTTTCTTTCCCTTCCTCCTAATTACGCTGTGGTTTGGTTTAAAAATCAAATATGCGCAACTTTTGAATATAATCGACCAAAACATGGCTTATGCCAGAAGTTCAGAACAAGAAGTCTAATTCAGCAAACAGCTGGTGGAAGCCTACATCAGCTTTATACTAACTGCACATTATCACACACATCTGAACTGTGCTTGTTAAGTCATTTTAAATAGACATGCTTATGTGGTTTCTGATGGAGTATGACATACTATATAAAAAATTACAAAAGCACAAGGCACAGCTTTTAAACCGCTCTCAGAAAAATAACATTCTTTTCAAACCCATTATCTATTCTATTATACTTCTAGTATGTCTGCAATACTGTGTAAGACTTGAAATCCAAATCTAGTTCAAACCAGTCTGAATGACTGACTTTGAGTGTTTCAGTAGAATTCTGCTGAACCTGCAGCATATTCGCTCATCAGGTATGACGGCACCTCTGATTTGGCTACTGTGGAATCCTATGACCCTGTGACCAATGGTTGGCAGCCAGAAGTGTCAATGGGGACCCGGAGAAGCTGTCTTGGTGTGGCAGTACTCCATGGCCTGCTGTATGCTGCTGGAGGCTATGATGGAGCTTCCTGCCTCAACAGGTATGATATTCACAGGGTCAGGGAAAGATGACGGTTGGAAATAAACTTCATGAATGTCCCTTTTGATATGTATAAAGGTTGCATTTTCGTTATGAGTCTCTCAGCCTCATGAGTTGAGTTTCTTGCCTCAACACATCTGATAGAGGGCAAAATTAGATAAGAAACTATGCAGCACAGGATGTACCTAGGAGCGGAATTAAGAAATACTTCTCTAAAAGAATGTTCAACCTATTGATGCTCTCTAGTTAATTGGTATTGCCAATTGTGCCAACTCACCCAGAGTCTGGCAGAACACATTATGATTTCTGTGAAGCAATTCAAACCATAACAAATTGTACTGTTTCATGCAACATCTGTTTTTCCCTCCTGTAGTGCCGAGAGGTATGACCCACTAACAAGCACTTGGACGTCTATTGCTGCCATGAGCACCAGGAGAAGATATGTTAGAGTTGCCACACTCGGTGAGCTGCTTTGGGAGATCTGTCTGAATTACAAACTCTACAAAGTTTCACTCTACCATTATTCTCTGTAAACAGCCATTGCTTATAATATGAAATTAGATAAGTTTGCCTTTTTGTGCTGCAACATTCCTGAATGTGCTGGTACTGCATCTGTTTTCAGAATGTAAACGCTTTGCTTGCTTTGACATAAATATAACTTGTTTATATCCTCTGCTCTTGTTTCAGATGGCAGTCTGTATGCAGTTGGAGGATATGACAGCTCCTCTCATTTAGCCACAGTAGAGAAGTATGATCCACAGGTACCTGACACTCCGTCTTTACTTGAACAGTATATTTCCCTGCCCAACAAAACAGTGTGAGATTGTCAGGTTTTTTGGCTCCATTAAAAAGTACTTATGTACTCCATGCCATATAATTGAATATGATTATTATAATGTGGTGTAACATTCAGCTTTAGGTGTTGTCCTCAGAGTTGCCATGCTGTATTTTCCCTATGTTTTTAGAGTAATACGTGGACCGCCATAGCCAACATGTTGAGCCGGAGGAGCAGTGCTGGAGTGGCTGTGCTGGAGGGAATGCTCTATGTTGCAGGAGGCAATGATGGCACAAGCTGCCTCAACTCCGTGGAGAGGTACAACCCAAAAACCAACACATGGGAAGGAGTGGCCCCTATGAACATCCGCAGGTAAAAGACCACTTTACAAGTGTTTGCACCAGATGTGTCTACTGTGTGTTTACTGCTCAAAAATCACTTATTGAGTTTGCCAGAGGCTTGTCAGACTCTGCAACATAAGAGAGGACAGACTATTAATAATCTATGACTATAATCAGCAGTCATTGGCACACTGGCCAGTCTGCAGCCAATGCAGTTGTTGAGGAGTTTCCTGTTACAGAACATGCTCTGTTCCAGTAGAACCCTACTGTTCTAGCACTCTGTGGCACCCTTGAACCCTGTTAACAGAGCACTCCACTGATGATTGATTAAATGTAATTATTTGAGAAAATGTATTATTCGGTACATTTCAGAGAAATAGCAATGATTGGTTGGTAGTTTGCAAGGCAATACAGTAGACCCCCGAAATTCACAGGGATCACATTCCAAGAGCACCTGCGAATTGTGAAAAAATGCTAATTTGCTCAACTTTAAACATGTAAAAGTAACCCATAATCGTACTGTTTATAGAGAACTCCCACAGTGCTAGAATGTATATGCTGTCATACATGAGAACACTCAGCGAAACACTCAGGAAACTGTTCTCATGTGGGAATTCTGGACTGCAGTTGCCAGAGATACTTCACAGAGCAGCAGCCAATAAATGGTTGCTTTTTGTCGGTTCGTGAACAATTATTAGTTCAGTTCTAAGAAAAAAATCTGTGAACGACTGAGGCGGCGAACTGTGAACCGCAGGGAACACTGTATACTCTTTACATTTTCAGAGCAATGGCAATGACTGGTAGTTTGCATTTTAAATAGTCTAGTAGGGTTACTAATCTGAATGTAGAATTAATCGTACCATAGTTGAGAAATTGCCACTACCATCACGTAACATTAAAGTAAACGTTCTACTTTTTTTTAAAAGCAACAGTAACAACAACAGCGGACCTTTCAAGTTTCGATTCAACTTTTACTGTACATATGGTTTATGAGTGGTTCTGGCATGATTGTGATTTGACAATTTGACCACATGATGTTGTGCACTATTTTCCCTATGCTTCCACATGGGTAGGGTTCACTCAACAAATCTATGATCTTGCAATTATTATTATTTTCAATTATCAGGCGATATATGCCCATATATGCCCACTAATATATATAGGTGGGCATAGATTAATTTTTTTAACGGCATCATTCATATATATATATATATATCATCAATGATACACATATACATTCATATATATATATATATATGTATATATGTATGTATGTATGTATATATATATATATATATATATATATGTACATATATGTGTATCATTGATGAATCATCCATTTTTAGTAGATTACTTGATCACTAATAGTGACAGTCCGACATATTTTACCAAAGTCCATCTGTGTTCAGTTACCCAAAGCACACATTCTCACCCTGCCTAGGAGCACCCACGACCTTGTTGCCATGGACGGCTGGCTGTATGCTGTCGGGGGTAACGACGGGAGCTCCAGCCTGAACTCCATCGAGAAGTATAACCCACGCAGCAACAAGTGGGTGGCAGCATCGTGCATGTTCACACGGCGCAGCAGCGTAGGCGTGGCCGTCCTGGAGCTGCTCAACTTCCCCCCTCCCTCCTCACCCACCCTGTCCGTGTCCTCCACCAGCCTTTGACAAAGGGTGAAGACCCGTCTGAGCTCCAGCGGCCTGCCCTGCGTGGCCAAGAGGCGCAACTGCTCAGTATGAGCTCTGGAGGAAGAGCAATAAAATATATAAAGAGATTTTTTTTTTCCTTCGGAATGTAGTTATTGATTGGTTCTGCCATGCATGTTTACCGAAATTTTGTCTTGGCGGAAGAAAAAAAAATAGTCCTGCTGTGCCACACTAGGTGGCAGTGATGCGCAATGCTGCCCGGTTTTGCCCTTGTGCATGGATGCACATATACAGAAAGAGTCTTCAAAAAGCCATTGCTGGATACTTTGGATGACAAACATCAAATGGGGTCATATCAGTTTGACCACAGAGTACATGTTTAAATGTATTTTCTTATTTATTTATTTAATGTAATATATAAACATGACACTATTTCAGAGATGTTTTATGAACTGCAGAAGGACCACAGAGATTTGCCGTTTTAACTTATTTACATATCAGTGATGGTAGAGGATGATGTGAGTTACGATTAGTTGTGGAACTAGAAAATGTGTGAGTTCTGACTAAATGTGTAGAGTTTTCAGTGCAGGGATTAGGGTTTTAAACCTACTGTCTGGTGAAGTTCTGTTTCCGTAGCCATGGATTATATAAAGCCTTCAAGACAGTAATCTCAAATATAGATTTATTGACCCCCAGGGGAAATCTGAGTGTAACCTGAGTAACGTAAGTAAATGGGGGACGTTCTAAGGTTTTCAACTGTGAAAGGCCTCTCTAAGGTAATAGCCATAATGAAATGTGGATATGACCTGCAGCAACATAGTCCTCTCACACTGTTACTCAGTGTTTGCATGTTTGTCTTGAGAAAGACCAATATGGAGCCAGTACTCAGTAATTAATGCACGGTAACACATGGCACAATGCCATTTTCCAGTTTGACCTAGCTTCATAGTCTTTACCTCATTTGTGTTGGTGCACACTCAATACACAAGCTGGGGTTGAAGATAATGTATAGTAAAATCTAAAGTATGTGTTGCATTTCAGAACATTTCCACAGTGTTGAGAAGTTTAAATCTGGTTAGAATGTGTGAATATCTGGTGCTGGGATGTCATGGGTATTGGCAACTACAAATACATCTTTCCAGTATTAACTGTAGGATTTAAATATGGTAGGGTTGTTATCGAGTTCAGGAATTGAGGGCACAGGTTTACGGAAAGTTTTTAGTAAACCAGTTCCACCCTTAGTCATCACCGCATACACTTTGATTACAGAAATGTAGCATAACTTCTAAGAAGTTAAGATTTTTTTTTTCCTTTTTTTGAAGGATTTTGTTGATTTTGAACAAACCTTGTCTAGGTCAGAAGAAGTTTGTGCACAGAGATGACGAAGTGCTTTGTCAATCTGAAGGCTTTCCGCCTTTTTTGTGGCTAGGATGGTGTCCTGCTGGTTTGAACGTAAATGAGTATTGCACAAGGTAACCTTCCTAGTGGATAAAGGAAATGTACATAACCAAATATTCTGATCTATTTGTGTATGTGATCGTGGCTTTTTTGAGTTCTTGTTGTCTTTGTCGTCCTTGTTCTAATGTGTTGTGGTCATTTATTTATATTGTGAGTTAACTTTTGTTATATTTATGAAGGAAATGTAAAAATTATTTTTTTGCACTGTTCAGATGGAGCAATACACTACTGTACACAAAAAGGAAATAAAGCTGTTTTCAAGTGTGATGTGAGCTGGAGCTTATTTTAGGAAATGTCGGATTCAGTCTTTTTGTTGTTGTTTATTTGGGTCGTCAATGTTTTCTTAAATCATTAAACAGACTTAAAACTGACAAGTATTCAGAAAGCTTGGATTTTCTGGATTTAATGTATTTTAGTGCATATGCTGACTTGAAAGTCACTCATACTTATGTTCTCATAAGTATAAATAAAATTCTAATGATTTGGGGCATGGGTTAAGTATTCAGACCCTGCAAATCAATAATTAGTGATTTGTTGCAGAGCTGTGACTGGCAATTACATCTTAAACAACTTTATTACAGCATTGAGGTTCCGTTTTGGCTCATTATGGCAAACCACCTGTAGTTCATCAAGGTTATGAGACTGTACATCTCTTTGTATGTCATTAAACATTGTCATGTTGGGAGACTGGCTAGGTCATACAAGTACTCTAGCCTGATTTAGAACCTTGTCTGAGGTGTTATGACTGTATGTCTGGTTAAAATCTTTTCCCCTTTCTTGGCTGATGAGATTAAGTGTTCCTTTAATATCCAAGTACATCCTTCCATTCATATGCCCTTCAATGACTTGTAACACCCATGTACTGTTTGCTGAGAAGCAGACATGTATCCTAATGCTCCTATCTTTGTACTTCACTGTGGGTATGATGGTCATCATGTGAACAACCGTTCATTTGACAGCAATCTGAATGATTGCCATTACTGTCTGATTGAAATATTGTCAGAGGACTACTAGCCTCTTTCTTACCTTCCTTATCATTAATCTGAAAGAGTTCTTGCTTGGTGCACCAATCCAGGCATAATAGTTGTGGTTACATGATTTTTATTTTCAATTCAAGTGCTAAATAATGTCATCCCTGAGAGATTTAAAAAGGTCCTTCAACTTCACCACGATTGCAGCTTTGTTGCATGACATCTCCCCGAACAATTGCTACTTATTTTATTGTGACAACAGATGCCACAGAATATTATTTAATTAATATGTAAAACATGTTAAAAATATAATTTGTTCAACTGCACAGGCACAGAAAAGAACATAAGGGACAAAACCAGCAAAAACTGCAGAAAAAATGCTCTTTACAAATACACTATGCTTTATACACAAATGCTGGGGCATTAATACTATGGATAAGTAACTTACAGTGAAGTGAATCACTAGTAACTAAAATGGTGATTAGGAATATGTTATGATACATCACAGAGATAAATAGTAGATATGGTAAAACTATTGCACAATAATAAACAATAAGAAACTTGCTTGATATTGGGCTATGGCACGCAATAATAAAGATAAGAATGCACTTAAAGATTTAAACCTTAAAGATAAAGAAATTGCACAACAAAGTATGTGTGACAGGGAGGAGCTCTAGAGTCTGATGGCAGTTGGGAGGAAGGATTTTAGTGGAACACTTTATGCTGGTGGGGCTGTGTGTTAAATTACTTCTCAGTTCAGCCTCAACACTGCGGGGTGTTCGTGATGGACTGAAGTCTAGACAATGTTCTCCTGTCAACACTGTCAAGTTCCTCACCCACCTATGAGCCCACGCTCCTGACCAGCTTTAGTCTCTTGATGTCTGTCTACCACTTTCGTGCTGCCACCACAGCATAGAAAATTACACTGTCCAATACAGACTCATAGGACATACACAACATGGTGTTTCAGACTCTAAAATATCAGAGACTACATATGAAGTACAGCCTAATCTGAGCCCTCTTGAAGGTGCTTCTTTGGTTTTTGATGCTGAGCTGCAGCTGATTCAGCACACATCAGTCAACAAAACTACCCACAGCCATCCAATATATGAAATGCAATATGAATATGTGGGATGAAATATGGAATGAAAAATATGGGCATATGGAATGAAACTGTGAAACAGAATTCAGAATACACACACACACACACACACACACACATATTTAATCGTGATTAATCACATGGCTTTCTGCAATTAATTGCAAATTGTTCTCCGCAAAATTTAATAATTAACTCAAAAGTAGTGTATTGTGCACTTTTATATTTAAAGCACTGCTATATGTGCAATAACAAAAGTGCAATAACGGTTGGTTTGCAAACACTTTAAACAAATAATGAGCTGTTTTACAGCAATGTTCACGCAGCTGCAGTTCAAATATATTTCTGTAAAAAAGTAAACACGAATGTCATCAAATCAAATATAAAACCAAAGCTATTTGCGACTGCAGGGCATTCATGTTTGATCTAGTTTGTTATAGAAAAAGTCCAGAGCATGGGGGGCGGAACCATTATAGCTGTTGTAAAGAAGAACCAACTCCATATGAATGTCCAATGTTATCAAAGTCTCTGGTGGTGTAATGGTCAGGTGTCCCTCTAGGTCTCGGCTGGTTTTCACGGGGGTCAGGTGTCACATTACTTTTGTCCATATGGTATATATGTCTATGCGTAGAACTGTGTTCTGGGTGAACAAAAAAGTTTTCAAAACAAAATAATAAAAAGAAACTATCATTTTCCTGTAAATGTTGCTTATATCATTATAGTATGTAAAGAGCCTGTGTTAAAGAGGGAGTAGCCATCTGCAGGACTGCTTTAGCTCTTTACAGTATCAGTTTGTCCTCTCCCTGTGGTGTTTTCTCTCTGTCTGATCCACACAGACAGCTGAGCACTCTCACTTTACCCTCCATGACCTCAGCTATGCGGCATGTACACCTGTGAGCTCATACGCTCTCACACACACATTTGAAGAGCTGATGTGGATGGTGTGTCTAATAGGAAGAACATGTTGCCTGTACCGTGTTGGTGTCTTGAGATTTCTATGGATGAGATGGTTTGAACGTTTACTATCATGAAATCAGTCACCAAATGAATGATGTTTTCGATCTTATCATGCTGAAGTGTAATGGATAAGAATTCCCCCCAAAAATCATTGCACTACAGTTATTCGAGCTAAGATGGGATGGAATATACACTGCCTGTCGTGAACTGTCACGTCTTTGCAAGGTTTTCGGTTTTATTGTAATATATTGGATATTGCACTATATTAAGCCCAAGCTTTGTTTACAAGCTTATGTTTATATGTTGACAAGAAACTGAATGGATGAGGCCAAAACACCACTGTGCCATTCTAATTTCTCTCATATTGAGCAGTTATAAATCTGAAATAAACTGAAAATGGAAACATTACCATATTAACGTAAGACACTGTTTCAGCCACAAGTTTTTTTGCTGTACAGAAAATGAAACAGCTACCTTAGGAGATTGGACAGATCTGAATGATGGCTTCTTGGGTTCTTACTCTACTATGCTTTAGGTCATTAAAACTGGTAATGGTCTTAATTTTGGGCTTAAAATGAAGCAGAAATGTTCCCATGATTTTTCTGGGGCTTTGATCTTTAGAGCCTTTTTGGAACATTTCAGATGCCTTTGTTAGAGGATCATTTATTAAAAGATTCTAAGCAAAGTGGTTCTCCTATGGCAGCTTTTTGGGCACTTTTATTTTTAAAAACCCACTTTCTTAGTGTCATGTGACTGAGTTGTTTTAGGTATTGATAGTGTGTGTTTAGGGGAGGAGAAGAGGGGGCATGTCTGGTTGACAGCAGCCCCCTGCAGCATGCCGTCTTGTGCTGATTTGAGGGACAGTAATGATTTTACAGCCTGGGCAGGCAAATACAGGTTTAGATATGCAGCATAGAGGGAGACCAAGTGGCCCCAGCTTTGCCAGCCCTAAGCCCCGTCCACATACCCAAACGCCTGACCCTCCCATTATTGACTCAGTCCCACCCTCATAGTACCATCATTCATTCACACAAACATGCAGCTCTAAACCTTGCTCCTGTGTCTGCATGGTGGGAGAGGGTCAGGTAGTTCTGCTGCCAGTCCCACAACTGTAGTTCCAGCTGTCTTTGTGTACACACAGAACACTGATGGAACTGTTTAATGATACACTTTGAAAAAATGCTATTAGTGTATGCTAAAGATCAAGTGAAGTGGTTAACACAGACTTTTCAGGCCACAGTTGCTAAACTTTTCCTTAGTGGCCCTCTGGATTTATACTAGTACCTTTACATGATTTTTTTGTATGTTCCCGATTAAACACAGACATTTGAAGCAAGCAAAAGACATTCCTGGTTTTTCCAGAAATTCCAAAAGTCATACATTCAAGCTTAACAACACTGTGATCTATCTGACCTTGTATGTAGTAGTTTCACAGCTCCCTGACATTGAGCTGTTTTCATACCCTGCTTATGGCTTGTGTTCACCATATTAGATTATGACGTACCTAGTTCACCGAAAGTTATTTATTTATAGTATCTATACACAGAATTTGTATATTTATCATAGTGAATAGTGGACAGATTATTTAAATTTAGATTTTATATTTTTGTTCGTTTGTCTGTGCAGTCATATCATAACCAAAATTGTGATTGTGATTTAGGACTTCAGGGGAAACTGCTACAATGAAGCCAGTAGTGTAAACCCCTCGTTCTCTTTCAGTGAAAAAGAAACTTTGACAAAAGCTTTGGCATCTACATCACTTTACATAAATCAGAGATTCCTAAAGACAGGCCAGGCAACTTCATGCTCAACTTTATTATTATATTTCCCAATACTGACTGAGTTGTTTCAGGTGTGATCAATTAGATAAAGCACTTGTTTTAAAGTCCTTTTAGTATCTTTCAGAAGATGGTCGGACAAAGCCCAACAGCAGGAGAGCACTTTGTTGCTTCCAAGGAATAGTGAGGCCCTTGTAGTTCTTGTGTAGTTGCACTCTTTTTCTGGGAAACCTTTTCCATTACGCTTCTTCACCTTTAATGTAAATGGTTTCCTTGTTGTTGTTACTGAGAAACATACGTAGGTAAATCCTACTTGCTAAATGTGTAAAGGAACAGCTCCGACCACACTCTTGGCAAGACAAAATTTCCAGTTAATCTCCATTTATTTCAGAATTAGTTCTTCGTGGCTGCTGCTCATGTTTGACTGATTAAATCAAGGCAGTCTCAATAACTAACAACATTTAATCCAATGAACTGTTGACAGCCTTTTGATCTGTACTTCAAAGTAATACTTTGGAATTTAGGTGCACTTTTTGGTTTGGTATTGCGAGAACTTTGACACCAACGGTTCTTTCTCGCACACCTGACACAGCAGCTCTGTCCCATGTGGTCCGCTAAAGGTGTGAAGTTAGCACCTTGGCTCAGTCTGGAATAACATCGCAAGAGACGTCCACTGACAAGCTCTCCAGTGGACAAAACAGATGACTTGTCTCGTGTGTGTGTGTGTGTGTGTGTGTGTGTGTGTGTGTGTGTGTGTGTGCATTTGTGTGTGTTGGTCAGAGTATCACTCGAAATTGCAGATCTAATTAAATTTTCACTTTCTTATCTGTTTTTTTTCTGATGGCCTTTTAAGGAAAAAAGTGGAAGGTCAGTAAAGGGCCATGACCTGCTAGTAGATCCAGGCGTCTGTTCTCCTTTGTACAGCTTATGAAGAACTGCTCAATTTTTGAATTGAAATGACTGAATTCTAAGCCTGGGAATTTTCGTGAAAGCAGACACTCAGAAACAGATTCACAGATCTCCTGGATGCTGAGCACCAAATTCGTTTGAACACCAAGTGTTTGTTTTATTTGTTTCACAAAACTTGCATATTGCATATTCTGGATGTTTGCCTCTGCCCACATAAAGGCCAACTTGGTAAAGTGTCAGTATTAAGACCAATAAAGTCAGCCTGGTTGTCCTGAACCTTACTGCAAGCTGATAGAGGGTCTTCCATAGCTATGACCTTTGTATCCATCATCATCCTCAACATCAACATATTTAAATAAATAATAGAGCATTTTGAAGTGTGTGCTCCCCACCTCCACCTACTGGAGTGGTTCTTTTTATTATTATGGTTATATGTATGGCTTAAGAAATATCTGACATATCATTTGAAATGTCCTGTTTAGCCTGAAATTTGCATTATTCATCAAAAAAAGATTTTATCCCATGTAATGGAAGAATAAAGCAGTGTGACAAAATATGCCATTCACTTCCTTGTCTATGCCTATATGGAAATTAAGCTGAAAAACATCCTGCTTGGATTTGATTGCTTACGTGGTGGTGCATTGACATCATATGTGTATACCTATTAGCTTCATGCTTAAGTTATAAAGACAAAAACACTTGCCTGTCAACTCAATAACCACCAAGTTGGTGATTCAATCCCTCACTTTCTGCCACTTTGTCCCTGAACAAGATGCTTAACCCTTGGTTACTCCAGGTGAACTGTCCCTGTAAATAACGGTTGTAAGTTGCTCTAGATAAGGGTGTCTGCCACTTTACCTTTACTCTAAATGATGCACAATACAAGACAGAAGACCATTTATATTATATGAGTCTTAAAGGAGCAGTAATAAAACAGAGGTAACCAGAGGTTGGGAAAAAGTGTTGTTTTTCTTCTTCTCCTTATTATTATTGATAGGAAGCTACAGGTCACATTACAGACCTTTGCATATTCTTGTGTGAACCCAGATGTTTATTTGAGTATTTGCAGAATGCTGAGAAACAATGCAAACCTTCACCCCCTTGTAATGAATATCTGATCCTTCCTGGTGGCCATTATGGAAAAACAAAAACGAGAGTCAAGCTTAGTTTAATTAGTTTAACGTATTTCCCTGTAACTGTAATTGCGGCTTTTCTTGTAGAAAGCATTTGTTCCTCCTTGTTGAAAAAGCGGAATTTCATGTTTTGTAAGATCTCTTTCCCGGACAAGGCCTAGAAAAAATGGAGTGCATTCATAAAATGTTTGGGCAGATGATGAGTTAGAGTGTTGAATTTGGCTGCAGTTCAGAATTCCTTCCTCTCCCTTTCACTCTCGCCGCAGATCTCAGATACAGTTACCAGAAAACATGTTAGAATAGTTCATACAAGTATAAATATTGTAATGTACATTTTAATTGATGTAATCCATACTAAAAACGACACACTGATGTATTCAGACCTACTCTGCAGGAAGCTGACCAGCGTTATGTTGTTCTGTTACTTTGATTAATCATAAGTGGAGCATGTAGTTTGACTACTTTGCAACTTTGCATGTAACTGATAGTAGGAAGAAAGTTAAACAAATCAAACCAGATCTGCTGGCCGGATCTATAGTAGATATAAATAGGCAGCTGGTAGGCTGCTATGGACAAGCAAGATCAAGTGCTTCCACAAACTACCATTCAGAGTCAGATTCCCCAAGTGATTGAGCTTTTCGTTAGTCATCATGAGCCGCAATGGAGTTCTGTCTGAAAGCTCAATCATAATTAAGATCATTTACATCTCACTGGAAAATGGAAGTGTGAGGTACTTAAAACACTGTTCTGAACAGTATTCTGATATCATACTTAGCACTTATGCTAAACTTGTCAAAGCACTCAAGATCTCATTAAGATAATGATTCAAAAGCTGCAATGCTGGGATTATTCATAGGCTGTGGTCAAACTCAATTATAGCTTCACAATTTGATGGCTCCTCAATAGTTCTTGACTTGACTTTAATTGGCTTAGAACGTCCATATAACTTAAGGGTTCTTCGTCTCCAACAAAAAAGATCTTTTAAAGCATCACCTGTGATTCTTAATGGCACCAAGAGAGTTTCTTCTACAGCAACTAATCATTTTGTGTTTGACTGTTTTTGCTTATCAGTGCTTCCTGACTGTTGGGAACTTACTTCCATATCCTGCCTCGACGGGGTATAGTGAGAGGGGTTTTGTAAGATCAGGCAGCCAATGATTACCTGAGGATGAACTCCAAGCCGAAACTGTTTTAGAATCAGCCTCAAACTGAAACTCATGACAAAAGCCCAGACTTTCCCAGACGGTGTTGGAATCTTCCTTGAATTGCTCCTGAACTGCTGTCTCTTCCAAAGGCTTTAGTGTGAGTGCTGAGTGAGTCACCTCTCAAGCTGAAGCGTGTGCTGACTACAGATGAGTGAGTAGTGAGCGAAGGAAGGACTGTTTTTCCATGACAGCATTAAGTTATGACATAGAGAAAAATGTCTCACATAGCCTGGCATGACCGTTATCAGTACAAGCCTTGTTTCCCTAAAACCTTTCATAACTTCTTATTGCTTTGTAAGAGAACGTGAAACTAATTTTAACCATAGATTCTGAACATAGTCTCCCTGTGTGATATTTTTTATTGACATGTGAGGATGTGTAATTTTCTGAAACATGACTAGTCCCGGCCTATGTATCAGCATTTCTGGACACTGGCAGAGTTTCAAAAGGGAGTGGAAAGATCTCTTGATTTGGCATGCTATACTTCCATATCCTGGATCTTCTGGTTTAGATCACCAGCCACCCACACAATAACTGTGCACATTGCTTTTTAATGATGTTGAGACCCTCTACACCACAGAGGAAACACTTTTGCATCCTTAAAGAACCTTTGAGTTAAAGAGCTTCAAGACACACACATTGAACAATTCTTTAAGGAACCAAAGGCACTTCCTCTGTGGTATTATTCCAAAGATCTTTATTTTTAACAGTGTGTAATTGTAAACGAAACATAGTTCCTAGCTTCAATGAATCATAATTCAGGAGATCCGTTTTCAGCAAAAGTTTTTTTTACTAGAGTTTTGATATATAAACATGACTGATCAGATAATACCCTGAGCATTAATCCTCTAACCTTCCTGTCCTGGCTAAACAAGCCAAAATGTAAACAGTCTCCTTGTGTATGTGCCTTATATAGACCATGGTCAGAGCAGAATGATGGTCCTGTAGCTTTTTCTTCACACATTTGTGATAATGTCGTACTTGCTTTGCTTTGAAGTGTGGCGTATCAGGGCCACAAACAGGTGGGGATCAGATTGCTTTGTATTCTACTTGTCTGGGAGCCTGTGGGGTAGGCTGGCCCATAATATGATTAGATTATATCTTTCTCAAACACATGGAGGCCGTACACTCAACGGCACATTCTTCTAAGCAAATAAGGCAGAGTGAAAGCAGTGCAGCTCCTTCCTCAAACAGTGGCACCCTGAGGCCTTTCAGTTACAGATCTCATCACTGACCTGATTAACAGGAATTTCCATAGTCCGTTGTAAAACACTGAGCTCTCAGTGAATGCTCCAGTGAAAAACCAACAAGACCTAAAGTAAATTATGAAGAATAATATTGACTGAGTGGGACCCTCTATTGTTAACTTTAGCTTCTATATGCATACACTTCTAACATGTATTTACATTTGTCTCAATTAAATTTGAACAAAGGTACAATATCCTTGTTGATCGTATGTCAAAAAAGAAACAGAGTACCAAAGAACCGAAGAAACTGTGTCATAACCCCTGAAAGTCCCAAACATGTAACATCCTCATTTCAGTAACATGCTGAAACATGTTTAAGCTTCATTTAAAATGTACATTTTGGGACAGCATTCATATTATTGAGTGAACTGACTTTCTAATACTAAGTTAATGGTGAGAAAATCTGGTTTCTTATTATTTGAAGTTCAATGCATAAGACATTTTAAGGCAGTCTGGACAATCTGGACAATTTATATTTAATCTTATAGTGTATGTTGCATGAGAGAGGAATGAAGTTTATATGCTGGTGAATCTTGGCCATTTACAAGTTTAACATGCTCATGTTGTCAGATGATGTGATGCTCAGCTTAAAATGCTTCACTCACTTTCAGAATGTATAGCTGGTGAAGAATGGATAGGCTTAGAATGTGCCTTATATGTGTTCCTTAAGTTAAATAATTAAAACTGTATGCAGCAATACAATAAAATGGGTCATTGCTGGGCAACATATTATTATATTAGGGCTGTCAGTAGATTAAAATATTTAATCGCGATTAATCTCGTGTTTGCCATAGTTACCTCGCGATTAATCGCACCTTTAAGTCTGTACTAAATATACTGTTTTTAATACTCTTATCAACATAGGAGTAGACAAA
>JBBPDB010000134.1:21613987-21629569 GCA_037974465.1 Brachypetersius altus
GGTGAAAAGGATTTAAAAAACCTGCGTTAACGTGCGATAAAATAATTGTCGGCGTTAAGTAAATAATGCGTTAACGCGATAATAACGTGTTAACTTTCCCAGCCCTATATTATATACATTAATTATTTGAAGAAAACAGAGTATCTCCAAAACACAATTTTTCTGATGTTAATGTAAAAAGATTTTATTTGGATCACTCCTATTAGTCCATTTGGCATTTTATTTTGCCATAATGTTAATGGGCAACAAGGATTTACAAACTGTGTAAAAATACTGTGCCTTTTTACTTTCTTCCTACATCAGTAATATAATTATGAACATGAAGGCACATTGAACTGGAAAACTGCGTGTACATTAATATCGACACGTGACCATATGCAAATTCTGTTGTGGTTGGCAAGATCATTTGTATGAAAGAAAATAAGCTTCTCTGTATATTTCCTCCAGCTAAAATAAACAAGACCACCATACAGCATAATATGAATACTGTACTTGAACATACTCATGCATGGGCATGTAAATTTACTTGTGCCTGGCAGGAAGAGTTGAGTGAAAAACTTCGTCTACTTTTCCTCTTTATCATGTTTAAAACAGAGAGAGAAAACATAGATGGAACAGATATATAAAGTAAAAGAAAATCACACAGAATATACTTGATTCAAATGAGCGTGCCATCGGAGTAATTATGTTACCAGACATGACCATGAAAAACACCAAACCCGTCTGTTGGCATTACTGTATCATCATGTTCGGACATGCCTGTGTGTGCATTTGTGCTTGATTGACACCACCAGGCTCCATTCGGCCCTCGCAGTCATTCATGATGGCCTTCAGAATGTTTAAATGGAGCCATTTGTCCAGTGCTAGGTGTGAAAAAGCACACTTCTCTCTTTGTTATGAGGCTTTTTTTGTAAGAAGAGGTCCCATGGAGGTGTGAAGTCCACTACACTCCCTCCCACATCTCCTCCCCCTTGTGCCCACACACACCTTGCTCCTCCCACCGACACACTCCTTGTATACACTCCTCTCTCCCAGCTCTCTCAGTATCAGTCTTGCCACACTGCTGAACTGACTGGTTCACACAACTTGGATTACAGCTAAAGGAATATTACACGCCTGGTCCGGCGGAGACACAATCACTCACTGAGGAGACATACACGCACCCAGGGTCAACATGGGGAGTAGCATGTCATGTGTCCCTCAGCACAACTTCAGGTTCTCCAGCAAGAGTTTCATACGGCGGAACAGGTAAGTCTGAGCACAGCTGTGACATCTAAGGTCTAAGAATTGGATATCAAAAACTTACTCTCATTTCTTCTTGACTTTACCCATAGAAGCATAACGTTGTGACTTTGTAACACATTTTATATTTATTCACCCCTTTAAAGAGCAGGCATGTTGTTCAGTTATTAACCTTAAGGTTTAACAATCTATCAGTGCTCTTACAAATGAAGGTGCGAATGGAGCAAATGTCATTTAAGAACTACTTAAAGAGAACTATAAAGTGGGTTATTTTGTAGAGAAAAAATCTGAAAATGAGACGTAAGGAGCTAGAGTATATCTGAATTGTATAAATAAAGACATGTTCTGTACCATTTAAAGCTATTTTCCAATGGTATTGTACATCCCAGTCAAGAACATTTGAGAAAGCATCATTTTCATGTCCTTCTTCCTCTTCTTAATAATAATAATAATAATAATAAAAAGGGTTCTGTATAGAACTGTGACAATTTAAAGAAAAAATTTAATGTTTAAATACTTCTTTGCCTTCTTAAAAGGTTCTTCTCTATGGTTTAAAGCCTTTTTTATATGTTTTTTTGAGAATCTTCTTTTAATGTGAAACTGATTCGTGCATTATGAAGCACTAACCCGTTTGCAGATCACAGGGTTTATAATATTTATACTGTAATATCAGTGTACCATAAACATTCACTCAGTGCCTGCTGCTCATCTGCATAATGCTGATGTCTGTAATTCTCATTGCCGCAGTGCCTGGATCACAGTTCACAGCCAGACTTACTCTCACATGTGCTGATAGCGTTCAGATAAAGTTGCTCAGCTTACCCTTCCGATAGCTTTACCACATGGTGCTGGGCAAGCGTCAATGCTTCAGAAGATTATTCCATTGGAAATGCATTTGTCAAAGAAGATGAAAAAGATTTTTTTTGAAGGTTTAAGAGTGACTGTAGAGGTGAAGTCAGTGTGTGCGCAAAGAGCTAGGAATCATAAAACGCTATTCAGCTAGGCACTTTCTTCAGGGTTTGAAAATCGATCTTTTAGGCAGTTACACACTTTTAAATCAAAACAACGGTGCCAGCCCAAGTCCCCCATGGCCAGTCCTCTCTCCTCATCTCACACACTGTAGCAGGTGAATTACAAGTTGTTCAAGAACAATGATGTCACTGTTCATGTTTCCTGTCCGTAACCGGGTGGGTTTCACGCTGTAAGCAAACGCGATACCCCACTAATACCTCGAGCGACAGTTACTATCTAGGCTTTTTTACCAACACCTATATCTGTTAGGTGTATTCCTTCCTAGCCTAAATTCTCTACATGCCACACTTGTTCATCATTTGATTTCTGTAAAGAATTCCACAGATACTTTCAATAACTCTGTGCATGAATGATCCCAGTGTTATGCTAATTGCATTCAAAGCGCAGATGAAGAAGAACCAGTCCAGTGCCTGACTTCCGCTCTTATGAATGTGGAGGAAAAGACTTCTTTGCAGAGATTTGACACTAATGATTACAAATGGGGTCGTGGGTGACAAAGGATGACACTGGAACCTTATTTCAATAACCATTCCCTGTGTGTGGAAACATAAGCTCTATTGTTCTCCCAGCGAAAATGTGGCCCTGTACTATGCATTGACCAGTATGAGCAACGGGAGGTGCTGAAAGGTTGAGAAAGGACAGACAATGGAACTGTAATGACTTTTGTGTGGGACACTGATCGACAGACAGACTTCGACAAAGCAAAGAGAAGACACTGTGATCCATCTGGGTCACAGAGGTTTTACCCTGAGATCCTTTATTAATCCCCAAATCACAGACTGAGAGTAGTTATCAAATGAAGTTGCAACTCTGTCTCGTTTCTTTCAAACAGCAGTCGACTGTTTCGGAAGAAGAACCCGCAGGAGGGACAGGAGAAGTCCAACAGCATCATCAATATTCTCTGCACCGTTACTCCTAGAAAGGTGAGGAATGTTCTGTCTAAAGCATGTACAAAAATTGGGAAAAGTCAATAAAATCAAACAAATGACTGCTAAAAAGAGAAAAGTAATTTTCAGAAATAAACATGTGGAATTTATTAGATTTTAGGGTCAAACTCTTCCCAGTTTGCTCTCAGATAGGAAAAGAGCACTAAACTAAATGGGTAGATGCTTTAGAAAACAGGAAGGATCTACTGTGTGCATTTTTAGAAAACCTTTATAAACTCTCATCACTTGGAGTAAAACCTATTTTACCAAAGTTCATTAAACAAGATCCAGAAGATTGTGTAATATGTACTATGATAAGAACTGTACTGACTTTGCTTTTGTCCTTAGGAAATGTCACCTAAAGACCTTCAGGCCATAGAGAATATCAAGTGGGACCCTCCATTCCCTTATGATCCAGTCAGCGGCTGGAAGAAGAGCAGCATCAACGTGAAGAACTACGGCAGGATGATCCACAGCTCCAAAGTGCGCTTCCGATTCATTCACTGCCAGGTGAGACACATCTGTTCACATCACATGCAGAAACAGTTCCATGCTGCTATTGACGTACGCACCAGCTGAGCAGTAGTGCGGCTAAAACAAACTCATAAATCCTTATGATAGTCACCCTCATTAAAGCGATCGTTAGGGTGGTCTAGCAATTATGACGTAGTCTTCCGCCACTTACTCATCCACCAACAAACAAGCGGAGAGTACAGAATGTCACTCTGTGACCGTGTGGATAAAACCCAGCGTTTGTCGTATTACGTGTTAGCCAAGATTAATTGATGTGGCTCAGTGTAGGGACCTTCAGCCATGTCAGAACATGCTGGGTTGTGAAACATGTCAGTGTTGCAGAGCTCAGAGCTCACCCCAGGCACAGAGGCTGAGATAAGCCTGCTGATAGAGCAGTGAAGCGTGGGAACCTCCTCTATCTGCTGGATTCCTGATGCCATGCAAACCGTGAGCTGAACAAAAAAAAGGGATAGGGAAGAAAAAGTACAAGGAACAGGAACGGCCACGATGAAGTCATAGCACAAAGCCAATATGAAAAATGTTACTCAACAGTTTTTTGTTTTAAAGATTCGGGCGAAGTGCAGACCTGTGCTATCAGATGAAAGGAAATGAGCTGGCCTCAGTAAATCACTGTCAGGACCTTCCGAATCAAAATGTTCCTGTTACTAAATCTGGGAGATCAGTACCACGCCCTTCTAAACAAATTATTCACACTGATACATCATTTACAAAACATCACTCCACAATTAATAACGTGGACTGTCGTCAAGTAAACCAAGCTTAACATGTAATCTTGTCGTAATTGCCTTTCTGTGGTTGGATGTATTTCATGGTGTCCAGTTCGACTGGTAAACTATGTAAAAAGTAATACAGTATATGTTTCTTTTAGCTGGAGCTTTTGTGGCTTCTGTCCGTTTGATGAACCTCTGAAGGTTTCCTTGCACAAACTCTTTTGGAATAAGCTCTTAATCAGAAACATGATATTTGATTACAACAAAGTATGCAAAGTCCCATGCCTACCAGCATTGCTACATAGAGATCTCAGTGATGGTGTAGATAACTGAAGGATTATGTATCTTTTTGTCAGGATGTGCATGACTGCTACCTGGACCTGTTCCAAACACACCTTCACTTTGTCTCTAACAACACCACAGGACTCACCTATCAGGTAAGAACAGATTCTTTTATATTCTGCCTCTGTTATAAACTGCATCTGCATTTTTTCGCCATATAAGCACTTGTTTAGGCAGTTACAGCCAACTACGCTACTCCCATAAACTCTTTGATTCATAATCAAGAGGAAGATATGACGTACAAACCGGTATTAAATAAGGGTGATGTATATTCTCAACTCTCCATGCCAACCGCATGGTTGTGAGGAAACTTGCAATAAACAGACTCACAGTAAAGTCTGCTTAATGCAGCCACTGGCATTAATCACTTCCTTTTATTATGTCTGCATTCTCTCCAAGCATGCTTCAAATGCGAGCGCTGCTGTAGTTAATGTTTATCACTCCCAGAGGGAGATGCGTAATTATGAGAATCTGTGAATGACTTAACACTGAGGTCGAAATACCAGAAGTAAAAAAAAATGCAACCCTAAACCACGAAAAACACTTTCATTGCAGGGAACACTCCCTCTGAAGGAACTCACTCTGTCCAAGGTGCAAAACAGAAACAGCTATGGAGATCCACAGGAGTTTGCATTCCAAATAAATGGTAAGTGGCATCCTTGAAGTTCTACCAAGGCTGTGTATAAGAACCAGCTGTTAATGAATCACAGTTTAAATGGCAGCACTGGGGGCTCCCACAGCTGACCACAGAAAGCCTCATATAAGAAGATCTTCCTGAGGCTGCCTCGTGGTTAACTTCCGGCACAGAGCTCACAGCAGAAAAGCAAAGTCTTATACTATTTACAACCGCAGGCGCTGCCCATGTTCAGACATTCCAGGGAGTTAAAAGCCCCCCCCCCCCACCCCCACACACACACACTACTTTCCAGTCCTAAGGGGAACTAGAGGGATCTCCATTTGCTGGTGTCAGGTCAGGGCAAAAATGTCCTTCAAGGGCTCTCCTTGTTATACGACAGGTGCGCCTGAACTCGCTCAGCTGTTGAGCTTGTTCAGTGGTCCTTTCACTCTCACAATTAAGCTACTCTTCAGTCCATTCTACTCATGCAGTAAAAACCCCATTTCTTGTTAATGTTTGTCTCCATATTGTTTGTCGGACCTTAGAGTGGTTCACCACTTCTAACATGGTCAGATGAGTCTTTGAAAGAAAGTTTTTCTTTTACTGGCTTGGCTAGTCTATAAACCCAATGCGATTCACAAATATGCAGCCCGGAACCGCAAAGGCTGAATGAACATGACCAGGATATGAGTCAAATGAAAGGCTGGACATGAGACGAATTCCTCTAAGGAACAGATATTTCCCGCTGTCCACATGAGTAAGCCCACTGTTATGACAGGGCAAGAAAAATGTTTTTAGACCAAAATATGTTTCAAGAAAAATGACTCACCACTTCACATTTTTTATAGTAAAGTGAGTATATCTGCTGTAGACACAAGCAAGTTCCCATCTACAGTGAGCGTGAGGTCGAAAGGGGTCAGCTGAGGGAATATTTACAATCAGCCTCACACGGTATTGACTTTCACTGTGTTCTCATCACAGCGAAGGGATTTAACCTTGCCCAGTTTCCATCCCAAGGTGAAAACAAAACCCTGACCAATAAAGCTCTTTAAGGTCTGAAGGTGAATGACAAAGCAGAGGCAGGGGCAGGGAGGTTGATATCTGTAGTGATATGCGCTGGTATGTGGGAAAGATAAGGAAGGGAGATTCCAGGTCTGGCGCATTCTTTTAGTGGAGGAATTCTGTAGGTGTGTCTGCTTCTTTTCACACATGAAGCCTGCAATCAAGTTAAGAGTGCTTGAGATACATACGGTATCAGAGTTAGCGCTTAGACAAATGCATGATCTAAATATACGATGAACACCAGAGTAAGAACTAAAGCCTAAAAAATGATCTGCTTTTGAATGATATCAACTCCTACAGATGTGATCAAATACATACGACAATTACATGTAACTTATAGCGAAGTTAGTTACAACTGAATTTGCATTCTCAAGTTCAAGTATGGTTAATATTTAGCCACATTTTCAGTTTGTTTCATTGTTAAAACAAAACAAGAATATGGCATACTCGAAACAATGCATTTCTTTTCTCAATACAAAATAGCGAGTTGACAAGATATGCCTAAATATTTGTATTTAAGAACCTGCTAGTGACACTGAAGGTGCCTTTTCATAATGGCCTTTTGGCCTAACCTCTGATTCTATGCTTTTGACCTTTGTAGGTGTTAGCTTGAACCCCATTATTGTCTACTGCTCGAGCCAGGAGGAGATGGACAACTGGTTCAGCCTCCTAAAAGAACACATCGAGGCTAATGGCGGCACTGCCATTGCACCAGAGACGTACAGCAGGGTTAAGGTATGTAATTTTGAACGACCGCTGGTGCAATCCATAACTGAATGCTAAGTCTGCGCATGAGACCCGATAATGATCAGTTTAACAGCAGGAAGTGAACAGTAAAGCAGGGCTGTACATAATTTAGGTCATCGGGATTGCACAGGGGAGTGGCTGGGATTGTGGTCACCTTAAACACAGCAAAAAAGAAACCATTCTCAGCCAGTGCCGACATGTAACCCTGTTGCAACGAGTGAAGTCACTAAACAAAACAGTTTCACAAGAGTCAGCCTTGTTGAACAACAATAATTGTGTCCTGAAATTAGTAGAATGGTGACATTATGTTTTTTCCTCTGATCCAAAATCTGAATTGAGCCAGTAAATACTGATGCATTTTATTCCCACTTTACAAGGCACATCAAGGCAACACATTTCTAGTGAAATTTTAGGTTTGTTTCTTTTCAAAATGTCACTTTACGTTCACATTTCTTAACTGTTATTGTTCAATGCGCTGCCTGTTCTGCTTTACATTCATTTTGGCTCTGTTGTCATTTTTCTGTGTGGCACTTCATTTGTGAGCCTCATTTTAGGTGTGAAAAGTGCAAAACACTGTATCTCTCATTGTGTTTACTTTCATCAGGTTCATAAAATTGACCAATCTGCAGAGGGGAAGGAGGAGCTGAGGAACTCCATCAGTAAAGAGCCCATCTTTGAGTGGGAGGGGTCACAGCGAGAGAGCCTTGGTCCGATCACTTACGTCACTAAAGTCAGGCTGCAGCATCTGCCCTGTGAGGTAAGGCCAGAGTTACTTTTATGAAGTGGTGACAACAAAATAGGAAATCGTTCAAAAATGTTCTTTAAATGATTTAATGTATTATGGATAATAGTTGCATTAAACACATTTGACTCCAAATACTGCGCTTTGTTAGCGGTGGGCTATGGTTGCAGTCATGTGTGTATGTGGAATGGCTTCAAAGCCAGTCCGATTTTAGAACTGGAGCTAAATGTTTAAAGGCCTAATGGTGCATTTTAGCCCCAAAACATTTAGCAAAATTGTACACATGCAATCTGATCCAAAAGAGGAAAGACAAAAGGCAGACAAAAAAATACACCACTACTGGATCTCCATTGTATGTGCAATTTGCATTTGCACAATTACTTCAGCTTTCTCTCAGTGCTGGGTGCATTTACTGTGGGAGCAACTGACATTACCTTACTTACCCTTCAAAAACGATGAAACAGGATCAGCTTGCCCTCAGGGTCTCAGAAGTCTAGAGCCCTCATTTGTCTGCAGCTTTCCAGGATCAGTGGGTTTCGCTGGCGGTAACAAAATCTCTAAACAATTTTCCCACAGACAAGGGTGAGAATTCAGGCAGGTCTCTCTTTTTTTAAGGATAATGTCCACACGTGTGTGTCTTTGTGTCGACTGGGTGTGTAAACCAGTTGCTTTGCTCACGTACAGACTTGACTCACCTCACAGCTGTTTGTCTGACACACCCAGAGCGCTGTACCAAGCAAAGACACACAACCACTGTCAGAGCAAGCTGTCCGTTATCAATGTCCCATGACAGAGGAAGCGGTTATGAGCACAGTTTACACTAAAATGAGTTTGCATGCTGGAGCACAGATTGCAAGACATGCACAGTCTCGTATTAGCATCCGTTTAGTAAGCAACAAGCATTTACTAACACTTTGAAGCCCTTGTATTATAAGGGCATTGTTTTATGATTACCAGTGTAAAAGAAACATAGCTGTTGTTCGTTTTTGATGCAGTTCAGGCCATAAACATCAAGCAGGGCCAAAAATCTGAGGAAAAAAGCAATATTTTAGTTCTGAGCTAACACATGAACACTTTTTGGCCATGGTAAGGTGAACATACATCAAGTCTGCAAAAACCATTCTGGATTTTAGTGTATATATAAACATTAGGGGTGTAACAGTACACAGTACGTATTTAGGTTTTGGGGTCACGGTTCGGTACGGTTCACGATACAGCAAACGAATACATGTACAGCCCTAATAAACATATATTATCATGCCACTGTCTGACAGAAACCCACTGACTAGACTGCCCTCATATTCACAGTCAATGAATGTTAGAAGCCCCAGCCCCAGATGTTTTCCCTCATTAAACTGGTCCCACCCACTGTAAATCAAATCATGACTGGGTCAATGCTACTGTCATTACCTAATTATGTTAGTGGCAAATCAAGCATTCAATCCAGCACTTGAAGGCTTTACCAGTGGCTGAATACCATCTACACAGATACCACAGAGGAAAAAAGAATGTTGTCAATTGTTTGTTAGACTAATACATGTCTCTAATCGCTCCGCAGGAGCAGTATGACAGACTGCTGGTGATGTACCCTAACAATCTGATTATACTGTCCGAGGAGAGCGATGGCCTCTTCTATAAGGTAAATCAAACTCCTCCCGCCTTATAGACCGAACACAATCATTAACAGCACCTTGAAAAAGTGTTCTGCCAACTTAAACCATGCATACTGTTATTACACTTACAGGGAAAACTTCCTCTGAACATGATTACAGTCACCACCCCATGCCAGGATGTCAAGCCAAATACATTTATGATCGAAGGTAGGTTAATCATCATACAACTTTCTTTATCATGTTAACTCTCTGTCAACTCCTTCTATTTAATTCCTTTGCTGTGAGCAACCAAACAGGTTTCAGGTACAGGGTTTAAGCCTTATCCTGGGAAGAACTGCAAAGCAAATGTTTTTTATCATTATAAAGAGGGTATTTTGTTTAAACTTAGACTAAACTTGGGAATCCAACCCTAAATGTGGACATGTTTCTGCACAGAGATGATCTGATACTAAATTCGCTCTTGTCATTGTCAGGTAAGCTGATTAACCCTATTGTGGTGTCGTGCCCAAACACATCCGAGTTCCTTGAGTGGATCCAACACTTCAAATCTGCGGACATCCCAGTCCTCAGCCCACCTCCCCCAGTATACGACATCATCTACACTCCGACTCAGAGAGAGGTAAGCGTTCTTCCGACTACCTGAGCACTCAACAATAAGTCAACATGACTCATTTCCATACTGCACACAGTAGTTGTGCTGAGACATTGCTCCTATCCAGCTGTGTAATTATTGACAGTGCAGACAGGAAATCCACACATGGACCATGGTGACCTGGCCCTCAACACCTTTACTTAGACCCTTTATGTCTCTAGTATTTTTGTATCTTGAGTCACTACAGTAACTTACTAAAATGCTATTTCAAAATGTAACCTTTTCAGTAGCATATATATCTATTATAACAGTTATCTAGTTGTATATCTGTGGCAAGAAAACAAGCTAATCACATTGCTACTTCTTCTATTCATCGAAGATCATTTTCAGATCATTTTCTTGCACCCATAATAATCTTGTTACACCACTGACCCTGCGCATTGTCTCCAGGCTCCAGAGATAGATGTCAGATGGAGCAGCGGGAGCCGAGGGGGCGCTGACCCACTGCAGCAGTCTCAGAGTGGACGCGTGTCTCGCGAGCTGCAGTTGCCCCGAAGCGATGACAACCCCCTTTCCCCTGGTTACACCGAGCCCCTCTGTGTAAGTGCCCATTAAGTTCATGCTGCCCATTATAGTGTTTGTACAGCTGCCTAGTATTATTATAACTCACCCAGTCTTGCTAAGTGAACTGTTGTCAAGCTGCTGCTGTAAATGTCAGTCAGAGATCATTTTGTTTGAGGTATCGTCAGTTGAGACCCTGACCAAGCACTGATTGCTTTCCATATTTAATTGTAGGTTTTGGAATTGTCTACAGTACATACTAATATTATGTAGATAATCATACAGATTAATATCACATTGAATAGTATTTTACAGTAATGACATTACTAATAATATTTCAAATTATAGTGCTAATGATAATTCCTCGTCCTCAAATTCGTAGAGAGTGGGTTCTATTCACTTCTAAGCATCATTAAAAGCACTTAAACTCCAAAGTGTGAGTACGGCTCACCTTATTTCCCGTTAATCAGAACTCTCAGTGTTTTTGGGGGGTGCATTCCACTGCTTATCAGGCTTACTGTAAGTGTTTATTTTGGAGGAGCAGTAGCTAGTTGTGAGTTGGAGCAGTTTCTGTGGTTGTGGAGCGATCAATTATTAACTCACCCTCCAGCCGGTTCTACTCCTCTTACCGTGTAAAAGTATCTTCTTGTTTGCCGCCGAACAGATTGATCTCACGCTGTTTTGCCGAATGCCTCAGCCTGCAGCTGCGTGTTATGCTGTCTTGTAGTGCAAAAATAAATAAAGAAATACACTTGAAAGACATCCCACAAGCCCTCTCAGATGTTTTCTGCTATTAGAAACATTCCATTATGGGATTCGCCCACACAGCACTACATAACTCAGTAGTCGTCCTGAGCGGTGAATGGTTTTGAAGTTGCTATCACATGCTGTCAGTGCCAGGACATCTCCCTCCCAGCCTCCGATTCAGAAGCACCAAGCCCAGTTAATTTACCAGTGACAGGGCACTGTGTCCAAAGGGAGCCAAGGGTGTAGCTATCACTGCATACTCACAGCTGATAACAGCCTTTGAGCTCAGTGTGAAGAGCTGATATACCTCTCACTCATCATCTGACTCAAAGTTCCTTGAAATTATGATGAACATGAACAAACTATAAGCTTATCTATGTTAATATTATTTTATTATGCATTAGATTTAAGAGTACATCATTATTTAAATTACATTTTTACGGTTGACTGTAATCGGGCACCCCTGATTTCCTGATCTACTCTAGAGGACACATTATAATGCACAATTACTGTTTATTCACTTTACTGAACATGAAAAATTGGGGTGGGGGGGATTTGCCTTTGCTAAAGTAATGAAACAGTCTTTATTAACTTATTTTGAACGAACATTTTTGAACTAGCATTTTCATATGACTACTTAATTACTACTACTACTTTTCATTATGAATCAAAAGGTTTGAGGCCATGCTTCAGATGTTTTGGTTACTTTTGATAGAAAAAAATCCCACCAAACTGTATTTTATGGTTTAACTTTCTGTAACATAAGACACAAACCGGAGAAACGTAAATAAAAAGCCAAAACCTAACAATTTAATATCAGTCCAACATGCTTTTGCTACTGCCAGCGCGAAATGCAGCTTCTAAAGTTAAAGCTTGTGAACTGACTTAGTGTTGCTTCTCTAATTTGCTCTCCGTCTTCTGTTGTGTATATACAGTACGTCTCCAGCAGACCCACCTCCACCGACACGCAGTATTCCGTGCGACTGGGCAGCAGGAGTAACAGCATGTCTTCTCAGACCAGGCCTGCAGTTGACATCATGTCCCTTCGCTACTCGTCCCCTCAGCGGTCTTCAATCCTGTCCAACAATGAACTCATGTCTCCAGTTTATGCTACTCCCTACAGCGCAATGCACCGCAACACCCCTGTACAGCGCATGGAGAAAGCCCCGCTCATCAAGGTAGCCCAGCCATGTCTTCATGATTAAACCTTTGTTATTATGTAATTTATGGCTCTATATATTAGTGTCATAGTCTCATAGCTCATCAATGAGTCTGCAGTTTAAATATATTTTTGATGGTAATGTTGTGGATTCATTTTTCGCTGGTGATATAGTATGTATATATATACAGTTTTACTAGTATAATATGTTATTGTATGTTCTCATATGATGTCCTCTCTTTATTCAGTCTAACAGCTGGAGCACCCCACAGAGCTCCATAAAATACCAGCTCTCCGTTCCCTACCGGCACTCGGAAATGCTGCACCCCCGCAAGCCTCTCTCGCCCCTATATGACGACCCCACCTCTCCGGGGATGTACCCGCTGAGGGAGGGATCAGCAAAGACATCGGTAAGTGGGTCAGGACATCAGATCCGCTTTCTCACTTTACACTGTGGCTCAGTATGACCCAGCACGTGGAGAACACAGGCACTGAACTGACTAGTCCAAACCTCGGAAAGTCCCAGCGGTCACGATTATTAATTGATTGATCCTGTTGCATAATGGAAGAGATTGAAAGAAACACTATTATTCCCATAGTTTTCTTCATTTAGTTTCTGGTTCATTTGCTGAGTCCAGTTTTCTCAAGTGGCCCAGAGCTGTTTATTTTTATATCATATAATAAAGAGATTTAATAAAGATCTGTGTTTTCCATCCTCAGCAACTTTCGTCACGGACCTCCATGGAACAGCATTGCCCTCCACTCCTCCCAGCTTCGTTCCGCCTGTGCACCCCTCCTCTAGGTCGCAGGAATAGAGGCATTCAGCCCCAGGTGTCTGAAGAGGACAGCTCAGAGTGGGCCCTGGAGCAGCGTGTCCGGGCCGTGTCCCAAATGAAGCTGCTGACCGCCCCTAATGCAGCCCCACAGCACAACCACATACTGCAGGTACCCACACCACTTATAAAACAGTAGGAATCTCAACACAATGGTAAATGAAAATGTGCCAGAAACACATAGCTTAAAATAATCCATTCCATTGAACAGACTTGCCCGCTCTGGGTTTAACCAGAATTAAGATTACAGCCCTGAATGAATGTGTGTTTTCTTGTCCTTCACAGAAAGCTTTCCCAGGCTTCTCTGGCACAGAGACGCGGGCCTTACCCTACAGTCACCCACCAGGTGAGAATTCATGGCATGTGAAAGTAATATGGCTTCCACAGTATCGCGGTGACATTCATATACACAACTGGAACTAGATATTTCAGGGCAGGTTGTGAACAGAGAATATTTTCAGTTTTAAACTAAAGTTTTCAGAAGTTTTTGCCATAAACATGAACGGTGGGTGCCCACATGTGGGCATTTATATATACATAGAAAAATAATAAGGGGTTTCAGTTTTGCAAGTTGACTTTTGTTTTTTGTTTTTTTAAGTGTGTACATGCCAGACAACACTGGGGTGTTGACCTTGTTCCATGGCTGTGCTATGCTGCTGTCATTAGCTCTCAGGTTTGGAGAGAGTGCCATAGGAAAAAGTCTGTGTTGACAATGTCCCAGACATAGATAGCACTGTTCAAGAAGATACAGAGCTCAGAAGATGTTTTTAGACTGACCTTTTTCAACTGTCATGACAGCATACAAACACAAGCTAGTGCACGTGTCAGTCAGGGTCTGTAGAAGCCCAGGAAAAGTGTGTGTCTGTTTGTAATGGAGCTCAGCACAGCAACAGTCCAGATGACAGTTCTGCAGGTGGCACATTGGGGGAATCCCAGTGAAAGGGCAGCATTACCAGTGAGAGTGATTTACGGCTCACAGCCCCGACACCCTGCAGGCCAGCAGTCATGTAAACCCGCTCATTAGCTGGAGGACTTCTCGGTATTGGAGGATGTAACTCTCTCAACATTTAGCATTGAGGAGAGCATCTTAGAGTTCATTTGAAAAAGCTTTAATTTGCACTGAAGTTTATTATATTGCAGAATGTAAAACATCTCAACAGTACTGTGTGTGTGTGTGTGTGTGTGTGTGGAGGGTGGGGGTGACCTTACTTTTTAGCATTTTATGACTGATGATCTGCCACTGATGAAATCTGCTGCCTAGGTGGCTTTCACGTAACAACACTGATGGTAATCTGGGGAGTGTCTGTTCTGCAGTACCTTTAACTTCCATGCTTGATGTAGTGGCCACATTCATTACTCTTTGTTGATGGTGGGTTTACACAGATCTCTCGCTGTACAGGTTTTAAACAGACCAGGTTAGCTGTCATAGGAGTGCTGATCTATTACACTTTCACACTTTGCATTTTTGCCATATTTGCGTATTGTATTGCTATGCGTATATTGCCTGTTCACGGAAGTTAAGGTTCCGTCCTCTTTTGCCCTCGCAGATGACAACTCCTACCTAGAGCCTGTGGAACCGGACGACCAGGAAATAGACTATGACAACATTTGGGAGTATGACTGCAGTAACGGGATGATTCAAGGCCTGCCTGGAATTTCACCACACCGGACGCAGCCTGACTTCTCTGCTCGAGGCCTCAGCGCTATGGCAACACAGCAGAGATGGTCATAAAGAGAAACAATGGGCTTCCACCCGTCTGGACTTGTGCACACAGCAGGCTAATCTGTGCCTTAACTCTCTCTCGCTCTCTCTCGCTCTCTCTCTATCTCTCTCTCTCTCGTAAACACACACACACACACACACACACACCACACACACGCACACCTCGTTGAGCCATTGAGAAGAGGCTTTACATGAGGCCCAGCTTCCCGACTGTATCTGAGTGATTGCCCAGGGGAATGTGCATGGGCTGACTGGAGGCACAGGCAGTAAGAGCACAGTCAACTCTGCTTAATACAAATTTCAGTTGGGTTTTTTTGGTAGGAAGATATTATTATTATTATTATTATTATTATTATTATTATTATTATTATTATTATTAATAATAATAATAATAATAATAA
>JBBPDB010000134.1:21630925-21672800 GCA_037974465.1 Brachypetersius altus
ATATTATTATTATTATTATTATTATTATTATTATTATTATTATTATTAATAATAATAATAATAATAATAATAATAATGTTATTATTATTATTATTATTATTATTATTATTATTATCATCATCCTTGTTTACATATTGTATTTATTACTATATAACTTCAGACCGTGTTAGTATTTTGCATCCTACACTGCTGTTCATATAAAAAGCGGAATCCAAACATGGCTGATTTGCAGACACTACTCTACATGCAGTAATTTGCTAACTGTAGCATTGGGCTTAGAAACCTGTACAAAGCTGTAGAATAAATGAGGGCCCTTTTTGACGCACGAACATGTACATAATGTAAATAGTTATTTTTAATTGACTCTAAAAGTGTCATTTTTGCACTGCTTTCTTTACTGTTATAATTTTTTATTATTATTTATGTTACTTATTCATTCGTGTTCATTTTCGATCAAGTTCGAAAAATGTTCATTTGATACCCATTCCAGCAACAGTGTGCCTTATTTACAGTTTGCAACTGCTGTCTATACAAAGGCAGGGTTGGGTTTTAATGGTGTTATATGTATGCACTGGCTCTGCAGTAATGTATGTTTTGGGTTAGTGCTTCAGTTTGGGGTGATGTGAAATTCAAAAGAGACAATAAAAAATAATTTTATTCTCTCTGACTGTTGATGACTGTGTTAATGATCGAACTGTCAGAATAAAAGTTCACCTTCTGCATTCACAAAACTTCCAAATAAAAGTGCAAGTCTGGAACAGTGCATGGCCTGTTCCTGGAGGGTTCACTTCCAACTCATGACAGAGATGTCTTATCCAGATGATCAACCCACTGCTGACCACTGGTGTATCCAGAATATGATCAAAATAACTAATTTCACTGGTGGCCACTGGTGTATGCACTACGAAACATGATGTACTTAAAATGTGCTTAACTCTACCCCACCAAACCACTGAATCTGAATTAAGTGGCCATTAATTTGTGAAGTGAGCCCTTAATTTTACCTTAAAAGTGAATTTAAGGCACCCCCTAATCTTAAACATCCGGAATATATTCAGGAGGTTCTATTATTTAAGGGGCCACTTTTAAAAAGTAAGAGGAACATTCAGTAAAGTAAGGAAAATGCACTTTTCCCCTTAATTTTCTTTAATTTCCTGTAATTTCCTTGGTTTCGTAGTGATGGGATAAGAAAATCCGAGTGAAACGTTTACTGCCTCCTGGTGGTAACACTACTACAGTCAGCTTTACCCCAATACGTGATGCACTATATGGACAAAGTTATTGGGACACACCTGTTTTGCAGGGTTTAGGCTAGTCCCTGCCTCGCGCCCGGAGACCCTGGGACAGGCTCTGGGTATCCGCCGTGACCCTAGTAAGGATTAAGCAGTTACAGAAAAAAAAGGAATGAATGATTTGGGCTAGGCCCCTTATTTCCAATGAAGGATTTAATCTTAACGCTTCAGCATTTCAAGACATTTTGGAAAACGCCATGCTTCCAACTTAATGGACAGAGTTTGGGGAAGAACATTTCCTATTCCAGCATGAGTGCACAAAGCAAAGTCATGGCTGGATGAGTTTGGTGTGGAAGAACTTGACTGACCCGCACAGAGCCCTGACCTTAACCCCATCCAATACCTTTGGGATGAACTGGAACAGAGATTGTGAGTCAAGTCTTCTCGTCCAACATCAGTGTCTGACCTCAGAATGGTCATAAATTTCCACAGAAACACTATTTTTTTGCGGAAAGCCTTCAAAGAAGAGCGGAAGCTGTTAAAACTGCAAAGGGGGACCAACTCCATACTAAAGTCTATGTATTTAAATGAGATGTAATGAGCAAGCGTCCCAATACTTTTGTCCCTATGATCGCTTCCTACTTCAGCACAAGGTCATCTTACTCCCTCTTGTGGGGAGTAAGAAATATTACAGTCACATTTGCAATACAAAGACATGGGCAAACCATTTAAAAGATTTCATTGAAATAACACTACCACTCTCTCTTTAATAATAATGCAGGGAGAGAGCAAAACAATACTGACATTCTAGCTGATAAATACCACTAGAACAATTTTTTTCATAAGTTCCGGGGCTAATTTATTTAGTCTTTCTCTGTTGTTGCTTTAAAAGCAATTTATTCTCAGAATTCAGTTGCATTAATGGGAATATATGTAGCCTATAATTTACATTACAGAGGTGCACCATAATGCATAATTTTGCTAAATGCAGGATCTTTTTGTGTTTGGACCCAAAATCTCACTCAACTTGCTCACTGCTGAACAACACAGAGCTTCTCTTTCACTTTCATTATCAATTTTCATTCATTCAAACACCTGGGCTTTCATCAGTGCATATTTCTGAAAATCTCTTATTCTCACTTATTCTCTCTGTCCGAACCTACTTTTACAAATACAAATATCTACATCTTTCATAAGAGGAAGGCTTTTGGTCATTTCACTACCATGCTGCAAGGTTTTGATATGCTACTCGAAGATCACAAAAGTTAATGCCCTCTTACCCAAACATATATAACCTATGTAGAAAGGAATTCCAGCAGTATATGTGCAAACAATTGGACACTTCCCTGCTACATAGGCGACAGCTTAAAACAGCTATTAACCAATAAGCAGTTATAATATTCACATCATATGAATTTCCTCCATGCATAGCTGAGTGACAGAAAGGACATCTGACCCAGCAGCACAGTGGGGTTTACGCAGGCTCAATCTGACGCAGTGGACTTTTCCTAGTTGCCTCATCCCTCGTGTATCTCCTGAGGTATCGGATGGCGGACAGTGCGCTTATATTCGCCAGCAGAGCTAAATAATGACACAATGGAAATAAGTTATTAGCACATATACTATTTGGCCTACTTTCCCACCATTCATCACTAAGTTTCACCAAATACCATTTCATAGGTTTTAAGTTGAACTTTGAATGTTAAGTGTCAAATAAGAATTTCATTCTGAATCCAGACTATCAAAATACAATTAAATAAGTTGATTACAAAATACTTTTTTTTTTAAATGTCATGATACTATAACATATTTAAACATGCTATTTTAACAAAATATATAATATAGTGTTATATATGTGCGTGTTTGTGTGTGTGTGTGTGTGTGTGTGTGTGTGTGTGTGTGTGTGTGTGTGTGTGTGTGTGTGTGTAGCATTACAAAAGCATGTGACTGAGGCGGTGGACTGTACAGTTGGAGAAACTCTCAAATCAAATGTTCTCAGGCTACACTTTGAGCAGCTCTGTGCTAAAAAGAGCAAAATGAATGATGGCAAATTACCAGCTTTCCACATATCTGCTCCTTGAGGGTTGGCAGACTTCAGAACCCATGAGGCAAAGGCAATACAAACCAAGCACATATCTGCTTGCCTCAGTGGCATTAGTGCAGCATCCACTCCTAGAAAGACATGCAGGAAGAATACATTCAGTGAAATAGTGAAATTACAACAGAGAATGTTGCTGTGAAGAATGAATGTATTTTTTTGGAAGACGTATGAGTATGCAAAGAACTTCAGATCTTTGGAGCACAGACACTAAAAGACCCTCACCACTTTGCTTTATTTTTTTTTTACTGCAAGACAGTATTTCATGACCCGAGCTGACACTTGTCAAGAACCGAATCTCTGTCTATTTTTACGTGCAGTTCAAAGTAAAACATGCGTACGCTTCCTGGCACATGGTATGTTTGAAAGGCCAGCCAGGAGCAGCAGAGAGGAGTTCTCACATACAACCATTCCACTGGCATCAACACATGCCGCCTGACACTACGTGCACATAGTCAGTCACTACCGACAGCTGCAAGTACAAGATTCAACCAAAATAAAAATAAATTAAAGGAAAGTGGCAAGTGAAGCAAAGTGACCTAACACATGATGCAGCCAAACAGATGTACTACAGTCAGAAATTCTAAACCGTAAAGTGCACCTATATGTTATGCTGAGTTTGGAAAATGGACAATAGGTATTTATTCCAAGATTACCCAAAAATGGGAGCTTGTCTGTGCATCCTTTAATGCCTAATACTAATGAATAAATACAGAGAGGTGTCAGGGTTGACATGAGGTTGATTAAATAGATTTATAACATTCTGTGAATGGATGTAAGGTACTGGTAGTAAAAATGAAACCACGTAGGAACACGGTGTGCCATGAGTAAGGATAGATATCAAAACGCCAAAGAGCACACGCTACTTTCCATGTGTCTGTGCTCTTTATGTATGTTAAAAAAATATGGTGGTAAAAATAGATGAAGGCTTACTTGGATCAGCAACAGCTGTCTGCATCTTATTGCGTATGTTCTGCTGGTTTGCCAGCTGCCTGAAGATACGGTTTTCCAGGTTGAAGAGAAGTGGGTCAACAAATGGCTTCTCATCAGCGCCCATGGCATTTATGGACTGTATTCCTCGGAAATTCGTCCTGCTTGTGTTTCTCACAGGTGTCAGAGCCAAAGAGCTGGACTGCTCAGGTGGGGCTGTGAAGCCTGTGCGGCGAACCCTCCTGAAAGAAAGAGGGTTATTTCTCAAGAAATTCCAGCCTGTTTCAGGACAAAGTTCTTCATGAGTATCTGACGCTGTCACTGCACGGTGGCTCTCGGCCCTCATATAGTCGTGTCGCGTGACCACCTGTATGACGGTGTGTTCCTCATCTTCATCTGAATGGTTGGACGAGTCGTCAGAGAAGAAATAATCGTACACCTCAGGGAACTGAAGGCCTCTGTTTGCTGAGCGTGAGCAGGAGAAAATGGGCACCAGCTCATCTTTACTGCTGCTTGTGTCTTCTGCAAGTGGGTAAAATAAACTTGCATCCTCAAACTCTGAGAAGAAATGGTCATATGTTTCAGGAAGAGAAGTTCCAGTTCCATCAAGATAGGAAGCAGCTATGTTGTCGGCTGCGGAAGCACAGCGTTCAGGTTCATCTCCACCGAATAGATACTGGACAATCTCGGAAAAAGTGATGCCAGTGCTTTCGACATCTTCCTCATCATCTGAGAGACTCACTGGGGATGAAGAATCCGTGCGATCAAACGGATCTATGTATTCTTCCTCAGCTTCTGTGTGAAGGGAGTGAGTCGAGTGGACAGAGTGGATGGAGAGCAGAGAGGCGTTCCTCAAGATTTTTCTAAAGGGTTGAGCTTCAAGAGCTTGTAGGTTCTGGACGCTGATGTTCTTGTACATCTTTCTAAAGCACTGCTGAGCATTATCTCTGTAGAGAGGTGGAGAGAGGGCTGTTTCAGAACTTAGCATGAACACATCCTCTATTCCAGGCCCTGTTCCAGACGGATCTAGATCACTCTCCCACATGATGCCTCCTGAGTTTGGAGATTCTCGTGATTCCTCCTCTAATTTTGCTGCCTCATGGGTATGGAGTTGTGCAAGCTCTTCGTCAAAGTCAGATATGAATGACATATCCCCACTGGAGCGATCTGGCTTGGTGTCATCCAAGTGTGTGAAGTATCCTGAATCAGCTGCATCTGAGATGTCTGCAATACCGCTGTCCTCTGACTGAAGCAGAACTCCAGAGTGCTGGGCTTGGCCAACCAGGCGAAGTCGCAAAATATCGTTTATCGTAAGCTTCTCCATTTCATTCCAAAAGGAGGATATAGCATACACCGGAGGTTTACTTACAGCATCTGATGTTTCAGAACTTCTGGCCCCATCCTTTGACTCAGGAATGTGAGACATCATATCTTCTGTTATTTTAATAGCTGACAACTCATTGTCTTTGGGTGGAAACTGAGATTTAGCTTTATCACCACTGGCAATTATAATAGATGAAGCATGTTCCACTCCATTCATTGACTGAGGACTTGGAGATGTCATACTCTCCATCACAGCACCAGATGAACACACAAGGTCTTTGGGTGGAAGCTGAGGTGGTATATTGTGCGCTTTCCCTTTCTCTTCACCATCACTTGTAATAACAGTAGATGAAATATGTTCTGGCCCATGCATTGGCTGAGGAGCTGGAGGTGCCACAGTCTGCATTGCCACACTTGGGGAACACTCTAGGTCTTTGGGTGGAAGCTGAGGTGGTATATTGTGCGCTTTCACTTTCTCATCAACATCATTGGTAATAATAGTAGATGAAGTGTGCTCTTCACCATCCATAGACCGGGGGGATGGAGATGCCCTACTCTGCATTACTTCAACAGGTGAACTTTTAAGGTCTTTGAGTGTAATCGGAGGGGGTATTTGGTTCACTTCTTCTTTCTCTTCATCACCAGCAGTAATAATAGTAGATGAAGGTTTCCCTGCTTCTTCCATTGACTGAGAAATTGTAGATGCCATACTCCTCATTACTGCACAAGGGGAATACTCAAAGTCTTTGGGTGGAAACTGGGGTTTTATATTGTGCACTTTCACTTTTTCTTCATCACCAGTGTTAATAATATTAGATGAATTGAGTTCTGCTCCATCCATTGACTGAGAGGTTGGAGGTGCCACACTCTGCATTACTGCACTAGATGAACAGTCATGGGATTTGGGTGGAAACTGAGGTTGTATATAGGTCACTTTTCCAGTCTCTTCATCGCAAGTGGTACTGATATTATATGGGGTGTGTTCTTCTCCATCCATTGACTGAGGAGTTGGAGATGTCATATCCTGCAGTATTGCAGTAAGTGACATCTCATGGTCTTTCAATGGGCAATGAGCTGGTACTTTCTTTTCACCGCTACTTGTACACATATGGTGTGATGAGATGCACTCTGATACTGAGTTTTCCTCCAGCTGAATCCCTTGGCCAGTGATATGTGTCAGAGGCTGGTGTTTCTTGATGGACAGCCCTTCATTTTCGTCTGGAGCAGTAGGAGACAGAATTTCTACTATGTTTGTGCCGTTCTCATTTGAATCAGTTATGCCATTTGACCTCAAGGATGGGTAGGCCTCTTCTGTCCAATCTTTACTTTGTGAATGTAAGTAAAGTTTGTCATTTTCCGGTTCTAGACCTCTGGCTCCCTCCACTGATTCAGA
The DNA here is from genome assembly GCA_037974465.1 of Brachypetersius altus. NCBI lineage: Eukaryota > Metazoa > Chordata > Actinopteri > Characiformes > Alestidae > Brachypetersius > Brachypetersius altus. The sequence continues at coordinate 21,637,902 of JBBPDB010000134.1, forward strand.
AAAAGGAGATGCAATATTTTGCATGATTGTAGTAGGTGATAACTCACGACCTTTCAATGAACCATCAGGAGTTGCGGCCTGGCACACTTTACAGTTCTCTTCATTACCATCTGTAGTACTATTCAGAGATGCTGAGTTCTCCTTAAGTTGACTCTCTAGGACATTGAACTGCATCAAAGGCTGGCACATCGTGGACTTTTCTTTAAGGCACAGACCTTCATTTCTGTCTTCCGAGGCAGGAGATAGCATTTTTACACCCCTAAAATGTATGTATTGCTTACTTTCAGGTGAACATACTGTGTGATCTAAGGTAGAGGAGATGGCTTCTCCCCAGTCTTCATGCTGTTGATGCAAGGGGTGTTTGCCATTTTCAGACTTATTTGAAATGACTGCCACTTCTGCTATCTCATTTTTAAATTCGGTATCAGTGCTTGGGCACTGGATTGCTTGCATTTGTGTATTATGAACTTCTGTTTGGGCTTCCCCTATGTTTACAGGATGATATTGTGTCTCTAACTTGGAATCAATTGTTCCTGAGAGACTCTGTTTACCTAGAATGTTGTGACTATTTCTATGTGTTGTGGGATCTTCCTTGTGAGTCACAGTTAAATTCTGTTTCTTTTCGTCATCATTGCAAAATCCGGAGAGGGGCAACTCCTGTGTCGTCTTAGGAAATGTCACAAAGGAAATGTCAGCTGATGCTGAAGTTTTCCTTTGACATATTGCGACAGGTCTTTCACACTGAAAGTCTGGCAACGTCACCGTTTCGCTAGATTTCTCTTGGCTTTGAACATGAAGACTGTAGGGTGGCTGTGAGCAGACTGCAGGGCCTGACAGCAGAATCGCTGTTGGTGCCAATGTTGTACTATTCACTTGCAAATTGCCTGTGTCATGTGACACTGAAAAGTCTTTTTTCATGTCTCTACTAGACAGTAACAGAGAATTTTCAGGGTTTCCAGGTATTTTTGCAGCCTGTAATGCTACCTCTACTTCATCACAAGTGGTAATCACTGCTGACAAGGCTTTAGGTACGTGTAGTGCAGTTTTACTTTCTGAAGACCAGTTACTGTTTAGCTGTAAATTACTTCCAGTATTATCTCCATTAGTGGGTGCTGATGTGCTCTCACCACTGTGAAGCATTAGAAGCCCTGTCTCTTTAACAGACACACCTGTTTCAGTTCTGGCAGGTTGCCCAGCAGATGCTGGTTTCCCAGTGATATCACTCTGTTCACACATGAAATCTGGTGTTCTTCTGTTTTGCACAGCTGTTATTGTACTTGGAGGGTCTAGACCTCCTTGACAAGTTTTTGGTGCATTAGGGTATACCAGTATGTGCTTCTCTACATTCCCTGAAAAGGACTGTGCATGTACTATAAGGTTCTCTAAAATGCTGTCTATCTTAAGAGATGGTGGTAAGATATGAAGTGCACTGGCTGTTTCAGAAAGAGTCCCTGAAGTACCGTCTTCCGGTGGACATGTCTCTCTGTCCATGTCTTTTCTTCGCAAAAATATGTCATCGTCAGACTCGCTCTGTTTAGCTTGAAATAGGATCTCATGTCCATGATCTGCTTCAGCTGGTTCAGTGCTCGTTCTCTTTTTCTTCCTTCTCTTCCTCCTTGGCGTAGTTGAGGTTTGACTCTGACTAACAAGCAATTCTTTCAAGTCAGAATCACTTATTATCACTAGCTGAGAGTTTACTTTCTTCTCTGGAATTGGGCCTGTTGGATGTTTACTATTGACCAGAGAACATGGAATCTTCCCAATGCCTGATTGGATCCTACTTTCCTTGTGATCCCATTTCATAACCTCTTTAATTGTATCCCAGGAGTTCTCATCTTTGATAACCAGCTCTCTATCAGGATTGGTAGATAGTTGTGTGACTACTTTGAATTCGGTAGGTGTGGGTTTATTAAATCTGCAGGTACAGGAGTCATTCTTCTGCATGGATTCGTTTCTTTGGTTTGGTCGAGTTTCTACAGGCACAGCTCCCTCTAAATGGTCAACCATTTTACTTCTCATATCGGAGCAATGCTTTTGCATTTTGCTTGTATCTTCACTGGCTGCTAAACCTTTCAACCGCTCAAAGAACACATTGACAGCCTCCATGTGTAAGTCGTCTTCGCTGCCAGAGACGACTTGCACCGGGCTGCTCATCCCATATCTGCTGAGGTACAGATCCACAGGAGACTCCACGCGGTCAGGACTATTGGTCTGAAGCTCTGGCTCTGGCACTCTGCTCTTTGCATCCGTCCGTGCTCTGCGGCTTGCAATTTCATCCATGTCACTCATTCCTGAGTCCTCCATGCCTGCTAACACCGGGGGCAGCAGGTTACACTCTTCACATTCCTGGAAAAATGAGTCCCAGTCTTGCTCTGAGATGTGCACACTGTAGTCAAAATCATCCATTGAGAAGCACCAATGTTTCAACTGTGAAAAACAGTGCAAAAACAATTGTGACTTTTTAATACCACTTTTGGAAACCACACCTATCCTTTAAATCAAACGACTATGTCATGATTAATGGATTGATAGAAATAGTCCAAAATGACAAATTACACATTTGAATAGTCACAGACAATTTTTGCTTACATTCACCCCTTAGTCACCTTAATTAATTGATTCACCTTAATTTATGCTAAACTTAATCATGTCCCTACTAATAACCCAAACATTAAGTTCAACCTAAAACCTTATCCTGTCCATCTCCCTGGTCTAAGACCTAAGCCCAGCACCAGATATGAACATCTGTGTATAATCAACAAGGGGCTGTCTTTTTTAACTCTTATAAAATGTTCATTTCAGAAATACAAAGTAACAACATCTTCAGTATATACTGAAATGACGTACATCCACACAGCACCACAAACCTAAAGGCACATCAGCAGATATGAATATAAAAATGAGTGTTACAGACTCCAACTCCAACTAATGCGGATGCGTGCATTCAAATTATGAACACTACAATTAGAAATGAGCATGTGTGTACAGAAAGTGCTACTTTTTTAATTAAAATTTTTATCATATGATATATTTGTTTAACTGTATTTAACTAATAGTTTTATTTCATTGCCAAACTCTGTTTGGAAACAAAGGGGTTGAATCTTGAACAACCCAGTGGAAAATTGTCCAGCCTGGTTGGATACAGCAGGGCTAGCTCTCCTATTGGTTAGTTCATGAGCTGAGCTGAACAGGAGACATCAGATTAACAAAATGAGTATAATCAGGAAGTGACAATGGATTCAGCAAATCAGTCTTTGATTTCCAACGCATGGGACTAACTTTGTGAGAAAAAATTGATTTTCACTCTAGGCCTTCTTGGGGCTCAGAATAGGTCACATTTTCACATAAAAATACACAATCACACTGTACACAAATCAAGGAACATTCTTTTGTTTTACCATATTTTGTGAAGCCAGCAACACAGATTAGAAAGTTTTACTACAGTGAAGAATTTTATACAAAACTGCTTTAAAATGAACACACCTTATGGGGCATAGTCATATGCATATACTAAAATAAAGAAATTGTGAACAAAATCTAAAGACTTTTTAAATCCCTAAAAAACATTCAAGCAGCCAATAAGTGTCCTGGTAATTAACATGACACAGGGTTGCATGTGTTCACAATCACTGTTTATGATCTTTTTTCTCTTCTGGGGTACATGAAGTGGACATGCAGGAGTGCAATCTTACCTGTGTTGTACTGGCTCATCTGCCAGAGCAGGTCAGTCCTGTGTGCTTACTGAGAGGGACAGTGAGTGCCTTTTGAAGGCCGTCCTCATGTGGGCGAGTGGTGCACTGCTCAGGCCTTCTGATCTGTTATAAATAGAGCAGTGTGTGTATCACGTAATACACGCAAAGCTCCTCTCCCAGAGCCACCCCATCGGCCCTCCAACAGTGGCGTACCGTTTCGACACCTTAAATAGACCCTCACTCGGCAAGGTGCTAACAGAAGGGATTTGTATGCGATATTGGGGAAAAAAAACCTTTTAGATGAAAATTAAAAGGACAGTCACGAGAGTTATGACGTTCTGAGGAAAAACGACATTAAGAGAAACTCTTTATTGTCTCATTGGGTATTTTCTATTATTTTTCTAATGCTTTGACATGTTTTTCAAGAGCTTCATGACACATTGGATATGATAAAGGCAGGGCATTGTGTTACTTTCTTGGCAGTAAAAGGGTTCCAGCAGCTTGGAACATACTGGTAAGAACAGTAAGACTCTCACATTGGAGGGTCAGCCAAGTGTGTGTGTGTCAGCTGATGCATATCTGGTGTGATGTCACAGATGGACAGAGATGTTGAGCTCTTCTCCCTTCTCGCTCATGGAGAATAGCACAGAAGGTGTTCATGTCTCTGCTGACCAGTGTTCATGGAATACATTCACATGATTGTCATCTGACTGAAGTTAATATTACATGTAAATCTAACAACCTACAGCACAAAACAGGCATTTCAGTTGCTCTGAGGAATGAAATCCTTAACCTGTACTGAAATATTCATTTAAATCAAATCAATTCCTTGTCTGTCCAAACTGGAGATTATTTCATGCTGAACAATATAAATGTGAATATTCCTACAACAATAAGCACTTTTAGAATAGTAAAGGCCATATATGCCATATTTCTTGCATATTCTTGAATTTAATATAAAAATGATTCATATTTACCTGGCCATTTTTCAACCTTTATTTACTCCTCAAATGTTATTTTTGTGCTTCTGTGCCTTTAAGACTCATATGTATATATGTACCTCTGTTCTGATTGGCCAAACTGCACGTTTTTCATTTGAAAAAGAATGGGAAAGTTTTGTAAAAGGAAGTGAGAATTTAGAGACAAAGTGAAGAGGAACTGAGGAAAACATGTTCTAGCTTGTTGTGGTCTGGTGGTTCAGAATGTGCCCTTTCAATCAGATGGTTGTGGGTTCGAATCCCAGGATTAATAGTTGCATCACTGAGGTACCCCTGAGAAAGGTACCACCCACACACATTGTTCCTGGCTGCCCATTGATTCACTCAGTTGAATGGGTTAAATACCGAGAAGAGTTTCGCGCTGTTCACATTGTGTGCTGTGTGAACACATTACAACATGAACACTTCACATATACTTTGTACTGACATCTTATGGTTGATTGGCTTGAAATTGGTTACATTGCATCTATACGCCATTAGTAATGAGCTATCAAACTTCATTAAGTCTGGCCGTTCATACAGGCATATTATGGCTGCTGAATTGTGACCATCCAGAGATGTGAACAAAAGAAAAAATGTCAAACGTTTTTTGCTTTAGTCGTTTTTGAGATGAAGAAAGCCTTGAGTCTCTTCTGAGTGTGCATTGCTCTCCCTGGGTGCTCCGGTTTTCTCCACAGTCCAAAGACATGCACACCAGGTGACTTGGAGACAGACAGGTTACCTGTCTAGGGATAGGCTCCAGGGATAGGCTCCAGCCCCCCCATGACCCTGGTTTAGAACAAGCAGTTCTGATGGGTGGATGGTTCTTGAGACATTTAAAGTTATCGGTTGCAGGATTCAGTTTCTCAGAATCTGTTGTGCTTCCAAACAGTGTGGTAGTGATGAAGTGTGTGACAAGATATGAACTAGTGAAGTGCCAGATTTTTGCACTGACATGCCTCACCGGGTGACGTTGCTCCACAATGACTAATGAGCTTGGACCATAGAGGTCTTTTTTTTTTTGTTGTCAATTGGTTGTCAAGCGATTGCCCAGAAGTGATCAGCTTTTTGGGGGCTACAAGCACAGTGAAGTTCATGGATTTGTGAGGTCTAAGCGTAGGATATCACTGACAAAATGACAAAACAATGCAACACTGAAAAACACTACATGATATTCATAATAATAATACATGCACAGATGTAACTTTGTAAACATTTAAACTACATACTAAGGCACTTGTCACGGTCCCGTTAATAGTTATTCAGGTTCTTGTTGTCTGGAGGCCCCCATTACAACCCACACCATGTTAGAGATGGCTAACATGGTGTGGGTCAGAGATGGCTTAAGGGGTAGAGAAGGGTGGATAACTGATGTAGCAGCATATGGACATTCGGTAACTGCAGATCTACAAAGTGCACCTTCTAGTATAAGCCCCTAAAATAATGGAAATGATCATGATGCTGTAAAAAACTGAAACAACCATTCTGGCAAGTGAGATTTAGATTTAGAGTCTTCACACAGTGTAAAGGTTCTTGAAAAACGTCTTTAAATGGTAAAAACTTTTACATCATAACATCAAAACCGAATGAAAAATGAAAAAGATTTTCACCCCTACCTTTTTGTGTTTCAAAATAAAATGCCATTAAAAGTTTGTGTGAATAGTTTGGGTCACAACCATGTTTGCTGAGAATTAAATGCTGTCGGCTCCATCTGAGCCTCAGGTCAGGCAGCTAATGGGCGTGTGGCTGCGTTTACAGACATCAAGATTATTAATGAATACAATGGGAGTGACAAACTACCCCATCTGACAAAGTGTTCGAGTTGTTGATTTTGAGATAACACTCATTATCCTGTTATCTACTAAAATTCAAGCTGTCACACACTAACTGTGGCTCCTGCTCCCACTCTAATCATCGTCTCCAGACAACCACCAAAACCACAATGAAGATTTTCCAACCTAACAGATGGCAACATGTTTAAGGGAAGGATCGGTTGAGTCATTGAGTATGTAAAACCTCAAAGGTCGGTGATTTTCTCACATGAGTGCAGTATTGTATCATTTTGTTTGGCTCCTCTATGAATTGCAGTAGCTTATTCAGGGCTGTTGCTTGCTATAGGCAGTATAAAGTGGGTTCTCTACTGACTGGTACCAGCTCGGTTCGGTTCAGTTTGGTTCTACTCTGTTCAGTTTGATTTCGGACCTACAGTTTTCCACTACAGTTAAAATATTGTCTTTATGTAACTGGTTGCTATAGCGACCAAACATTCTGAGAAGCATCTCAGAATGAATAAGTTTCCTGAAGCTAATATTCACTGTCAAAACAAGGCAGAGAAAGCAGTATCCTGAGGTACTTTAAAAATGCCGGGCGGCTGGTCTGGGTCCAGTGAACAACACTGACATAACAATAGCGACCACCAATCAGTAACAACCAATATGTACAATATGTACATGTGTCATCATTTAGTATCAGCTCAGCATGCTTGGAACCTCGGGCAAGGTGGTACAAAGACTGGTACCGGGTATCAGGTCAAAGGTACCAGATTTTGGTAATGAAAAAGCAAAAAAAGCAAGTAGAGCAGAATCAAACCGAGCTGGTACCAGTCAGTGGAGTACCCCCATTTTTATGGGGTGATGTTTTTCATGGTACTGTCAGACAAACATCTCTGAAGACTTTTATAAATAACCGCATAAATACATTTTGTTATCCTCCTATGGTTGCGTTGTTGGCCATCGCAGAGACAGTAGAATTCTATTCTTGTGGAGAGAATGTGTATTGACAGCCTATCCAACACTAACCACTTTGCATTCTCCCATTAAATTTATTCATGATCATTATAGCACATTCTAAGTGGAGCTAACTGTGGGAAAACAGTTCACCTGATGAAGCAGCCAGACTGGCAGTGTGCCCTGTGAGCTCAATGCAGTGAGGTCTACAGAGTCAGACAGAAAGAAAGAGCAAGAGAGAGAGAGAGAGAGAGAGAGAGAGAGAGAGACTACAGATCGCCAAGTGTCTTTGCACCTGGGGCGCTGGGCTGCCAGACTGTGGGTGGGATTCTGTTTACACCAACAGGATTAGGGCCAATTAGTACACTTCTGGGATTAAGACCTGTTTGGCTTACTTAATAATGACAATAATGGCTAATATGCCAGTATTTCTCTCTAATTGCAGCAATGTCCACTCTTCATTCACTCCAGTCAATCCCTGTAAACAACAGGTACGTGGCACAGCCCAAATGATTCTTTGATTGGATGAAATAAATTGGTCCGGAGCACACAGGAGCACTATCTGAGCTGCACAGAATTGTCTTCCGAGCACAGACAAGACGGTTGCAGAGGCAGCAAAGTCAAATGGTCAAATGCCCTGTAATGTGAGACTGTAGATGTAGTTTGCTTTTCGTCTTAGTGTAGCCAGAGAGCCAGAGGCATCTCACAGCTACGAAAATAGACAATCATTGGATTTCATAGTGCTTACCTGCGTTTGGGGTCAGTTGACACCAGCTGCATTGTCCAGTTAAGTGGCTGAAGACAAAGGCATAGTGCTTAACTCTTGTTTTAGTCAGGATTAGGATTTGGTGAAAACTAAGCTGTTCGGCAAAAGACAGCGACCGTGTGGTTAAACTGTGTTTACTTGCTGATATGGATTAAAAAATTATTTTATTAAATTATATATAATATATAAATTATATATACTACTTAAAAAAAAGTTCTCTGATTCTGATTATTACCACTACTACTACCACTACTATTACTACTACTACTACTACTAATAATAATAAAGATAATTGATACTAACACTAATTATATTGTTAGATGCCACTGGGTCTATGTAGGTTTATAAAGGTGACATGTCTATAGTCATTTACTACTGCTACCTATACTACTGCTACTAGTACTATTACTACTAATTGTTATTATTGTTTTCTGCTTGTTATTTTATGTGGGCAGAGGCATAGTGTCACCTTCATACACCTACACGAAGATAGACACAGCATCACCTGGCAACAACAACAAATACAATACTTTACGAGTATGACTATTTATTATTATGATGCTGCTGATTATTATTATTTATAATAAAAATAATAAATAATACCTTTTCAGAATTTCACTTGTTGCACATGCTGCAGTTAGCTGATTAGCCACCAGATGGCAACCAAAGTCCATTTCAGAAGGCAGTTCAGATTCTAAACGTTCAAGAAGTGTCTCGTGAGCGTGATTATTTTTTTCCTACGAAATTTTAGAATTTTACTTCTGTGTGTAAGCAGCCTAAACTTAAAACCTGAATCCTAGGGCTAATGAAGATAATAAAGATGGTTTGAAGTTTTTGTGTAAATGTAAGAGGTGAGTGAAGATTTTGCTTACTTTTAGATACAGTGCACGTATAGCCACACCACTCAGTGTTAAATACTAGTGCATGGTTCTGACTCAGGCGTGGCTGTAGGCTTGTATTCCTCAGTGGACAGCGACTCACTCAACACAGGGAAAGGGAATCTCCCCTCCTCCAGCTCTGGAAGGGATGCTTAGGGAAGGGCCTCAGACCACAGCCTTCCTGCTGTCCTCCGTGACTCATTCTCTGACCAAAGGTCATATGTGGACGGGAATAGGATGAGGACGAGTGTTATTTTTAATCAAATTCCCCTTTTGGGTGATGCCCTTAAGAATTAGGGAACACATCATTTGGATAAATGTGTTAGAAAATGAGTCATTTAGATTTCTCTCTCTCTCTGTCTCTCTCTCTTTCGTTCAATCGTTAGTCAACAAAAGGACTCAAAGCATCTAAATGTAACTATATCAGTATCTGTGTTTACATATAATGAGCAAACTGCCTGAGCATGTGTAGAATATCAAATTTGGCCAGATCAACTTGAACAGCTAAGATAAACATCAAAATGCTAGCGCTTCATGCATGAGTCTGGGCTTGGCACAGGGCAGGAAATGGTGAATAAGATCCTTCCAGCCTTGTGTCCGGGGGGGGAAAACACATCCAGAGCATCCTCCCATCCTCCCATCCTCTCTTAAAACCTGTCTGTTTGCACTCAGTTAAACATACTAGGTCCAAGCAGACCAAGCATTTGGCACTGCTGGAAGTGCTGGTTAATGACTGATCTGGTGACAAAGACATGACAGACAGACCTGCCACACACAGAGCGTTGCCACAGGGTTATCAGGGCCAGTAAAACAATGGGAAGTATAAGAGGAAGGCCGAGGCCCAGACCAGCTCTGGCACTGACACGCTCCATGCCTACAGACCCAAACAAACCAGAGGTGGAAACAGCAATGGCATCCTCTGCTCGTCACTCAGCACTGCTGATAACAAGGGCAGGCCTGTCACCACTCATTCATTTAACCACGCCATGAATAGACAGAGGAGTGACCTCCGACCTCTCGGGTCCCCGGCTATTACTCCTCACCGCCCAATCAGCTCGGGAGGCTTCTGCAGTGTAGCAGAAACAGAACCTTCAATAAAGGAGGAATGCAAATGAGTGTTTGCTTGCTCAAAGATGTGGATAATAGAAACAAGTATCGTCAAGACAAAACCCCTAATTACCAGTTACTGCTCCACCAGAGAAGAAGTATATCACTTTTCTTTTTTTTGTACCATTCAAAAAGGATTCAATTAAATTCAATTCAGTTTTATTTCAATAGCACTTTTTACAACCAATCACAAAGCAGAATCCAGGTCTGAGGCCCCAGTGAGCAAGCCAAGGACGACAGAGGCGAGGAAAAACTCCCTAAACCTGGAGGAAGAAAGTGACGGCCCTTTATATTGTCGGCTTAATGACAAATAGCCCAAAAGAAAAGATACAGCAAAATCTATTCCTATTACATACATGAAGTTAAGAATTTAGCTTTTCTTTTAACCCTTAGGTTTGTTTATTTTGGTTATTCAAATCAGTTACTCTGCTCTAGCACATTGGTACATTGGTATCCGTGGTAATTGCAAAGCTATGTCCAGTTTAAATGCAAACAGTCATTCTTTGCAAAGTTGTTTGATCTCTTTCCGGAAACAAATAGCCTTTGTCACTGCACCTACATCAGTATGCATGAAGAAGCGAACATACAACATTTACACACCCGGGCACCCTTGCTCTCTTCAACTACATGGTTACTCAGTAATTTATGGCTTCAAAAACACAATCTACAAACATAAGGAGAAGATTCTCCAGCCTTTTCTTAACCAGCACTGTTCCGTTTCCAGAGTGTGCAGTATGATAAAGAACACATTCTCCATCAACTGCCACTTCAGTATCACACAAAGGGGAACCCTCGGGGTCTTCAAAGAAGGTCTAGCAATTTCTGGGAACTAAAAGAAGGCATTCATTTTTATTTAGTTCAACTGTATCCTGTTTGTATTTAAAGTCAGCTAAAAAGCTTACATTCTATAAAGGCCTGTTGATCAGGATTCAATTTCTTTGTGGTATCTAGGTGTCTCCCATTGGTTAGGTCTTCAGATGCTAGTTTGAAGTATTGTTCCAAACTTATTATGAACAGAATCAGAAAACGTAATTTCAAATTGATGGAAATGATTTTAAGAGAGTAACAGTCATGGTTTGCTACTGGTATCATGCAGCGATTCACAGTGAGTTCCTTTTTGACTAGTGTGGAGGTAGATGGCCTGTGGAAAATAATATCAGGTGAAAGTTCTTGCTTCTTGGAACAGGAAGGACCGACTGTTTTATAAAGAACAGTTGGTTTGAATGTAGGCTTAAATACTAAGACTTGGCTTCACAAATGTTTGGTCAAAGCGATAATTGTTGACCAAAATGTAACAAAAAAGTACATAATCATAAAACTGCATTACTTACAAGGACTAAAAAGTTCTTACATTTTGTACACATTGTATTACTTAGAGTACACCTTTCCATTTTTAAACAGTCTTTGGTGTTTTAATGATAAGAGTTTCCAATCTGCAGATGGAAGCACTGTACAGTATAATTCAGAGACATTAAAATGTTTGCGAGTGAGAGTTTATTACGCACACGAGAGAAAGGCCATAGCACAACTCTTTATGTTCGTATTGACGTCACACGTGCTCGAACGTCATTATAGATATCCAGTGAAAGCAAACAAACAAAGGTAAAGTATTGTATGGCAGCATAGTGCCAGCTGGACACATGCCTCTCTGACCTGGGTTAACCCTCAGCCTTTTGCTACTCACCATTGCTTTACTAAGATTTCTGTTGAGCAAGAAAACCCAACAAAATATGATGAAACAACAAAGCTTGAGAAATTCATGAATACATTGCACAGTGAGAGGAAAAGCTTCAAATTACAGACATTTTTTTTCTGTTCAATTCAGATAAACATGTATTTTCTTTACATAAAATGCAATGCATTTTATTGCTGTGTAGCATGCAATCACACAATTTTGTTGGTCATATTATGTTTTACTAGGACATATTGTGTCCAAAAATCAGAAACTGCTTCAGTGGTTGGCAAAAGTTACTTGCTTTTGATGTAGGAATACTGGGAAGCAAGATTTCTTTCTTTTAAATGGTGTTTACTGATTCATGCTGAATAGTTCTCTAACCCCAAATACCGTTGATCAGTCAAGACATGTTTGGAGCCTAAACTTTGGTTAGAACTGGAGCTTCAGGACTAAAGTTTCTTTAGAACACAGTATTCAAGCAATAAAAAATGAATAAAAGTTTACTGTGTACTGTGTAGACAACCTGATGTGAGCAGCTTTTTTATACTGCAGTTTTCACAACCTGTTTTAGGAGTAGAAGAGTTGATCCAGAATCACTTCAGAGAAATCAGTTTCCTTTTACATGACCCAGCACATAATCTAACAATGGACTAAAAGGTTCAGTTTGATGATAGTTTGAGCTTGTTTTGTTTTTGAGGTTGAGTCCTAAAATCAGCGTATTATTACTGGCAAAGAGAAGCACTGTTCATCAGTGTAGTGATTGTAGAACTGGATATCTGATCTAATCCAACTGAAGACAGTCTATTCACTAGCAATGAAGTATCCGCGACAGGCCTGCCACTGTATGCAGCTGTAGCAGAGATTTGGCTGACTCCTAAAGCATGTGGGTGGTTTTTTCATGCTGTAAGGATTATACCAGGGTTAATTCTTTCTCAGAAGTGTCTTTGTCTGGAGGGGTGTGTAGAATCAACAGCATTCTGTGAAATTACACCACGGCAGATTCCTAACTATGTTTGCCTTCTGGTGCTTTCAGATGACGACAGGCTTCTGCCTGGGTCACAGTGGGCTCCATCTCTTTTCTCTTATGAATGCCTCAGCAACTTTGAAAGAACCCAGTATTTTAGATGACAGCTAAACTGTTGTTTAACTCTTACTTTGAACCTAAACAAGTGCTTTGGTTTTCAACACGCAGGCCTCTTTTATACGCCTAGTCAGCTGTATGCACTACTCTACTTAGATACTATTTCACCTATGCACAAGCGGCAGCCGCTTGACGTTAAACCTCACGCTCAGACTTGGCTGGGTGTGTTGCGGAGGCCACACTGCAGCATTCACATACTGCTGGCCTGTCGCCCTGTGGGACGCACCGTGCAGGGAGGCGAGTGAGACATTACTGCTGCAGGGAGTGTTGGAGCGTCTTTGAGCTTGCCGCTGAGGGAGTGTGGTGGGAATGACATAAGGGCTGGAGAGGCAAGCAGGATCAGACACTAAATCACCAAGCATCCACTCCTTCACCACAAACACACCCTGTGGAGCCGGACAGGAACGTGTCTGAACTCACTCCCATTCGGTTCCTCTTATATTTGCATTTGCTTATGCAGATTATCAGGAGGCCATGTGTTACCAGGGTTAAGGGAGCTTGTATGCACAAAAGTTATGCATGGCCTACAGTTGCTTATTAAAAAATGAAATATGACAAAATAAACGTAATTCAATGTTTAACTGTAGATTATGGCCACACAATGATTGCAAATTAGTCCCTGAACAGCTCAGTAGTTTTTAATGACTGATAGCATTGACTACAACTATAAAGGAATTTAGTAAATGTGTACAGCCATACTTGTTGCTGCTTTAACGAAACACATTTTAGAATGAGATTTAATACTAATCTGCAAACAGCGGAAGCCGAGCCAATTCTATGTAATTTAAAATAATATAGAGCCAAGGAAATACAATTGGATGATCGATCTAAAAGATCAATCATAGCCGGATCTAGGAAAAAGATGTAAATGGATGTAAAAATATTGACTTTAAAGTAAGAGGGTATACATATAGTGTTTTTTCCAAATAAGCAAACGGAAAGCGCAAATGTGAAGGAGGGAGTCATCTGGGTGCCCTCACTGCGCCAGTGCGGTACTTTCCCTGGACTTCCCCCTTCATCACAGCCAGACTTCAGGACGAGGCTGGAGTCAGTTCCAGTTCTCATGCTCTAAAGCATGCCAATCACTGAGAGCATGGGTTCGCCCACACTCCTCTGAATCATATGACAGTCTTTTATTTGTTTAAAACAGTTTATAGGACACTGAGGAGGGAGATGTCAGACTAAATGTACTTGCTGTAAATCAGTGGTTCCACAACCTACATGTTCTAGTTGTTTTGCCAGCTTTTACACCTGCACTTTAGGCCAGAAAGGTTGTGTTAACCCTTAGAAGTCACTTTTATCACAGGTGATGACAAAAGCATGATGTAATATTAGTTATTTCGTGACTGTAGATTGTGTAACTTCAAACCATCAAAGGATTTAGTATAAAGGATTCATCACTGATTTCAGATCAAAATAAAATGATGAACACAATTGACTAAATAGAACGATTCACTGTAAATGGTGTTATGGAACTCTAATACCAGTTTAGGTGTGATGCAACACGAGCAAAATAAAGTAAAAGGTAAATAAACCTTATAAAAAGTCAACAACGACATTATGAAAACCATAATATATATACCAAAATGACCTCTGAGGCTGATACCTTTGACCTATAGGCTAATTATTCAATTAGTGAGGAACTGAAGCATGGACCCACACATGGATCTGGCTTATTAGCTGATAAGTAGGATAAGGTGTGTTAGAGGAGGACACAAAGTATGTAGGCCAGCGATCCTCCAGGATGTGGATTGAAAAAAAACTGGTGTAATTAAGAAGACATTTATTTGTTTAAGAGGAGTAATTGCCACCGCGGTTCTTATCTTGTTTCTCAGTTTCCAGGCCCCAGAGACCACAGTTCAGTTAGTGTCCCTTTAGTTTTGGAACCAAAAACCCGAGGAAAAAAAAAACACTGGCTAATCAGTCACTAGTGACATCGCCATCCACAGCTCAGTATACTTTCTGTCGTGCCAGCCGGTATGAACCAATTCTCTGGGTCACTCACACAAACTGTTATACATTAACTCTCTAAGTCGACTGCTTTCTCTAGGAACCCCCGATCGATCCTTTCTCTTTATCGCAGTTCTTGTCACTGTAAAAGAGGCTCTGGAGTGGTGCTGCTGTTAGGTCCCCTCGTTGAATGGCGCATTCTTGTCCTGATGCTTTCAAATTCCGTTGAGCTCAACGAGTGCAACAAGACGGCAGATAAAGTGTGGAGGTGAAAGCAACTAAATTAACGCAACCACTGAGTCAATGCTTTCTTTTTTACATGGAGAGTGTGGGAGAATTTGCATTGAGGCAGCACTATTCTAAAGACAATAACAGCGGATTCCTGACAAGTGTTGCTGGCCGGGTCCTGCTCTGGAGGAGCGTGCTCTGCTGAAGGCTAATGGCCCTTATCGGCATGACGACAGCGTTTGAGCCGAGGACTCCTACCAATAGCGGCTGGATGGAGCTTATTTGCCTGAATGTTGCCCCAACAGAGGGTAATAAGTAGTTGCAACTGATGTATTAGCCTGTTTAATGAGGCATGACAAAAGGGGGAAAGTTGGAGGTCAGACATGCTTGAAGGTCTTTTCAGTCCCTTCGCGGAGGCAAACATTGCACAGACCAACAACAGAGAGGCCGTCATGGACGCTGACATATTTCGAAACGTGACCTGTAACTTTTCAAGGCTATCGAGCTGATGTGTGCAGACTTATGACTGCGAATGAGAGCCAACACGGCCTCCTAAGCTGCTAATCTGTGTTGTACATTGCCAACAAGAGACAAGACCTTTTTTTCAGGCCTCCCTGCTGGAACTCCCAGCGCCACTCTCCCACGGTTCGATGTGGAGCAGCCATGGCTTTGAAGTGATATTTACTCTCTCATTCATTGCATGGGAGCAAAGAAAGAAAAAAAAAAAGAAGGGCGAGAAAGAAAGAAACACCTGCCAGACAGCAAACAGCTCCCAAGCACCACAGCTCTTTAACTCAGATCCTTATGATGTCATTGCCACCCCATGAGGCACGACATGTTCTAAGCTACTGGACAGTGATCCGCCGGGTGATCACAGCAGACCAGTCTCAGTGTAAACCCAGCCAAAACACGTCTGCAGTTTCAGCTCACAATAGCAGCACCTAGCCACACCACACCACACCATCCACCACACGTCTTTCTTTCTTTCAGAGCTGCTCAGGCAAAGTAATGGGAACATCTGTTTAAAATGTGCTTTTCTGTGTAATATTGTGTAAATTGATTAAAATGGCAACTAGATCAAGAAGAAAACAACATTCCTAAGCATTAATGGAAGATAATGTCACTTTCACAAGTCCACACAATGCAAAGGTCAGCAGGTCAACTGTTTTACATTTAGTAGACACTGCAGAACAAACATAACCAACAATCACTGAATCATTTTACAGACGCAGGTGAGTTTAGTGTTTGGTGTCTTATTGGCGTAGTGTAGTGTGCCCTCCTTGGCAGCCCTGACCCCAGTCTGTTTCATGTACTTCAATGGTGTTTCCCACTACCCAGCTGCAGCAGTGTAACAAATAAAAACTGAGATACAAGATACTGTTCTGACAGCAACAACAGGTGGCTAACGAAGGAAATTAACATCTTGCAGTATGCTGTGGTGTGTAGAGAAATGATGAACGAACCCAATTCACTTTGATGTTGTTTGGTTTTGTATCAAAGATCTAAGTGACTTTAAAAGAGTCTTTGTAGTGGAGTTCAAATTCCAGGAGACATCAGTAACTAGGGTTGGAATGTATGGTTGATAGTGCACATTCAATGATCATATTGTAATATGTAAGGAAAAACAGAAGAGCAGCTGCTCCTCAGGTGACTGGGAATGGAGGACATGATTAGACTGTGTCAGAACAGTCCATTCACAACAACATACAGAGAGATATTATAGTAGAGCTCCAGTGCATAAACCCCTCTATTCAAAGATGCATGTCCAATTTAGAGTTCAGTGGAGCAAAAACCACAGACACTTCTATAGAAATGTAGATCAAAGTAATATGGTTGGATGAGTTATGCTTCACCATATTCTCCACAAGTGGGAGAGTGTGTGTGTGGTGTACACCAAATGAAATGTGAATGTTTGCTTGACCCCAAGAATTAAGAGTCCAGTGCAGGGCTGTCGAACTCCAGTCCTGGAGGGCCATGGTCCAGCACGTTTTGATGATTTCCCTGCTCAGAAACAATGATCAGGTTTCGTGAATATGTTTGACGAGGAGAACCATCAAACTGTGCTGGACACCGGACCTCCAGGACTGGAGTTTGTCACCCCAGAACAAGTGGCTCTGACATGCTACTTTACCAACATAATTTACATTCACTTGCCCCCTTAGAGAAAATGGGCACTATATAGGAATACATAGTCATTCTGACTGTTAACCATTCATCCCATTTCAGTAATGATGAGTCTCTTCCAGGATAAGAATGCCCTCAAGACACCAGATCTCTTCTCCGTTGTCGTCAAAAGGTGAAATTGAGGAACTGTTGTTCAGAAGAATGGCTTTCCACCCCCAATGCAGTTCCAGATACATCTATGACAGGAATCTATGACAAGGCATTTTTGTATGGCAACATGACACCTACATAATCCTTTCCTGAGAGCTGACGTAAATAAAGGCTTAGTCCAGCAACTGTCAGCTGTCAGAAACTCTGCTTTTGTCAATTTTGATGTCAGCTTAACTCAGCCAGGATTATGACAACTGACGTTTGCACTGGTAACGATTTAGAAGTGTCTGTATAGGTACCTGTCAGTTGACATGAAAGGATTATATAGGTGTCTTGTAGCCTCACAAATGGCCTACAGTAAAGAGTAAGGCCTACAGGTGTTTTAAGGCCTACATAAATTAAGACGCTAAGAGTATATTATTTAGTGTATAGTCGTATTGTTGATTTTAGAAGTTTGTCTACAGTGAACAAATCTAAACTTTAACACACATTAATGTATCTGTTGAATTGAGTTTACCATTTCAGAATAAAAAAAAACATCTAAATGTAGAAAACCTGCCAGAACTTTTGTACAGATGTTGTTTTCCCAATATTTCAGTATAAATAATAAACAGTGCATTAACTGTGCATTAATTTGTGTGTTTAATCTCTCCAGGGGTGGCCAAACTTTGGTACATGACTGCATTTCTACTTTATGTATTTATTTATTTTTTTGCCTTGAAAGGCAAAACCATGTCCTATTTTGTGGCCTGGATATCGATAGGGAGTCAGGGCTAGATTAAAACACTTTACACCCCACCATGCTCGGTTCAGTTTTAATCAAACTACAGAGAGAACGGCATGCTGGGAAGTTGTCTCCCCCAACAAGGGCTTGGGATAACATGAGTCCACATCAGCGCTGTTTCTTGGGAACAGCTCTCAGCTCCTGCGCTTTTCCCCAAACTCCCACTGTGGGTAATATCAGCACAGAGTCAGGGCAGGTCAGGGTCTCCGCTACATTATGAAGGCAGCACTGCCAGACTGCATTAAATCGTTTAATACTTACTGTTGGGGTGTGGTTGCTGAGGTGAAACAGTTGGAGGGGATGTATTTTGTGCGGGGGGGGAGTGAGCTCTCCATGGACATTTGATTAAAACACCCCCTCATGGGCGTGAGCGCTGATGTCTCTCAAACGGAGCGTAGAGCCGGATATTCTTATTACTCATCATCCTTCTCCACAGCTGCTCTCACAATAGGCCTCACTGTTCCAAGCTTTGCGCATGAACACGGCCGCGTGAGGTGACGTCTGCTGGAGGCTGTGCAACATGCTGCCTCTCAGCATTAGCTTGTGGTTCAGAGGCCTCAGGACGGAGCAAAACTGAGAGTTTATCAGCTCTGCTCAAAGGATTTTGGAAATGTAACCGCTGTTGGGCAAGACTGTGTTTGGAATGAATGGATCACTTATGAATGGCACAGAAAGGCTCCCTTTTTAAGCTTAACACAGGATAAGACACTTCCTGTGTTGGCTGTCACATTCTCCTTTGACTAGCCACAGGCTGAGAAGGCCTTTTTTGTTCATTTGTTTAAAGAATTGTCCGAAGTATGAAGCGGTTGTAAAATGAACGGTGGTTCAGCTGGTTTCGCCCCTCGCCTCAAATGTGATCGATCAGCCAAGACCTGTTTGGTGTCCAGAGTTAGCTTCTTTACTTTTGTTGAAAGGCTAGAAAAGCTAACAAGTAATGGAAACCTATGGGCTGTTGTTGAGCATATTCACAAGCTGCATGTTTAATGCCTCACACACTCTGTTTCTGAAAGAGGAACCGACACACAAAGAGTGTCCGAAATCGCGCACTTGCGCACTTTTAGTGCGCGATTTTAGTGCATTGTGCGCTCACACTGAAAGCCAAGCTAAAACTCGGAAAGTACCAGGATGCTGCACTGAAAGCGGCCAGAAAACGCAGTGCAGAACGATGGACACTATGCACTAAATGGGTGCCATTTTGACCACGTAGCGGAGGGAGCGGTACTTTCAACGTGTTTTCGAGTTGAATAATGGTGGCAAACAGTGAAAGACAAGCCCAAGTGGAGGCAGCTGGTTCGTATAAGTGTAAGTAACGTTAATAAAATTATTTTACCGATGTACACTGCGGTAAAACCCGCAGATATTTTGGCGGGCTGGAGAATCGCAAGCAAATGTTAGTGCACTGACGGTAATGTGCAATTTCGGACACACCCAAAGACAACGTAAAAACAAAGAGCAAACAGCACTCTCAAGAGGGCAGTTTTTTCAAATTGCAATGTTTTATTCCAGTTGTATCACTGTTTTGCTAATAAATATAGATATATATTCTTTACAAATAATATTTTAAAGAAGTATTCACAAAAATATGAACAAATATTAAGCTGTACATGACTTTCGTCCCTAGCATTATGAGATTTTTGTCATGTTAGCATCAAACTTAAGTTTTAATTACACGCCCTTGGGTTTTAGTTCACTTGTTGAAAAATTCACTCAATAGGCTGTAACACAATGGCTGTTTATAGGGAATGTCTTGCCTTCAATAAAAACAACCTGCTGCCTCGCTGATAAGGCAAGCTTACCCTTGGGGTGGAGATATGTGCATGCTCTATAGCCAGAATAACCTGTGTGTTATTGAGCCTACCAAGTATTTGTGCAATTTTTGCCTGATTTTGCTATTGATTTCAATTATGTTCTTGAAAAAGTCATGTTTTTTCAAGGGGGTGTGTCTCCCCACTCAAAGGTATGGGAGTCAGGTCTCGAATGGCTTGTAAAAACTGCACAGAGTGGTTGTTGCAGTAAACTGGAATGACATTCTATTAATATGATCCTCACTTTAACATGTAACTGTTTTTCAGACCACTGCCAGCTCCTGCTAGTGAGAATTGTTTCCTTTCATACAGACACATTAGACGTGTTTGCTGGCTGTATTCTCTGAGGTGGTAGTTTTTACAGGAGACATTGAGCTGATAGAAGGCGATCACCAGTTGACCTTAGCTGGTGCTGGTTCTTCCTCACCAGCTTGGTCTTCCTGGGCATTTAGACAAACAGTTTGGACAACAATCGCCTTTCAGCTTCCTTTACTTATTAAATTAGTGTTGTAGCCCCAGTGCAACATTCCCTGGCTTATCAACTACATTTGCGGTATGGGATGAATTGTATATGGTAATGATGTTTCAAGTTCTTTTAAGCATAGTTTTTTTTGGTTAAGGGAGTGTATGTGCTGGAGATGTAGGTCGTCAGAGAGGGGTCTTGATATGTCCTCCCTGCTGAGCCTCCTCTGTGTTCTCCTGCTGGTTTTGGTTTACTCTGAGCTGCCCTCCTTCTCAGCTGTGGAGCAGGCCATGGTGAGAAAGCCCTTCTGTGTGGGCTCTGTAGCTCCACAGGTGACGAGCCCCTAAGGCACTAGTGCAAACAAACACACGGCACTCTCACCTCTCCATCCCGCCCCCTGTTAACATGGGGCTGCTTAAACGGCTGCTAGCCGCGTATGTTAATGTGATTTAACTGATGGCCTCGAGGCTCTCCGCTTGCTCTCTCCGCATGACCCCAGTGTCACCTCGCTGCCATCCTCTCTGACACTAACGCGCCATGAGCATCTCCAATGCATACTGCATGTGCTTTTATCTGAGGCCAAATGAAAAGGCCATATTGTCCGTTTCATTGAACAAAGATGTACTCCCTTTTGTTTTCTTCCCTGTTGGTGTCTTTCGCGTCTGAAAGAGACGGAGGTATTGGTGCGTGGGCTCATACGTGTGTATGGTTTAAGGCAGGCCGGTGTAGACAGACACTTCCACACACACCACACTTCCCTGCTGACTCCATTCCTCCAGTCTAAAGCTATTTCAGAGCTTATTGACGTCTCGCCCAGCTGTGCCACTAGGACTCTGCTAAATACCGACCCAGAGCCACAGGTTACAAGTCCAAATCCCGCTCATTAGAACCTTAATTGATTATAATGTGGCCTTTGAGAAGCACTACTCGCTATGGGGTTGTTCTACACATGCGAGTGCCCCCACAGTTCCCTTCCTGTTGTCTGCATTGCACACCAGCAGGGCCTAAAGTTAGGCCACAATCGACCCTCTCAGACAGAATCATTAAAGCAGGGGAATGGCGTCAAGCCTTTCATAGTGCCTGCTTCTGTGGAGCAGCTTGAGCCCAGGACAGTGGCCACTCTGCCGGCCCGGTGGGAGAGCCCCATCCTGGGCAGGGTATTGTTGGCCTCTCCCCTTGACTCGCTGCCTGCTGCTCCGGATGCATTGGCTTGGTTTGTATGCCAAGGCCCTGGACTAAAGTCTGCCTCGCAGGGGTGCTGGGTCAATATTGGTTTTGAGAGCATGTGAAAAATGTCAAAATGTTAAGTTGTATTCACTTCCCCCAGTTCTGTTTGTTTCTGCAGTGAAAGGCCTAGTGGGCCATTAGTGTAAACAGCACTTTGTCTTACAGCTCAGCCACCAGTAGGAGGTGGCAGAACAAAACAGAGATTAAGGTCTGGCCTAAAAATGGCAAAACCGCAGGATTCATGGAGACCTAAGAATGACAAAAAAGGGAAAGATAAAGACAACAAGCTGCAATCATCCCCCTCTCCAAAGAGTAGAACAACCACAATCTTTAGAACCTTTTGGTTTTCTTTTTTTTTCTTTCAAATGTTTCAACTTTCACTGATGCATCAAAAATGCAGTCAATCAAATATCACTATAAAAAAGATAATTGTTTTCTTCTAATGTGCACTAAATTCTTTGCTATGTTGATCTACTTGAGTATCTGGGACAACACAGCACAAGAAAAACATGCGTGAAGTAACATCAAAATGGAAAATGTAGGTTTCTAAAACAATACACACTGAAGAACTGAACCAGCAGACCCTTTTATTACCGTGAAAATTTGAGTCAATCATTCAACTTTCTAGTGAAAATGGAGGCCATTGTGAGAAAGCATCTGTTTTACTGCTGTACACCCCCACTGGTGCTGTAGCTTGTCCTTTCTCCCAGTAGGCCTGAGGGAATGCTCCACTCTCCCTTCAGTGGCTTCAATTAACATCCACATTAAAGCTGCCCCCCACTCCCCTGTCCCTTCTCACTCCGCTTTCACCACTGCCCTGCCATTTATTGGCCAGGTAGCTTTTGTATTGTCACTAGGAGACATTTCCTCTAAAGAAGAGAAGGAGGTGCATTTTGATGAGCCGCAAAGTGAAATTTATACTGGAGGGCAAAAGAAGCCATGGAGGAAATCTGGGATATTAACTGAGAGCCTCTTTGAACCCCAACTTTCTTTAAGAGTGTTAAGGAGGCAATAAGGAGGCAATTGCTTATATTCTGTATGCAATCTCTGTCATAACCTAAATAACCAAAAAGGGATCAGATATTTAATGCTCAGAAACACATTCAGCAGCAAAACACAAAAGAGTAACACGTTCAGACTATGTTAAGAATACATTTAGAATCTTGATAAAAATTCACTTATCACTTATGGCAGCAGTTTGTTTGGCACCAGCCTCAGTTGTCACAGACCTCCTAAATGTAAAACAAACACCTTCAAGAACCCCACTGATGCTAAGCTTATCGCATGAGATTGGTTTAGCTCAATCAAAAGTTCTCAGTACAACTGAGATTACTAACTGGCTCATCACTTTGATTGATCAGTCTCCTCTTCAGTGCATGAAGAGGTTTATATGAACCTTAAAGAGAGGCTCTTTAAGGTTCATATAAATGTGTTTACTCTAACCCATGTGCTTTTAAAAAAAAAAACAGTCAATAAACAATGCTTGTGTGGATTTTATTCAGTAAAAATGGTATACTCTACTAAAACGTTGCAAGTAACTTCTGTATACTGTCTCTTTAAAATGTAACTTGGACTCATTCTCAAAGAAGATTTATTAAACTAACACATACAGTTTTCATAACACATTTGTATGTCTAGCTCATCTTTTGTGCCACTTTTAACATGATTTGACCAAAAAATCTTTTTTTTTTCTCTTTAGCACAGCACTTTCAAAAGTGCATTTTAATTATGAATGACAAAAAAATCCTTTATTTTGTAACAGTGAACTGTTACTGAACCTTCATTCTTTTACTGGGGAAGCTGTACAGGCGTATGTGTTGGATATTATGTCTAGGTTAGCACACAGAGGAAGGTCTGGAGGTGATAAGACACCTTTATATTGAAGTATTGTATTTGGTCAAAGAGGAAACTGACTCTTGTGTCTGCAGTCAATATTAGCTTGGTGCAAACAGGCTGTAAACGTATCTGTCCTCAAGACAATGTAACAGTTGAAGACAAGAGCTATAAAGTGAATTCCTTCATTTGTATGGCTTTTTCGCTCAAAGACGATCTAGCGCGTGTACACCCATGGTGCACTAGCTCTGGCGTTAAGGGTATTCAAAAGGTGGCTTAAACAAAGATAACATTTACTGACTCTGCTACGTGCCTCATGGCTGCTAATGGTCTACTTAGCATGCCGTCACAGTGTGTTTAATCATCATGGCCTCTGCCACACATTGTTGTTATTTGTCTCACCTAGCTTAGAGCGAGGCCGCCAGAGATTAGGCTTCCCACACTTAGGGCGTTAGCCAAGCGCCTGCAGCCAACACCTCTGTATAAACCAAGCAGTGAAACGCTGCTATGATGTTTGCTCAGTCCTGCCACTTCACGAGCAAATAACATTTATATGGGCAGTGGCTACGTTGAGGTCATGTCAGCAGAGCGTGCTCCACTCAGACTGTGTGTGTGGGCTACTAGGAGCACACTGTAGAACTTTGTTGGGGAGGGGGGGCCCTGTAAGTATACAGTGATGAAAAATGGCAGTTCAGACGGAGGGAATATTTGGAAAAGCCTACTTCCCGGAGCGAAAAATGCAGAATGTTATCATATATCAGTAAAAGAATAATCACATTGCTTTACAATATTATTTGAGTAGACTCTTAAAAATAGAGGGGTTCGTTGTAGAAAAGCCTTTGGAGTAGATGGGTCTGTTAAAATCTGAAACTGAAGGTTCTTTAGGGAACCAAAAGTGGCTCTTCTGTGTTCTTACTCCAAAGAATCACTTGAAGGCCTGTATATAACATATAATACTTGTGGTGTTGCTTCCACTTTAAACAAGCAGCTTTGAGGTATAAACCACC
Source organism: Brachypetersius altus (assembly GCA_037974465.1). NCBI lineage: Eukaryota > Metazoa > Chordata > Actinopteri > Characiformes > Alestidae > Brachypetersius > Brachypetersius altus. Next base: position 21,662,435 of record JBBPDB010000134.1, read on the forward strand.
CAAAGCGATACATTCTTAACAAATAATTTGCGGTTTACCTATTGGGGTTTACTTGATACAGATCAAACTCCATTTTAGACTCATGCCTAGTTTTATCTTGAATTTATAATACAAGTTCTAGCCTTGTGTACTAATGTACACTCACTGCAAAATGGGCCTATGTAGTGCCAAAAATCAGTTATCATTTTTAAAAAGGCCTCCTTAAAGGACAATAGGATTTCTGTCAGAAGAACTATTAAATCAGATAACGAACAATAAAATGGTTCTTTCTGCATGAAAAATGCAGAAGCAAAGGGTTCTGCAAGAGTTCTATATAGAATAATGAACACTCAAAGAACATTCATAGTTATATAGAACCCTTGCCAAAACTTATGAACTCTTTTTAGGGTGTAGGTTCAAGCGTATGAAGCCGCGATGGTTGTGATGTCTAATAAACTGGACACTCTCGTTTGATTGCTCTGGATGTCAAGATGAAAGAAGACACACTTTCAGGCTGGTGCAGGGAGCTATACTCTGTCCATGTTAAATCCCCAGAGAAACCAGTCTGACTGGATCCGGTCCAATTTTGTTGAAAGAAACTACGCTGGACCTGCCAAAGCTCCTGTTCTTGTTCACCCTGCGAATGACAGGCGGTGAAGACTTTAACCTGAAGCCGTGTGTGGTCACCATTTCAAAGGCAAGAACACCCAGCCACTCGTCAGACTGGATTTTGACTCGCGTCATTTACGTCTTTATGAAAGAACATCAAAAAGAAAAACTTGTAAGGAAAAAATTGCTTAGCCATTGGTAACGTCTGTCAAAATTAGCATGGGCTCAGTCTGCACAGTTTAACCCTTAGAAGTCAAGAGATATTAATTGGTTTTATTCAAATGTGAATGTAATTGCATAGTGAATGATGCAAAGGAAAAAATGGCAAAAATAGAACATAAATGTAACTGAAATTTGAGTTGAATGTGAGATTCTGTCAAAAAAAATCCTAACCTAATTTCAGTTCTACTGCTGACAGTAATTAATTAGGTTCTACCAGATGAGTTTGTTAACAATTGCACATAAAGTTAATAATAAGTGCACTCTCAACCAATGTCTCCTCTTTTATTAACCCATTAAAGAGTCCACTGAAAGTTTAGAATCTGCACTTTACATGAACATTTCAGTGAACTATGAGTGAAAAGTGAATTGAATTGAATTAAATTAAATTATGCCATGCTTTTGCTAAAAGTTCTAAGGGCTAAGAAAAAATCAAATATCATAAATTGTGCTTGTAGTGAGTTTGTCAAGCTTCGTTTCGATAAACAAACCAAAGTGAAGAAAGGCAGCGATAGAAAAGGCAGAAGAAGTGAAACAATCTTCTACTGTTCATCCACATGGTGACCAAGTCATCATTCTCCGCTGCCATAGAGAAGAGGTCTAGGACAAACACACAAGTTAGTTACCAAACTCTCTCCCCACTGACCAGGGTGGGAAACCAGAGCACCTCTGAATGGAGAGTGTCTGGTCGCACAGTTCTGTCCCCGGAGAGCGACCGAAAGGATCAATTCAGCCAATACAGATCTGTTCTCTGGCCTCCAACAAGCAGCCCTCCTCTCAATCTCACGGCTCCCCGTCCAGACTCATTTACATGTTGTTATTGTCAACTGCCTGCAACGTAATCTGACCACTTCCAAGGCACACACAAAAACAACATGAGTCACAAGGCCTCTAGCCCATTGTGAGAGCCTATTTCCCATGAACCATGCACAAAAAGGTGAGAGAGGAAGGCCAGGAGAAAGCGGAACCAACCTGAAGGGGCAGCTGTTGCATTGGAGGACTAGAGAACCAAAGGCGTCTCTGTTGCCGCTACTGCTAAACCCGGTTCTTCTGCCATGGCTGCAGAGGAGCATCGTACAAAATGTGTATAGAAGTTGCTAGTAGCCACTGAAGGCTTGATACACCAATACTAGTGCACTCATTTGGCCTCTACCATGCACTATTGAACATAAAGATTCCTAAATGATTCTTCACTTGGATGTAGTGTTCCAAGTATAAAACCTTTAAATTGTGCAGAGGAGCTTCAAAAAGGTCATTCTTGCACATCCAAGTTAGACAAATTCCTCTTTAACAAGTGATCTATTGGAAGGTTCTTTAGAAAACCAAAGTGGCATTGCTCCAAAGAATCCTTTTTGGCAACCCTTATTTTTAACATGGTAGGATATTTAATAGTAATATGATAGCTTCTTGTAATTCCATTACAGTTTTTATTACTTAAATGACTCAAATGCCTCTACTGTACTATATATATAGGATTCTTTGGGTGCCATGCAGTTTTCAGTAATGCTGTTAACTGTCATATGTGTGCAGTATGACAATAGTGGTGCCGTTAGGTTTGGAATTCACAGCCAGTAATCCACATTGCTGTATAAAAACACCAGTCATTTTTACATGTGTGGAACTAGGCATGGGAATAATATAACCTGCGGTTAGTATAAGAGTTTGTTTTATAGTAAATAAAAGACATGGAAGTCTTTACTGACATGGGGCATGCAGCCCATAAAAATAACTGACATGGTGGCTTTGGATGTGACTAAAATTACTGAGAAACATCTGTTGTAAGCACATGACCCCACTTTCCAATGTTTGCAAAACCAATCCTGTCCAAAAAGTGCTTAAGAAATCATCATTAATCGATTTTATTTGATCCCCTGAACAGATTTATTCATGTCATTTTATCATGCTTGTGCTGCATATCACATCTGACTGTGTGCTTTTCATTAAGAATGTGAGCTGAGCAACTCCATGTTCAGTCTATCAAAGCATTTAAAGAAAGCCATACGAAAGTGGCAGATAAAGACAAGAAGGCATCATCATACAATCTGTTTCTGTGCAGTACTTTCTAGGTTTGGAAACAATTTAATCCTTTAAAGCTCATTTTAATTACGTTCTGGCAGCATGTTCAAGGTAAAGGTACAGAGTACAGTGACAAGTCTTTAATTTTCATTATAGTGAGTGGGTAATTCTTACTGAACGTGATCAGTAAGGCACCTGTATAAGTATATTATTCTATAATACATCATTTGTATTGAATTACCTGTAACTGACCCAGCACAGTTTTAAATGTTTTGCTGGCATCCATGGTATCCTGAGAACAATCCACCACCAAAATAATCCCAGGTCAGTGGTTGTCCTTTCCAAATGATGGACAGGCTAGAGCCCTGCTGGTGAATTATGCAGCCACTGGTGGGCTACAGTCTTGCAGATGGGCTAAGAACACAGGTTACACCTGTGTCATTGTGTAGGCAAGAACAACCCATTCACATGTACATTAGCAAGGGTGGAATAAATGCACAAAGACCTTAATCTTAACAATCCACTATGCTTCTCCACAGCAATCCACAATCTTTTTCGGAAGAAGGTTCCGTTCCTGCAACAAGCAACACGCACGCCAAACTCATCACCACTCCTCAGTGATCAAATCTGATGACATGCTGTGTGAAACAAAAGGAAAAGTGGGTTTTGTGCAGATCAAACCAAAGAAAATAACAACCATAACAAAATGCATATACCAGCAGGAAGGGGCTGAGGAAACCAATGAAGGCCTTTAAGGTTTTTAAGACTAGAGACCAACTCAAGAAAAGACAAAGCCCAGTTCTTTTAGGATCACCATAATGTGGAAGTGGAGTGGTGACCCTTTCGTGGTGTGTTTAGGGCAGCAGGCTGAGATGTGAGGCGCTCAGAAAACGAGACGGCAGTAAAAAGAAGGGGAGTGATTTTCACACTTGGGTGTTAGGCTGCTTGGTCATCCCAGTCTTCCATCCCTGCTCAAAGATGACAACATACTGAGACGCAAAACACACCTCTGAACGTAAAGCTAAACCTGCTTCAAATGAGCAATGCTTTGGCTCGGTTTCAAATGTTTTACACAATACAAACCAAAATCCCTCAAACAGCCCTCTCAATGATGTCTAACACTGAAACACTGCAGACACCTTAACACACATCAAGTCAAGCTGGAAAAACACACAGCAATCCAGAAAAAGAATCTTTACATAAACATTTAAAAGCACATTTTCTCCAGGGAGCAATAAGGAAAGTTGTAATTGTGTTTTTAATCAAAGGTCCAGGGTCTCCTGACCATTCACATGATCATCAGCGTGCACTTTATTTGTAGAGAAACAGTGTTGCTGACTGTTAAAAAAGCAGTGTGCTTCATAACCTAAGGGGGGCAGTATTGCATCTAGTCGAAGTGGTTTGTGTAAAACAACCCGAGTTGTCATGAAAAGAACATGAAATAAAATGTAAACAAAAATAACAAAATGTCTAAAGGGCACGAATGATATTTTTTTCAACCAAAAACATCTACAATGCCCTGTGTATAATAACAACAGCAACAAAAACAAAAACAACAATAACAACCATAATAACAATAATAACAATAACAACAAAAACAATAGTAATAATAACAACAACAACAACAACAACAATAATAATGATAATAATAATAATTATCCTAATATTAATAATAAGAAAAAGAAGAAAAATAATAATGACAGTGACAATAATAATAATAATAATAATAATAATAATAGAGAAAATATCTGGGTAAACGTCAATGGATATGCGTATTAAACACTGCAACAATATTTAAATGTTGGTAAAATTAATAGAGCATTCTCATAGCCACTGTATGAGCATGCATTCGGTGCACAGGTGCTATCCAGCCGGCGCAGATAGAGTTAACAACAATGAAACCACTCAGATGGGAATAAAAGAAGGAGGAAAAGTTCCCACACTTTGGCTCTGTTTTGTTTTTTTCTCTTCCCTTTCTCTCTTTTCTGAATAGTGCCACGATAGGGCGATGCAAAGCCGTATGCCATGAATGAATGAAAAAAAAAATGAGTGGTTTGTGGGGGGGGGGGGCTGGCAGGAGGAAAGGGGGAGGCAGGGAGGGAGAAGAAAGAGTAAAATGAACACACTTGACTTCTGTAACTCACCTGGTGGTGAGAGGTTTTGTTTTGCATTCATTAGGCGGGCAGGTCGCTGGCCCCTCCCTGAGAAACCTGTGTGAGTTTCCCAGGTAAGGCCTGTGTAAAGGAACGCAGTGCAGAGAGAAAGAGAGAGAGAGAGAGAGAAAGCGAGGGGAGGAGAGTTCCCACCACCTTCGCCTGCCGTTCTCACAGCAGCCTATTGGTCAGATGTTGCCTCATCGCTGTAACCTGACCCGCACGAGCCGTGCAGGCAGGTGTCTGGAGCCTGGTGACAAGAGTAACAGCACACAGGCGTGAGCAGTGTGTGAGAGTGTATCTGTATGTGTGTTTAGTTTGGTGGTTTGTATGTGTTTATATATATATATATATATATATATATATATATATATGTGTGTGTGTGTGTGTGTGTGTGTGTGTGTGTGTGTGTGTGTGTGCATGTAGGTGTGAGAATGCATGTTTGTTTTGTAGTGGTTAGTAACCAGTTCCACTGTCTCATTAACTCAAACAAGGTCAATTTTGATGAATTCCTACTTCTGCTTTAACTTGAAAATAAAGGCGCTGCTTCCTTAAATCCATTTCCATGGAGGTAAATGAAATATAAGTGCGTAGAGGAACCTTTTTTTTTTAAGTTTGAAGAATAATGCAAATGTTAAACTCCATCTTAAGGTTATTCCTAGAGCCATATGTCACAGTAATTTTTTTCCCTAGTTCCAACTTAAGTACTTTTCTGTTACTCACACCTCTTACTTTCTTTTTGAGCAAAAGTGTCAAAAAATGGACACCTGCTAACAAACTTCACATGATAGAAGCAGGATTTAAGAAATTCAGGAAGCCTTTACTGAAGGACACCAATCATAAGTCCAGTAATACCTGTATGAACCACTTATAACAGCTGACATAAAGCGATAGAAACATTTATCAAGGCTTGTTCCAACAAACGTCGTCATAAAGGCTTCTTCTATCACCTTTACTTAAGCAAATGCTATGACAAATTTAGCATGTTGGAATAAACATTTAGAAGTGTTTATATAGGTTTATGTCCATTATCCTGAAAGGCTTATGCAGGTGTTTCCAGAGGATCCTCTGCAATTCCGTTGTTTTCGCTTGTTACTTTTTCGTACAGAAACTGTGTTTTTGCTCAGCAACTGTTTTTTTTACTACTAGAGTCATTATTTCTTTGTGTGTGTGTGTGTGTGTGTGTGTGTGTGTGTGTTTGTATGTGTTATGGAGTTTGCTACAGTGAAAAAAGTGATTGAAAATAAATAGTATTGATGTTATATATTTTGGCTATTAAAAGATTAAGCATTATTATCTGATAAGTATAATTAGTCTTTGGTTCTATTTGTGTTAAAACATGCACATTAATTCCATATGATTCTTTGCTGGAAGAAATTAAATCCAAAGCATTATGACTTCCAGAGCAGTTAGTTTCGCAGAGTACACACCTGAAATGTGGGCCAACATGCAGGCCCTCAGGGTGTTTGGGGTTAACCTCACCCAACCTGAGAAAGACATCCTTGACTAAAATTCTTCTAAGCGAACCGCATTTTCATTCGGCCATAAAACAAACACGGTACGCCCTAAGGTTACACTGAAGCATCTTTTCCATTAGCTTGTCTGCGACATTAGCCTGTTTGACTGAGCTGCTTGCAGTGACGACAGCGAGAGTGTCTCTGCCCTGCTCTCCAATCACCGAGGCTGCCATCACCCTGCCCCAGGCCACCAGATACCACATCAGTGGCTTCCTGCTTCAGGTTTCGACTAGACATGGTTCTCATGCTTGGCACACACACACACACACACAAGGCTGCACCTGGGGATTGCACTCGTCTTGCTCAATTATATGAAGCAGTGAACAAATATTTAACCGTTTGAAGGCTCAGTTCAAACAATGCTGCCTTATGGGTATTGACCGTAGTCGGTACTCTGCCTATATCTTTGAGATTTGCTCAGATAAGGTTTAAGCCGGCAGTCTTTTTTGCAATTTATTCAAACTCTAATATACTGTTATATTACACGGGTGAGAAAAAGGTTTTAAAGTCGTAAAAAGTTCGATAAACATTGTAAAAGCTAAAAAAAGGTCCTTGCAAAACAGGCGGTACGTGGAAATCTAGCTGCAAAACTGACCCATTTTAAATTCATTGGTTTTTTTTGATGCCCCAAAACCAATACATTTACATATATCCTCCTAATCAAGCTGTAGCAGTTCATCCCTGGCCACTAAAATTGATATTATAGAGAATGATTCAGCCTGAGTTTTCTGAATAAATACAACAAATGAGAACAGAGATCATTTACATAAATCAGTCTTAAAGGCACAGTAACAAAAAACAGCCTGTTTAATTTGAAAGGATAAAGAATGGTTGGAAATGGTCATGCAAATTTAAACTCATTGTTTGTGATAAAATTATACTAATGCGGGAATGGAGAGGGGGGATAAAAACTACAGCATAGGGGCCTAGATTACATATGGACGAATTTTGGACTCCCTAGGACGGAATTAACATTTGAAAACATGCACAGACACAGACACAAGTCTTCTAATCTCTCCCACACGCTCATAAAAAGGGGAGGGATTGTGGGTGCTTGGTGCTGGAGAGTGTTTGTCGGTGTCTGAAGAGCTCTATCACCATTCACTGTCACCCACGGTGCGTCCCTGCCACACCCATGTGACTACACACCCCACACAGAGCACAATGCACAGGGCTATTAATGTAATGACAGGGAGCAGACGGCGGGCCCCTGGATAATAACTCTATAACATGAACTGGGACATTGGAATTGTTGTTGGAGTGGATTAAAAATGGTTATATGTATCACTGAACAGTGAGCACTAGACTGTGTCCTTGATCGCTGAGAGGGTGCTGGGTGTAGTTCTACTCCTAGTGAATAATTACATTTTTAACAGTCCAGATTTTCACATTCGCAGTGGAGCTGGGCTTCAATATTGCTATCAGGCTGAAACCAACAGAAAAAGCAAAAAACAACCTGTCAAATTCTGTAACAAATCTAGTGTAAAGAATTGTTTGTGGCATGAACTATATCACTGGTAAAGAACAGACACTGCCATTCGAGAGCGGCCACAAAAACGTTCAGTCATGAAAACACTTTGCAAGACTGGATGTGATTTACAGAACCTCAAAATCCTTTTCAAGTGAAATAATTTGGGCTGGAGAATCCTACACTTGAAAAACTAGACCACTGGAAATGAATACATATTTGATACCACGCTAATGATGATCCTGACAAAAAATCACAGTGAACTTACAAAGAAAAAGACATTAGTACAAAACATGAAACATTGATTTTAATTCAGTTCACATATGGAGACTTTCATTACCACACTTTCATAGATGTTATAAAAAATACTTAGCAAAGACAAGTATTTTAATTCGGTTGGAGTGAATATAAAATCCACAATGCACCTTCGTTCATTTGTGGGTGCACATGCACGAATAGCAGAAAAATCTAAATAAATTGTTGTGTATCACAATTGGACATTTTTGTCAACATTCTGCAAAGTTTTGTCCGACCTCATAACAGTTAGTTCCAAAGAATGAACTGTCAAAGCTGAGGTTTCAATATCATTGCAGTATCAGTACATCTCCCAACAATCTATAGTGCTGAACACCCATCTGAGCTGCAGCACAAATAAACACAGCTTGGACAAACAGCACTTGTTGCTGCGGTTGGAGTTTTGTAAACCACTTCTGCTCTGCTACAAATCTGCATAAAACAACTCTACAAGCTGAACATTTGAAGAGATTTGTCCAGAATGATGAAGAGAGAAGAGAAGAATGTCATTTTATTAGAAAATTCAAAAGGGTGTCTTGTGATGCTCAAAAAAAGGAACTATTCATCACATTTAGCACATAAAGAAGAGCCTATAAGAAATGTATTCTACTAAATGGCTCTATGTGTGTACATGTGAATGTGTACTATAATGAGGGCTACATGCATGTGGGTGAATGTGTGTGTGGGTTTGAATGTGTGAGTGTGTGTATGCGTGTGTGTGTGTGTGTGTGTGTGTGTGTGTGTGTGTGTCTCTGTGTGTGTGGGTTTGAGTGTGTGTGGGCGCCCCAGGCTTCCTCATCAGATTGTTAAAGCGTGTCAGTGTGGGAGGGAGGCGGCAAGCCTGTGTGCTTCTGGGAGCAGGCGTGCATGTGCGTATGAGTGTGTGTGTGTGTGTGTGTGTGTGTGTGTGTGTGTGTCAGCTTGCGTACGTGTGTGTGCGAGCTGCTGACGGGACCTGTCACTATCAGGCCCACACATCTCTGGCACAGGCTGTGTTGACAGTGTGCCTGAGGGGGAAGGATCCGGCAGAGGTTGAGCAGAGCAGAGCTTTCCCACGCTGCTGCTGGCCTGCCGCTGCATTCCACGCCTGCCAGCGCTCTCTAAATGTTTGGACAGCCTTGAACAAATAACACACCTTGAAAGGCACAAGTACAGGCTCTCTTTACTTCTCTCTCTCTCATACCCGCTCCCTCTCTCACACCGTGCTCTGCCCACCTCCCGACCGCAAGTGCTGCCTCCAGGCCTTCTTAAAACCCGTCTGTCAAAGATACGACGCGCAAGCACGAGACTGACGCATGGGCACACGTTCCCAAGGACACACATACTTCCCAGCAGCCAGAGAGGAGTATACAAAAACACACACACTCCAACACACCCACACTTACACATACATGTTTATATGTTCAGCAGAGACCTATCGATGCATATTTTACATCAGTATATTTGCTGTCTGGGAACTGAACCCATGGCCTTGGCATTGCTACACACACACACACACACACACACACACACACACACACACACATATACATGCAGTATATAAACGGCCATTTTGGACCTTGGCCCTTCCATTGTTTCGTTCCTCCTTTTTCACTTTTTACCTGCTGTAAATAGCAGTCGGCATTTTCAAAGTCTGTTAAGTAAACGGCATCCAACCTGTATTCGTATGTGTGTGTGTGCATATATGTGTGTGTGCTTGTGTACACATTATACATGTACACATTATATGCATTATATACACATCCTGACTTCGCATAAAACACACACACACACACAAACACATTATATATAAACTGTCATTTTCACAGTTTCACTTGGTCTGTTCCTCAAAATTGTGTGGGATCATGTTTGTGGGATCATCTCATCTTTATTTTAAAAATGTCATGGCTAACACAAAACCTACTGTCTCCCAATTGGTAATTTTACAAACAGAAAAAAAAAATCAGTCTTTACATTATAATAACTACTGGCAAGTTGACACCTGTCTGAAGGGGAATTTAGCTTTAGCCTCATTAACACAGCAGGAGATGTTCTTACCAGGAAGAACAAGAAAGATGGAGGGAGAGAGAGAGAGAGAGAGAGAGAGAGAGAGAGAGAGAGAGGGGAAGAGG
>JBBPDB010000134.1:21672900-21724643 GCA_037974465.1 Brachypetersius altus
TCGGCGGAATAACGTAACATAACGGAGCGGGGTCACGTGACTCCACACGCGGTCGTGTTTTTAAAGGGACAGTAATCAAAATAATCGACCTGGAAAAACGTGATCGATTATAGGTTCTGAATGTCGATTTCGATTATTTTTCGATGAATCGCCCAGCCCTAGTATAGCATGTAATTACAACTTTCTCTTCACTGCAGTTCGATATTCTGTGCAGTTGGCAAGAAATGAACAGCGTTTGATTTAGACAGACTTTCGAGCAGCTCAACTGCTCACGATGTTTGAGTCTTTAGTGAGTATTTTCAGAAATGTAATGTGTGTGAGGAGGATATACCCTCAGGTCACCTTTACTGGCACAGAGACCCAGAGAGGCGCTACATTACTACACACTGAACGGGTTTCACTGTTTCTGTCCTCTGATCTGAGAGCAGGTCCTTATACAGCAGCAGAGGGATGGAGAGAGGAATATAAGAACATCAGTGAGAGGCAGAGCGCGGTCTAACCTTCCTCCTCTTTGATGCTCGGCTGTGGGGGGGTGGGCTTCCTCTCTGGCCGCTGCTCCGGGGAGCCGCTGGGTGCGGGAGCGCGCTCAGTAGAGACCCACGCTGGCTCAGCCATGTCCAGATCCTCACTGCTCACCGAACTCTCATCCTGAGAGAGAGATGGGTAGAGAGATAAGAGAGAGAGAGGGGAATAGAGAGAGAGGAAGAGAGAGAGAGAGAGGGGAAGAGAGAGAGAGGAAGAGAGAGAGGGAGATAGAGAGAGAGAGAGGGGGCGAGAGAGAGGGGAAGAGAGAGAGAGAGAGGGGAATAGAGAGAGAGGAAGAGAGAGAGAGAGAGGGGAATAGAGAGAGAGAGAGAGAGAGAGAGAGAGGGGAATAGAGAGAGAGAGAGAGAGAGAGAGAGAGAGAGAGAGAAAGAGAGTGAGAGAGAGAGAAAGAGAAAGACAGAGAGAGAGAGAAAGAAAGAGAAAGAGAGAGAGAGAAAGAGAAAGAGAGTGAGAAAGAGAGAGAGAGAGAGAAAGAGTGAGAGAGTGAGAGAGAGAGAGAGAGAAAGAAAGAGAAAGAGAGTGAGAGAGAGGAACAGAGTCAGTTTTATACAGGAACGTAAGTGGTCTGAAGGTATAACACTGTCCCCACACCCGAACGCTTCACCACACAATCACTCTGGCTCTGGATTCTCATGATTGCTGTTGAGCTGGTCTGAAGTGCAGCCACAGCTAAAAAAGTGCCCCATCCACAGATTTTTGGGGGGGAATTCTGCAGACTGTTTGTGTTGAGTGCTGGCCTCCACCTCACCTCTAGTCAATCCACATTTCTGTGGCTTTCAACCAATATTATAGTTGACCATTTCAGTTACACACATAAACAGGATTTGCACTCTTATACAGAGAATCCTGAACTGTATAATGTATAGCAGGGGCACACAGCCATGGTCAGTTGACCACCCTGGAGTTCAGATCAAACACTTTTGCCTCTGAAGACCTTCATTACCTGAATCAGGAGTGCTAGATTAGGGCGTCTGTTTTGTATAGCACTGTGTATAGCAGTATACAGCAGGGCTGCTTATAGTACACTCCTGGTTGCACTACAGGGAGAGAATTAGAAAAGGAAAGAGGGAGAGAAGGATGAAGGGAGGGAGGAGGGCCTGCACAGGCCTCTAATGAGGTTTTTCTGTTGAGCAGTGCTACAGCTGTGCAGTCATTTGGGTGTCGCCTTGTTGTTTCTCACGATTCCCATGCTGGGCTTAGGAAAGAAAGAGGGTTTTTATAGACTGTTCTTGCCAAAGAGATGTTTAAACCATGGTTCACCTTCTTCCTTTCTTTTTTCTTTTTTGGATGCCACCAGGCTGTGGCGCTATAGAGAACTAACCGCAGAGGATCTGAAACCACCCATTCCCACGGTACTGTAACCACAAACTTCAGTTCATTCAAACAGGAAATTCGAGCTGGGTTAGGAGGCACCAAGACTCTTTCATTTACTAGAACTTTGCAACTCTTACTTCATACCTTCTTTTTTTCAGTCAGCCTTTTACACGTTTGGATAATTCCATCACAGTGACATTCTGTTGGATCTGTGTAGCTTTCTCAGACCAAATTCACTCTGTTTGTATCTTTATTTAACCACTGATTGGTTAAACATAGACCAATCAGTTACAACATAAAAAACACCGTCTGGTGAAGTGAATAACATTGTTTGTCTCGGTACAATGACACCTGTCACGACAGCAAGTTAACAGTCAAAAATGTGCAAGCAGTAGCAGCTGAGCTAATCTGACAAAGGCCAAATTGTAACAAGTAAAGGACTGGGGAAGAACATTTCCAAAATGACATGTCTACCTGAGTTTGTTCCAGGTATGAAGTGGTTAATTCATATTAAATGTATTTCAAGAAGGTCAGCCCAAGGCAGATACTGTAGCAAAACTGCTTCCTCTGGAAAAAATACTGCTGACTATCATAGAAAAGTGTCATAACACACAGTGCATTACAGTTTGCTCCGTATGGCAGGTCTGAGTGCCCATGCTAATAACATTTGCCACACCCGCAATGGGTACGCTAGCATCCCAGCACAATCATCTCTGGGATGTACTGGACAAACTAGACCAATCCATGAAGACTCTCACAAATTACGGTATTTGAAAGATCTGCTATCATTCTTGGTGTCAGACACCACGGCACACCTTCAGAGGTCTTGTGGAGTTCACGCCTTGACGTGAACGCCACAAAACCCCCTTGGCACAAGGGGGGCCTCCACAATATTAGACAGGTAGTTTTAATGGCAGATCAGTGGTACTAATTGTGATTGTAATAGTCTGCCCATTGTAGTTCCAAAAGCTAAATGTTTCCTTATTGTAAAAAAAAGTATTAATTATACTGGAAGAACAGAAAAAAAAATACAAATAATTTGGGATTTGCTAGAAGTGAAAAGCTCCGACTCATAATATTTGCTAATGAGCAATAATGAGGGGGATTCAGAAGCATCCAGAACAGCATAAGTTCAGAAAGTTGGCTTGTTTGAGCAAGCCTTTAATGCCGGTAGTATAAAGCCTTAAAAATCAGCATGTTGCAATTTGCTTTCAGCGCTTTCTAATGACCTGTCAGAGTGGCCAGGCAAAACGAGACAAAGTGCAGTGCAATTCATGGCCTACACCCGGGGCAGGGAGAGTGCAGCAGGCTGAGGCTGGGAGAGGTTGGGGGGTGTTCCCAAGGGTCTACGTCTCAGCAGCGGCCCAGCGTCAGCTGTCCTCCCGGAAACCCCAGTCCAGCTGCTGCCCATTACTGCTGGAATGCATCCTTGGGTCGGATGCCAGGAGTGTGCTAGCACATTAATAATGTGGTGCTGACCACCAGCCTGGGCCACTTGTGAGTTATTAACATAGCTTGTGCAGATCCTTCCCATGACACCCGGCACCACATATACACACCATACTCCCACACAAATGACCCCCACCACTACCATTACGCCTCCCGCCTGCAGCAGCTGCAGGACCTCATGCTTCCCGGTAGACTTCAGTAGACAGATACATGAGCAGTCAATGGTATGGATTTACCACAAAATGGGGGTGGGAGAGGGGGCCATGTCTGTTTCACTGTATATTGACAAGAGGCCATGCGTTACAGTGATTTCATCATGGATAAGAGCCTCTAAGGCACAATGCAAAGTCAAAGGGTCTCAAATATCCATAGTTTCAAGAAATAATTTAACATATTGTTATTATTAACAATACTGTTAACCCCTGGGATTTAGAGCGAATAGGTAAAATCTGATTTCAACAAATAAAAATGGTCTGAAACAGTATTTAAATCGATGTGATTGCTGACACGCGTGCTGCTGCCGGCACTTTCATTTAGCACACCCACCATCTGCCCACTCTCCAGGCCCACCTCCCTGTGTGGGTTTTCCCCACCGACTTGCGGGCAGAAACTATCCTGAAATTTTACCTGGGTTTGTGTGTTGCCATTCTTAAAATCCCCGTGAAACAACTTTGGTAGGAACCCCAAACAAAGCTCAACATGACGTCTGACGCCTTGAGCATCAACACAAACCAGGGGTGCTTCCATATTAGGAGATGTTTGTTGCACTTCTGGCAGGGCAGGGGAATAATAACATTCACTTTATAAACCTCGACAATTAAAACAATGCCTCTGGCACTAAAAAGGCAATGTTACCAGTTCAAAATGTACATGTCACCTAAAACAGAAAATTTCTAACCAAAAATATGTAATTGGCATTGCTGTCATGGGAATTGGATGTGCTTCATATGACAGAAATGATAACATGACAATAAATATTGGAATGTAATATCAGTCTCACAATTATACTGTATCTGGCCCTCAGTGCACACAATGTGTGGACAACAGATCGTCATTTGTCATCCCACATTTGTATATGGAGTATTTCACAATGGCTTCCAGGATCTCTCAGTCAATCAGACATTTAAACGAAACCTACCGACCAAAAGGTAAAACTGACTGCATATTGCAAGATGATGTTGTTGGTGTCATTTGTTTTCAACAGATAAAGAGAGAGAGAGAGAGAGAGAGAGAGAGAGAGAGGGAGGAAAAAAGAGGTAGGCCTTTATACGAGCTGGAACTCAATTTATCATTGTGTTTTTATGTTCATCACTTGCCTGACAAAAGAAAAGCGAAGGTAATGCAGATATTAACCTGCTAACCTACATACATTTCACCAAACCTGTGTCTCACAATCTGAAATCGGGTTAAAAATAAACCTTGTTTGAAAGTACAAAAATGATACAAAGTGCTGTAAAACTGAACATTTGGAGTCAAAAAGTTGAGTGAAAGTAAAAAAACCCCCATTATTTAAATGTACTTGCCTTAACATTGGGGTTTGAGGTTTAGCAATTAATGAGTGGTACTAGTCTATGCACTAAGGGGACATACATAGTGTAGTTTCACTTTATAATGATAAAAATTAGCACAACTCTTCAGAAATACTTAAGCAAAGCAACAAAGTACAGTCACTTCTAATTTCCTCCTCGGATGGATTTGAAACTGCTTTAGTCATGCCTGTCTGGAATGCAGACCACTGCATAACTCTGAGGTCACAAAAGTGTAACTTACAGTCATCCACAGTGGGCAAAATATTTTAAGAAGATGCTGAGCTCTCTATGTGATGCCATGTTTTGTTTCTCTTTTTACTGCATGTGAAAAACAGGGGTCAGTGAATTTGCATTCAAAGTACTAAGGCATGCACAATTGCCTGCAAAAAAAACAAGAACAGGCTTTGCATGTGTTTAAGCACAAGAGCGCATGGAAGGTATAATTTGATGCAAAAACAAATGTCCTGTATAACATGTTGTTAACTATACAATGGGCACAAGTAAATCACATAGCAAACTATAGGAGTAGCAACCACTCTAAACACTGATCTTTGGATTTTTTAGACCCAATCTGCCTGACTTATCAAATACTTCTTGAAAGTGTGAACAGTTTGTTAAGAAATGCAGTTAGGAAAAGCTTTGATTCATTGATGCTAGAAATGACTGGGTCTTGAGCTGGAAGGACCCATATGCTAAGCCCATATGTGCAACAAGCTAGAAACAATGTCTAACAAGCACTGACCACTACACAGATTTGCTCTGAGCAGTGCCTCTGAGCAGTGCCTCTGCCAAAGAGCACCTGGGTTGGCCATGCCATTTAACCTAATGATACATTTAACAAAAAATATAATCCAGTGGCCCCTTCAAGATGTTTTAAAGCTGCTTCCTAATTGCACAGAATGAAGAATCAAAATGCTCAATGCAGTAATTGGGTTCTTTTCTTTGATGGTTCTACAGAAGCCATTGAATGCTGCAATCGAGCCAAACAAAAGCCTGAGCTTTCACTGACCCAAAACTTTCCCCTAATTACTGTGGCATGGTAAAGTACAGCTGTGCTACCCCTCCCTCTCACAGCAGCATCTACACTCTCTATATGCTCCTAAATGAGGTGCTTTTCAAAGGGTCCTTGCTCAGGCACACAGGAGGGTAGTTTGCAGATAGTGAACTATCTAAGAGAGGGAAATCAATACCTGCGCGAAACTTGTTTTGGTCACAATGAATGGAGCCGGATGAGAAAGAAAAATGTTGAATGTTGAGGATGAAGAATGATACAGAGTAAACACAGTAAAAGGCCTTTTAATGGAGTGGTCAGCTGTACTGTAGTGTACATTTCCTGTAAGAAACACAAAAGAATGTTGATGCCACCCTCCCCTCACTGACCTCAGTGTTGAATTCCCTTGTTGCCTTGCAGTACACAGCTTCCCTCACTGTAAAGGGGAATAGGTAATGTGAGATAAATATGACATGATGCAATAACACTTAGGCGGCAAGGTTTCTCAGCACACAAGCCCCGGAGGTTAGAAGAGCCCCCAGACGTCCACCAGGGGTTTGCTGAATAAAGGGAACAAATGTGGCTTTCTTTTTAAAAAATTTTTTTTTTCTAGTATTCTAATGGAGTTCAAAAAAAGAAGGAAGGAAAGTTTGAAAAGAAGGAGGTGCTGCACAGTTACTCCATCATTAGACAAAGTAGCTGCATCGTTGGATGAAGCTGCTACTGATTGCCCTGATCCTACAGAGTCAGTCATTAAATCTAGACGAGTTGGCAATCAAAACTAATTCTTTCATAATGAACCAGTACTTTTACCACAGGTCTTGACTAACCAGTGTGAAGGACATAATCAAAGCTTTTGCTCAGCCAAAACCATTATGATTCAGTTCTGGGTGGAGTAAGAGGAAACATATTTGACTGGGACATCAAGAAACACCAAAACTTCTGCCTATGGGATTGAATATGAACTTTTTAAAACAAGTGTAAAACAAAGCATGTTTTTACTATTACAATATAGCCAGTGCATGGTTATTTACTAAAGCATATAGTACTGACCATAAAGCAATATGAAAGAGGCAGAGAATTCACAAACTCAGTGGTGGGCGAAGAACTTGACAATGTGAAAACGTGGAAAGGAGAGCATTGTCTAGACTTCAGTCCATCATGGACAATGCTGATCACTCACTCCACAGTATTGTGGTTGAACTGAAAAGTACTTTTAGCCTACTTTTAACCAGCATAAAGTGCTCCACTGAATCATCAGACTCTACAACGCCTCCCTTTTTTCAGGGTCTTACTATGTGCCTTAAAGTTGTCTTAATGGGAGCTAAATCATATCATTGCATGCAATATATTATAATCATTATGTGCAATAGTCCGACCAAATAACTACACGTCAATATTACTTCTATGCTATTTATCTCCATCATTTGTGTTGTTAGTAATTCACTTTATTAAGTTACTTATCAATAGTATTTATACCACAGCATTTGAGTATATAGCATAGTGTATTTCATAATGCAGATGTTTATTGTATTTAATTGTCTCTGTCTCTGCATCTATGTGTGTCTGTGCAGTCACAACACTAACAGTTTCCTCTGGGACCAATAATGTTTTCTGATTCTGATACTGATATTCACAGTGGATTACAGAATGTACTGCATATTCGTGTTAGGTTAGATAATTGCGTTTTCTTGCAATATGCTTGAGTAATTCATAATTTATGATTTCTAGCATTAAGAGAACATAAAACATATATACCTTTATTGTCCGTACCTGTCGTTGCATGTAACTGACATTGTTGAACTCATCTCACACATGCTACATTCCTGAATGAGCTACACATTACACCTCTACTATTCAATCTACGATACAACTCTACATTTTTAACTTCTCGGGTCATAGTATTCTTTGAATGCATTACTGTCACAGGTTTAGGCTCTTTATGTGCTGTTGGTAGTATGTGGTTATGACTGCAACCCAGTGCATTATGCTAATGTGCAACTGCTGGCAAAAGAGAACTGTGGAGAATCAACCATTCAGAAACATCTTCGTTTTTAGAATTAGGCTGTATGTGTTTTCCAATGTACTGCTATTACTTTCCTTTACTTACTAGAGCAAGCTGGAAATGCAAATATGTTATTCGGTAGTTTGATCTTGCACTCACAAACTCACACTCGGCTATGCATTTCTGCACGCACAGACACGCACACACACATGCACATGCGTGCTCAGAAAGCCCCGATGAGCCACACGTGCATTGGCGGTGTGGTGTGTGTGAATAGGGAAGCTCAGTTGAAAAGCATTTGAAGGCAGACAAGTGGAGCAAATGTGCTGGTGTGTGAAGGAGGCCGAACGGCCTGGCTGAATGTGGCTCTGCCAAGCCCTCTCTCAGAGGCCACACTCGGCCCCTTTCAGAGCCGCTCCAATCGCCTCTAATCTCTGACCCCATCAATAAGATGTATTCAGACTCCATCAAACAGCCGAGCTGCTGTGCAGGGCGGGCAGGAACCGCTGGGGGAGAACCATGGGAAACACTCCTTTAATTGTCCCCCGACCTTTTTAAAGAATATTAAGCTGCATTAGTTGTCTATGAGCCTTTCTTCCCTGGCCTTTCTTTTGGAGAGGGGCTACAGCAGTCCACTCAGCCAACAGGCCATTAAACGTGACAGGTCTTTGTGGAGAGAGGGGAAACACACGGCAGAAATGAGGCAGGGCCCGAGCGAATGAGGAGAGCAACAAGGGTGCTCTGGTTTACATCAGCACACTCAGCACACACTGAGGAGAGCATATCAGTGAGAGTTATACCGTCCCAAACTAATGCTGCTGCTTCTGGTGCAGCCACAGTCACAGCCAGAGCCACCACTCAGTACCTTCAGCGAAAGAGTCAGACATGACAGAACTTAATTAGCCCAGAAATACCCAAAGCTTTCCATGACATTCCCTTCTGCAAGTGAATATACAATAAAACCTCTCTCCCTGAGGCTTGTGGAACAGCATGGTTTATTAAGGGAATTTATAAAAAGCAATAGAATGTGCTGTTATATGTATATATATTTATTCTGGAATTCTTGCCTACAGGACAGACGAAAATCAACAGCAGTTTCAACTTCTGCTTGTTTGTTTCTTTAAAGCATTGTTTAAAATGAACTGAAGAAAATGATCTAAAAATTCAGTCAGAGTTCTGGAGCACTGAATTTGAACTTGTGACAATACATTATGACAAACTGGTTAATTTTGTTAAAATAAATGAATTAATCAGAAATCCATTCGAGACATGCATTTCATAAATATTTATTCAAAGAAATTAAACTGAATTGCATTGAATAGAATTGAATTAAATTGAACTAAGAGTGACATAACACAAACACCATATGATACAACAAAAATCGAAAACTTATATAACTTATAAGAGTGTAATATTAAGAGAATGCAAAAAATTGGGTTCCAGATTTCCCTTCCAGCTGTCACATATAAATTAAATTCCATCTCCTGCACACCTCATTCAGATGTTTTTTTTTTAGATTCGTCATGTTCACACCTCTGTAATACATTTTCAATGTAGTAATTGTTTTGAATCAGTTTTTAAAGTTCTGAAAGTTCTGAGTGTTTTAAAGAGAACATTTGAATGTTGCTCTGTTAAGTGACGATGAGCATAATGAAACACGAATGAATTACTTTGAACCAGTTTCCTCAAGATGAGTAAATACGTGAGCATACGCCACTTCCAAGCATTCAGGAAGGTTAACCCTAACGACATGCGTATGGTTCACCACTTTCTTCAGTTCATGAGAATTCTTTACTCTCAGCTTAACCCACTCTGTGAACTGTTGCATTCATTGCAAATTATGCATCACCTCCTTTTCACAGATAATGTGTTAAAAAAGTCTGCCTTGACCTTGTGACACCAGGCTTAGAAATTGGGCATAAAGCTCTTATAGGGCCTAAAAATGGCATATGTTCTTTTGAATAGATGGCCCCATTAATCAACAGCTATTAAGCGCTAAATAGGCAGGTTCCGGAGGAGGACGGGGCGCATGGGTGACACTGCAGGCTCTGGAGTTTATCTCAATGGTTCCTCAAGGCCAAGAGAGCATGGATTCATCACCTTGTCATTCGTCGGCCAACTGGCGATGGAGAAAGAGAGAAGAGAAGAGGAGGAGAGGAGGAGAGATGCTGGAGATGGGCAGAAGGGGGAAGGGCGTGGACATGAGCCTTTGGCAGGACGGGGTGGGGCGCTTTTTTTAGCAGCAACACAAAGACGTTGCTGTGCAATCAGCTCGGTGTAAAATCAGCGCTCAATGCCGGCCACAATGGGGCACAAAGGCAGGGGGCTGGTGGTCCGGCCGGGAGAGCGCAGACACAGCTGTGAGCAGAGCCTCCACCGGCCGCCTCAATATGGGCCCTCCTCACATCTGTAGCAGCCTGGCCGCAGCTTCCGCCGGCCTGCCGCACAATGAGGCTCCTCAACAAATCCTTTGTTGTGACTTTCAAGGCCCCTTTTAGCCAAAATCTTAAATATTTCATTAGGCCCCCTTCCTCGGCTTCCATTCTTTGCTTCCATTATATAAAGCAGAGCTGAGCTCTACTCCGAAACCCATCCCCCTGAGGGACAACAAAAGATTCCCCCAAATCTGTTTGAGTTCTGATGCACTCCTGTTGCTCCCCAAACATTGAAATGTTTAAGTTTCAAACTGTGCAGCGAAAGAAAGGAACAAAACTTACTCTCTCATTGTTATCTGTGTTTACTCCAGCTGTTTACACCTCATAGCGTCGTGCCTCTTCAAGTTTTAACAGAGATTATTTTTCAATTTGAATAATCCAGATTTAGTAGCCACAGTATAAATTGATTGTTGCATTGTCTCACTAAAAACATGTTTTTTTTTTAAAAGCTGTTCTAAATATGATGTTCTGGTGATGCAGTATTACTCCATATTACTCTATATATAAACACATGTGAAATCATGTGTCAGTTTATTTTAAATTAAATATTTAGGTTTCATTTAATTGAAAACAAATAGCTAATTGGATTTGTCATTTTGCAGACCACACACCAACAGACCAACAATCAAAATATACATGCATTACATTTTAAAATGTAACTAATAATGCTAAACATCTCTGTGGCACCAATATTTAATCATATGTGTCTCATTTATTTTTGAAATATTCATGCCACGTGGACTTTCAAGTGCAATTATGAGAGTTATTATCCACAAGCTTGTCTTTGCATTGTTGAATCCCGCTCATAGGCCACGGCGGAGGATGAGAACCACTCCCATACAAATATTAAACACTTGTTAATAACTTTTGCCTTCTTGGCGCAAAAGGGTTCTGCCGGCCTGGCTAAACAGGCCTGAAAAGGATTTGCCTTTATGTGCCATCTTAAACCGCCTTGCACCGATCCGGCAGATGACAATGAGGAGGCTTTTGTTGAAGGAAGAAGGAGCGGGGGTCTTGATTTATCCAGCACTTTAAGCAGGCCTAATGAATAATTCAAAGTTATCTTTCAGCTTGCCGCTCGATTATTATGTTTTGATTCTTTTTTTTCCCCCTCAAGTGAGGGAGCTGTGCCGGACAGAGGAGGGGGGGATCATGCGGGGGCGCCCGGGGGGAAGAAATGCGCGCCGAGGGACAAAACAAGAAAGGCCCCGGCGCAGGACTCGGCCTGTCAGCTTGATAAATATAATGTGTCACCAATTAAAAACTCATTGCCATTCTCTAATTCAGCCAGCGCCTTGTTAACCGCGGCCTGGCAGGGAGGCGCCCACTCAGCCCCGGCCCCTGCTACCAGCACCTTCCATAATAGAGGCCCTGCTTTTCCCATCCTCTAAAACCACATCCCTTCCCTTTGGCATGTAAATAAGACATTCATTCAGCACCACTTTCTCCGTCCCAAGAAGGGAAAAAAAATACCATCAATGTCTTTGATTCTAAACTTTTTTTTTCTCCCGAAAACAAAGAATTCTATAGTTTCAGATTTTTTTTATTCAAAAAACCTTTTCTTGCCTTTCTTCTGAGCCATTCTCATGGTAATGGTGTTGACACAACTTTGGGCATCGTGGGTATACAACGCATATGAACCCTAGCAGGAGTCCATTACAGGAACGCCATTTAGCAAGCTGTTTCTGTGAGAAAGTCAAACGTTTAAGAGGCTTTTTTGTGGCTGGGAATCAGCGCTTCACAGGAGCAGCGGGAGGCCTTTTCTCAGAGAGGGTTTTGTCGAAACTAAGAGCTGCCCAGGTCTCTAATGTTTGCGAACTGAAGTCAAAAGTGTTAAAATGCAAAAGAATGCAGGAGATTCTAAAGACTCTCCCCTAGGGATGGACATGCTCTCCCACTCACACATTCCTTGCACATTCCTATTCAGCGTCAACCTGTGGATTGTACTCATTACATTGCAGCTGTGCGTTAAAGCACAATCGTATTGCTCAAATCGGGATGGGTCCAAGAATGCTTTAGACCTCATGTAGCCCCCAGTGTGAAGCTGAGAGGCGCAGTAATAAAGGGTTAAACATTTCTGTAAAACAAATACGAAGATCTCCAGGATAATGTGGTTGCTGTCATTTAAAAAGACGATTTTTTTGTAAACTAATGTAACAGTTAAATTCCTAGCCAAATATCGATATGAAAAGTAGAAAACTCACAATAAAATGACTCGATTTTGATATGACAGGATAGTAAAAAAAATGAAGAAAACTAAGAAATCTAAATTTCTTTTATGATATGCCAGGGATGATATGACAGGCCATAATGTTGTCACGTCCCCATTCAGAGTTTTCTCTACAGTCCAAAATAGCCAGAACAAATTGAGACAATACCGGTCAATACACATACACTTGCTAGATCATTTTGCATTGTCTATTACAAATAATATAAAATAATAATCAATTGTCAGTTGTGCTAAGACAGTTTCAGTCCACATGTCAGTTATGCAATTACAGAGCAGGTCCTTTAGCCCCCCTGCACTGACACCAATATGCATATTTTCATTCAGTATTGCCCACCATGCCAAATAGTGCATAAAGCCAAAGGAAGCAGGCCCAGTGTGCACTGTACCAATTTCCATTTTCTATTCATGGTTCATCAAAGGGGCCTTCCATGGATTAGATGCTACTGTCCCTTACATCCGCTCCAAGGCAGCGTGGCCCCTGCCACTGAGCACTGAGGGGCCAGCTGTGTCTGTGTCAGTGGAGAGCAGAGACAGAGAGCAGAGAGAGAGAGAGAGAGAGAGAGAGAGACTGACAGACAGAGACAGAGAAAGAGAGAGGATAAAAACCCGTCTGTGTCTCTACTTCAAGTCCCTTTGGTACAGTTGTGCAGGAATGTGAAATATTCCCCTTTTAAAGGACCCTGAATGAGGGTTTCCGGGCTGTTTTTTTTTCTCAGCAAATCAAAGGCAGCCTGTGAGAGCGAGCAGCAAGTAAGGAGAACTGAATTAAGGAGGGTGCCGTCCCACCCCTCCACCATCACCCAAACCACAGAAAACACCCCCCCCATCCCATCCCGCCACCCGGAGTGCTCAAAGCCCAAGCTCATTACCACTGTCACACGGGGGCCCAGCCAGACTTGGCACAGCCTCGCGCACTTAATTGAATTAGACATACCCGCTTGTTTAGGCATTGTGCTGTGGCATGAGAATCCCACAGCCTTTCTCCATGATAAAAACGAGAGGCCTCGGCAACACTTGTCGGGAGATCTGAGAGATGCGCTCAGAGGGGAGGGGTCTGGGGCACAGACAGTGCCAAGGCACAGGAGCATCTCCTGGAGAACTGCCCAGCATACCGCGGCTTGTTAGTACAGTATGATACGATCTGACCCAAAGATTAGGTCGGACCCAAAGATAGGCACTAGAACTCGGCTAATCTTATGTTAGATGTGCACTTTCAAATACAGGACACTCCTGACTATGCCTTCTTGATAATAAAGGTGCCAAAATAGGTTGTTTGGAGAGCCACCATAGAAAAAGCACATTGCTTTTGCAAAGAACTTTTCAGTCGATGGTGTTTCGAAAAGCATTTTTGTAAATGAATTGGGAAAAAATCTGAGTAATGTAAAGGTTCCATAACATTTTTTTCTTTTAACCGTTTGTCCGGTTAGGACCATTTAGGATTTTGAAGACTGTATAATAATCAGGTCTTTAAACAAGACAGTCAGATATTTGTTGGCATTAAAGGGATTTGTCCTCAGGAGTACTCACAAAGACAGAAAACTAAATAAATGACATAAACTGAAATATATAAATATATAATAAACAAGATCAAATGCATTTAATAAGTATTCACAATCTAATAGTCCTTTCAGGTAATATCACCTTAAGTATGAAAACAATTTTTGCTCTTAATTTTAATGTATGTGTAGTGACGCTTCAAAAATTTGGTTTAATTGCATCATTGTGAAGGAAAAAGGATATACACTATTATTATTAAAATAATCTCACTATTATCTAGCCTTTCTTTGCCCCTCAGCTATCACTGAGTGAAGCGCTCAGGGGGGCCAAGAGACCCTCCCCGATTCCCTTGTAAAAGTAACAGACATCCCAGTAGTGAGTCTTTATTATTTCCAATTTCATCTTGACTTTGAGCAGCAGCAGAGAAATGTTATGCCAAGTGAAATGAAGATGAATTATTTATCATTTTGCTCTATATCTAAGTCATTCTGTTGAGGCTAATTTGTAACATTGGCCATAATAAGAAGAGACGCTACAGGTGAATTATTAAGAATCTAAAAAATGATAAAACATCTAAGAATTACATTGTAATATAATAAAAAAAAGACATATAAAGAATCTATGGCAGTTTATGATGATATTCTTATTAGTATATTTTGTACTAGGAGTTTAGTTTAAAAAATACTTGTAGACAGTCTAATGAAATATTACATAGTTAAATTTGTCTACATTTGCAAGTTTAAACAAAAAATCTAGCCTAGATTCTGAGGACTTGCTTTAAAAAGAGGATTTTACAAAGGAAGTGATGAAAATCAAAATATTTTAATTGTTTAATCAATAAAACACTCTGCCATGTTTTAATGAAACATTGTACATGTCATTCTTAGTATATCTAATATTTACAAGCTCAGCAGAGATTTATCTCATTGTAAAGGAAAGCGAATACCGCTAAAGTGATAAACAGGCCTCAGAACTGCATCGCCCAATGAGATCCTTAGTGGGATCGTTGTTGTTAGCACAGCGATAGACATTTGTAAATATTTGACCCTAGACACATTTTGATATCCTTCATTTAAGGTGCTAAATTTTAGAAAATGCAGTTATGGATATAGTTTGACTAAAAATACTAAAATAGATTCAAGGCATTTTGAATTTTTTTAAATCCACATTTATCCATAAATGTCCGCCTGCATTGAAAGGAATTTATAAAACCTGTGTTTGATCTGAACTGAAGTTTTATTTGCAAAACAGCTGTGGTAGATAAAAAAGAAAAGGCGAATCTCCCTACAAGAATAATTCCATCAAAAGAACCAGGGCTTATCTTTCGGTATCTTTGCTTTTAGTTGTGTAAAACTTCACTCAGGCATGTGGGCAGGCGGGCGGGTCTGTATGCCTTCACGTGCATCTCTTCAGTGCAAAATTCAAAGTGACACATATTAGAAGAGCTTGCCGCAGCGGCAGCCTGGCCTTGTGACGCTTTGCCTTATGTCTTTTGCAGCCATAGGCCTTAAGCCAACCTTGAAAGACAAGAGCCGGTACACACATTAGGATTTGGGCAGTTTTACTTTAAACCTTGAGATGAGAGAGAGAGAGAGAAAAAAAACAGCTAATGTGATTGGCCTCTGCATTTATCCAGCAAGCCGCTAAGAGGAGGATGCCCCTTTGCTGTCACTACATCACGTCACCTCACTAACCCCAAGGGTCAGAAGCAGACTGACACCGTAACCCCCTGGGCCCTGATCCGCCTCCAGCAGCTATAGTGGTGCGCCCAACTGTCAGTAATGCAGGCCAAACTTTATTCATTTCAAGATCAGTGGATGTGAAAGGATAATCTCTGAATAATTGGAGCCTATGGACCTTGGAGAATCTTATTCCTTTTCTTAACTTTCCCTCCAGCTCCCCTCCATCACTTCCAAAAGGACGCCCTTGTTACCCTCAATGAACAACCAGATGGGCAATTATAATTTTGCAATGACTGTCTCGAGAGTTGTGTTTTTCTTCCCCTTTCTTTCTCCCTGGCAGCGCGAGCGCACAGGCCGGACCGGCCTGTCACTCAGGAGAGGGAGTGGACACAGCTCTAATGGTTGGCCCTCCCGCCACCAGCTCTCGCTCTAAGACTTACAAGCCTGAGAAGAGTGAGGACACCAGACAGGCAGCTGCTTAGCCATCTCCACCAACTCCGCTTTCACATGAATAAAACGCAGACACAATTAAAAAGCCTGAGACGCTCGCATTCCTCTACATTACCATTCAGGTTTCACACATTCTTGAGATGCTTCTCATTGTGACCTGTGAACCGCAGGACTACAGAAATGCATCAGATGATGCACAGCGAGCACAATTTAATGAACCGCTTTACGCACACAATTGAGCGAATAAATCTTCCTTTTACTTCATCAAAGTCTTGTCACATAGTGGTCTGGGAACAACAAAAAAAAGAATTATTAAAAGAAATCCAGCTGCATTTTTAGCATTACTAGAGTTCAGGATGATGGAATGGAGAGTAGGCCTATTTTAAGCAGCATCTCAGTCATCCTAATGCATAAAGTTTTCATATTAACCAAGCGGAGAAAAACACTGCAGATGCTTTGATCAAACAGTACAGTTTAAAGGGACATTATACAAACAATCTAGAAATATAAATATGGACATGTGTATTGAAATATATTCCTTTAAATGCATTAGGGCATAAACTTCTTCTAATGAAGTTCCTGTTTCATGGTTTTCTCTCTTTGCTCTATTTTGTTCTTTGCTCTGTTTAACTCCTACACACTCACATGGCTAGCTAAAAGCCATCTTACTGTCGAATATGTATAACAGAAAAAAGAAATGGCCGTCACAGTATGATGGAGTGACCCTACTGGTGTCCAGCGAGGCACTGTGTATTACATGCCACTCTCTCTGAAGTGGAATGGACTTCCTCGCCCCAGGACACTCAGCAAACAGCGTCATCTGAGCTCCGCAGGTGAAGCCGCTGCTGTAATCAGTCATTGCTCTGCTAAATAACGTTTGGTCCTGTCAGCCTAGTTTGGAGTGGGGCAAGTTTGAGCTGGATGAGTTTTAAAGGTGAGGCAGGCACAGGGATAAGGACACACACACACACACACACACACACACACACACACACACACACACACACACACACACAGGAGTCCAGTCTGGGACATATTTGGATGTGTTGTGTTGTGCCTTGTCTATGTGTTTAGAGCAGTGAAATATGCTGAATTCCATTCCATTTGGAGTGAAAGACTATTGGTGAGTCTTAGTGCTTGCTTTAAAATGCAATGTACAGCAGAATAAGGCTGTTTTTAATAATAATAATAATAAATAGCAATAATAATAGGAAAAATATAATAATAAGATGACGAAGAAGAAGAAGAAGAAGAAGAACAAGAAAAAGAAGAAGATTTTATTTAAACTGCACCATGCATAAAATAAAAAAAAAACCCACAATGTTATACAATACATTTTAGAAATCTCCCACCTCAGCGTTGCCAGTTTATCAGTATATTAATGATGTGAGGGGCCACAGTACTGGTGACCTTCTGTCCACGCACAGGATAAATCTTGCTTGTTTGAAGTCTGACATTAGTGATTTTAATAACAGGAGACGGTGCACGTGACCCAAGAAAAATACGCAAGCAGCCTGCCACGCACGGACAAAACCTCCAGCCAAAGAGTCCAGCAAAATATTTTCTCTGCCCAATCACGGGGGCACATTGCTTCCTGCTCTGGAGAAGGCATCAGCCAGCGAGACGAAACTGCCCATTTTCCACAACACAGCTTCCGGCCTGACAGGCAGCTTTGGGAAAACAACTGAAAAAAGGAGCAAGCTGTAGATGCAGAGCATCAAGAGTGTGCCTTTGCTCTTCTCGGTAGACAGGAATAGTCTGTGTGGCGATAGAGAGCAGATATGCACTCATTGTAACTGTAATCCAGCTCCACGGCACAGAGGAATGCTGCACAGATTTGTGTCTCCTAGAAATATGAAAACAGAATTCATGACCCGTGTACCAGCATAAAGAACACTCCACATCTGTGCCCTAATAAATAATAAAATTGTCATAACTAATGACACACACACATACACATACTCAACCACAAGCACACACACACACACACACACACACAAACATACATCAGTTAAGTCATTAACTGATGAATGAATTTGACGTCTCATATCTGATGATCTGTACTTTATATATTTTTACTTCACGTATTTGAAAACAGCAGACACTCTTCACGTGATAAATCTCATCATAAATGGACCATAAAAACCGTCCAAATGTTGAAAATGTTTTTACACTAACAGCCATTATAAGTTACTGATTTCTTTCCTTCCGCTGTGAAGTTACCTGTTTGTTTTTTTCGGAACACAACAAGCAATCTCTGTCTCTTTTAATTTTCCACATTTATAGAAGAAACACCACTTAACATTTTTGAAAGATTAAATGTATTTATTCAAAATGTTCAATTGGCTGGAAAATTTCAACTGAATGAGGAGATTTTTACTGAAAAAATAAGTAAAAATAATATATATATTTTTAAATATTATTGACTGAGTAATTAAAATGTTCAACTTGCTGTTATAGGCCATTCTTGACATTCTGATACATACAGTCATACACAAAAGTTTGGGTTCTTCTGGTAAAATGACATGTTTTATTGTTTAGTTAAAGCTAAAATAAATATCCTCCACACACTTCTGCACATTTAATGGATAAGTCCTGCATATCAAAATTAAATAATGTGGGTAAAAAATATAATGTGACTCGCACAAATGTCATGACACATTTTTCATGCAGTATTTTTCTAATATGCCAACTATGGTGTGTTAAAATTTCAAAACAAATTGCATGTGAGCCCTAAAGTTTGAAAAAAAAGTCCTATTTAAATATGTTCTCAGTAGACAATACAATTTTGCAGAGAAACTCTATAAAAGGTATAATTTAACTGTGAAATTATACACACCACACCACCTATTTTGTTACAAATCTTTTGTTTTCAAAAGTAATTTTGTGATTTTTGGAATTCTGGTGCCTTGCCTCCTTTATCTATCTTGTTAGTGCGATTGCTATCATGTGCTAACAGATGGCTTAAGTGGCTAGATATTATAAATCAATCGCGATTTGTAATTCTGTTCTTTTAAACAAAGGGGTAAGGCATAAAAAGCCATTAAAATGACATGTGAATTGGCAAACAAACTGTTTAATTTGTGTTAGTGGTGTAGGGGGGGTTACTCTCTGAGCTGAGAGCAGAAGAAATTTACATCTGATTGGAGTTTAATGGGCCGTAGCAGGCGGGCCGCCTGGTCTCCATAGTGACCAATCTTACCTCAAGATTTTCAACAGGCCAAAATGTTCTTTTTTGTTCGCTTGAAATGTGTCATGTGAGCCAAATGGGGCTGGAGCTTGTATGTATCAATTTGTTTCTGTTGCGGGGCCTGCAATAGCCCCGCAATGAATATATGGGCTACTGAGTCCAGTCACACAATGGCCACAGCTGATGCGGTTGCCACAGAGACGCACCCACACAAAGGGCTGGAATGATGACATATGGTCCAAACCTGCCCGCTCCGTGGACCCCCAATAGGCTAAACTCCATTGGCTGACAAAACCCTTGAGCTGGCCATTTATCTGTGCCCACTCATTTCATGCTAAAATAAACTTTTTATAAAGTTTCCACAGCCCATGCACAAGCAGTAAAACAGCCCCCCAAAAAGGCACCGTGTAAAGTGGGGGGAATTCGTCATTAAGTGATTAACAAAGGCTTTTTAACCACCTGCTTCTACATTAATACACACATTTCAGATGGCCCCCCCCCTTTCTGAATAGGCGAAAGGAAAAAGCCGCTACAATGAAAGAGACTTAAAAAATTAGCAACTTGCAGAAGAAATGTCAATATATATATATATATATATATATATATATATAAACGTGTGTGTGTGTGTGTGTGTGTGTGTGCGTGCGCATGTGTGTGTGTGTGTAATTTCATATTATAGAGAAAATTTGCAGAATGCTATATTCTAAAGATGAGGAATCTAAGAAATAAGAACCTTCATTGCATTAAATCGGGGGAATGTCTCCACTGCAGCTGTGAGAAACTTTTGAAATTCTTTAGACTTATCTCTAGTTTCTCCAGCATGCGGCCCACATGGCTATGAGCCAGTCGAGTGGATCAGCTGCACTCTTACCCTGGGCTTTCCCATGGAATGCTAAGACAATTGCTCAGAGACCATTTACCGCTCTGGGTGCCAATGCTGAGATACCTAGGATATTTTCGAAAAACCATTTACCCCACAGAGCCCTCACAGAAACCTTAGACGTGGTCATTTAGAGACAGAAACATTTCACAGGAGATTGAAAGGGGCCTGTATTTGAAGATAGATCACAAGGTGGTTTAACAGGGTTTAGCTAGAGAAGTCTGGTTACATTTATTAATATGAGCTTTTATGATTGCTATCTAATCATAAAATACAATACAATACTACTGCAATACAACCAGCCACTTGAACACAAATATTCCTATGAAAGTAAAATAAAAATCCACACTTGTCATGTGTAAAAAAAACATTTACTGACCACTGGGTATACAGCAGGAAAAGAAGTGATGGTGTTTAGAGACCTCCTAAGTGGATTTGCTGAAGATAAGCTGGGTTTGAAAGAGACATCTCATGAGCTGTGACTGTGGCTTATTCACTGAAGAAAAATGAGGTGATGTCATCGCTGACTTTTGTCTAATGGGGGGCTGGGTAGTCCACACTGAATAGGGATAAGTGGCTACTTCTAAAAGGGCCACTTTTCACAGTAGACCAAACAGAAAACAAAGTGACATCATGGTCTTATTTTCAGTTTAGCTTGAATATGCTGTAAGGCAATTAGGCAATAGGGTCGTGATTTGCTGACAACAGATCAGTGCTGATAATATGAAAAACCATATATTCTACTTTTTTTTTATTGTAATTGTGTTTAAAACATGGGCGTTCAAACAGCACATTCACAATGAAACACACACACATACACACACACACACACACACACAAACACACACACAATCCTTTGTTCCCAGATGTTTCCTTGGGTGGAAAGAAAGTCTGATTCTTCCCTCGAGGTTTCGTGGCGAGAGGTGTTGAGTGGGGTCTTCCAAGAAACTTCTCCTTTCAGCATTTTGTTGGTTCAGAAGCGGTGACAAAGCCTCCTAAATACGGCTTGTTAACCTTGTGCCATCATTTCAGCAATCAGGACTGCTGTCCACTGCATGGTCGCCTCCATTGATGAATCTTGAATGGTTGAGACCTGGCCGACTCCTGACCGGGCCAAATGAGGAGGGTCACAGACCCCAGGTGACCTGCCATCCCAGTTTGAAACACCCCACTGGGCGCAAACAGCTCTCTGAGGAAACACCGTCCAACAGCTCGTGAATAGATCCATCATAAAATGTCGGAAAAGGCAACAGGCTGCACCAAAAACGGTGTATAAAAAACCTTGTGCCATACACGTCTATGTGCACACATTTTCTCATGGGCATGCGGTGCATATTGCATAAACTGTTCTTGAACTGATACCTGGTCTAAAAATACTCCAGAGGAAGCGCCGCATTCCAGACTGATAGGCCGAGCACTACAAAGAGGAGCGTGAACAATAAACTTTCCCCAAATCGGAATCATCCGAGACAATATAGGAAGAGTGAGGTAGCAAAGGGTTGTTTTTGCACTTCGGACTGTTGTGTCTAGTGCCGGAGATCTGGCTGCGGAACCTTGTCCGTGGCAACTGGCCACATCAAAAGAATGGGATGTTAGATACGATAAACAGATATTGGTCAACTGGATTTGGGAGCCACGCTAAAAGTGCTCATGTCAATGGACGGAAGCCATAGATCAGCCAAGCAGGCCTGAGAATATGGTCAGGCCAGCATACAGATGAGCTGGTTGGACTGGTCAGCCTCCAAGAGAGGAGCTAATCAGATGCTGGAACTCTAGAAAAACCTATTCCAATACTGGAACTCGCATACCTTTAAATTAACCCTAATGAACTCAGGTACAGGTACAGTCTATTACTGGTAAAGGGGGTCTTTGATGTGATGCCACTGAAGAGCCCTTCATTGAATGTATCATGGAAAAGAATCACTGTTGTAGAGGAGATGTGTGAGTGTGAAGAACTTAAAAACCTGAAGACTCTCAGTTTGTATGGTGCAAGAAACCATTTGAACAGAAGCAAGCTTTACATTAACTTTTTTTAACTGAACGCTTTCCGCTTACTATCTTGACTGTCAGCAATCCACACTTAAAAGCATGACAGATGTGATCTGTTTATAAGCCAAAGCAGTCTGTATATTCTTTCCGGGTGATGTGATGCAGAGTTCAAATGAGGAAAAGACGAGGTCATACCTACAGTTTGACTGACAGCTGCACAATAAAGCATTTGGCCTGAGTGATTTGTCAATGGACAGAGATGGACACAAAGAGCTATCGATGGGCCGTGGAGAAAAGGCGAGAGGACAATGGCAGCGCCTGTGGGATGGGAGCAGTGATCAATAAGGCAGTTCTGCTCCAGGGATTCCCCTCAGTGTGTATACAGTCAGACATGGGCCGCAGAGCAGCTATTGTATACACAACTGACAATCAGAGTGAGAGAGA
The DNA here is from genome assembly GCA_037974465.1 of Brachypetersius altus. Taxonomy (NCBI): domain Eukaryota; kingdom Metazoa; phylum Chordata; class Actinopteri; order Characiformes; family Alestidae; genus Brachypetersius; species Brachypetersius altus. The sequence goes on from JBBPDB010000134.1 coordinate 21,695,532, forward strand.
ACACACACATACTAAGACACACACACACACACACACACACACACACACAAACATGCTCACAGACATACACACATACACACACACATACACATACACACAAACATGCTCACAGACATACATGTACACAACATATATACACATACACAAACACCACACACACACACACACACACACACACATCTATGCCCCAACACACACATTACACACACTTGTTTTGATCACTTTTGATTGCTTTGCAAAAATCAGCACTTTTATGTAAATATATTTAGATCAAATACATCATCAATTGTTTTTTGTCTCCCTGGTATTTCCAGGAAGGCTTACAGAGGCACTGAGGTTAGCAATGAGTCAGAGTCAGAGTTGGAGGCACAGACAGACCACAGTGTGTGTATTTAAAGTCAGTCTGAAATGAAATAGACCTTTTGCTGACCTTGTCGTTCATGTCGAGCACAGTTCATGGCATCATGCCATTTCAAAGGCAAAGTGCTTATTTTCCTGTAATATTGATCACCTCTAAACCCTCTAGGTTTTGATTACATCTCTCCCCATCATTTTTTATTCATAGTTTATTTCGAAGGTCCTTTCGATTTGAATTCATTTTTGTGCTCACATGGGTACAGAAAACTCACCTTTCCCTTTCTTGCTTATGTCTTTTGATGTGGATGTTTCCGTTCCAGTGGCCTCGGACTGAGCAAAACATCCTTATCAACAACTTACAGTTACACTTAGATTAACTGTTATTCGATACTATTTTGGAAAAAAACTTAATTTTAATGTATAGTGGTATATTTTGCAGTCTGTCAGAATCAGATCCGTGGATGAAACTGCTTATGCCACGACTGCACAAACACAGAGACATAAAGACAAGAACAATAAAATATATAGTAAAAAGTCAAAATGTCAGACAATATTTCAAAAAGAAAAGTGAAGCAAGAAATGTGGATATAAATAATATAGATTGGTTTGTAGTGTTTCTATTGATCCATTCATCCCGAAATGTTCACAACACAGAGGGCAGCGGAAGAAAGAAAGAGAAACAGGAAAAAACAGCTGAATCACAAAGTTTCGATATGACAGCGATGGTTATACAGTGTGTATCTATATATGTGCAACTAACGCTCTACAAATACAGTTAAACACAAAAAAAGTAAGCAGAGCAAGATTTCACATGGTGACAAGCAGTTCAACTGAACTCGGCTGTAGGTCATTTCTATTGGTTGATTCGTAATGAAATGCGGATATAATATTTATGAGAGTTAATACGTATTAAAGAGATTTATAGTGTTAAAAATAGAACTGAACGAACGAACTAGATAAATAAATACAAGGTTTCGTTGCACGTTGCAACAATTCCCCAAGACAAATTAGATGCAATTTGACTAATGTGATTTAAAAGGCCTTGTCATACATTCTAAAGTAAAGATTAGTAACTTGGAAGATTAGTGTGTAGATTGGTGGCCTGAGGAGTCAAAAGAGAGTTGAATCCCTTAGTCATTTCGAAATTGCATTGTTTGTCTTCTTTTTCCAGGAACATGCAATTTTGGAGTGTGTGTGTGTGTGTGTGTGTGTGTGTGTGTGTGTGTGTGTGTGTGTGTATGTGTGTGTGTGCCCAGCTGTGCTCTCATCTCTCCCCTGCCATTCACCGGGTGCCTTTTGTTTGAAGGGAGGCCGTCCACTTATTGACACTCAGCTCGGCTGTTTCGCGCATGAGAATCCAAGCAATAAAACCATCAAGTGGATGGTGCTCCGCTTCACATTTAGCGTAGGAAGTGAAAGACAAATAGGAAGAGTTTACCTTCCCACTGCATAAAAATGAGAAGCGAGAGGGCATAAACGAGAGCGAGAGGAGCACTCATAACCCTGAACCGTCCCAATACAGGCAGTCCACACCCTCTCCAGAGCCGCCTCGGTCAGAGGCAGAGTCGTTTAGGGCCCAGAGCCACATGTTGGGACACTGCCTGATAAAGAGAGGAAGAAAAACAAGTTGATCTTTTGACATGGGGAGGGAAGGAACAGTGCGAGGCATGAAAGCGATGGCACCTTTTCAAAAGCTGGTAACATCTGGTGAGGGGATTTGTCTCTTTGGTGTCCGTCTTTGGCTCTCTCTTGACATATACACACACATACACACGCTCACACGCACACACACACACACACACACACACACACACACACACACACACACATGCACGTGCACACACCCTAGCAACCGTGTGTGGCGCAGACACCAGGACATCCTGTATAAGGACAATGAGGCACACGTCTGGATCAAATGAAGCAGCGCACGAGTCTTTCACACACAGGCCAAACCTCAGACACTGAAAACCCCTCAGACGTGCACGCATGAGAGTTCAGCCCAACCAAAGATCACTGGAGACTGAATACAGCAACATGTGATTTTCATTCCGTTTATTGCCAGGAATGGGGAAGAAATACCGAAAACTGTACTAAAATCAAACTATGGGGACTGTGTTTAGAACTCGCTCCGTTAAAATGACTTAAGCAAAATTGTTTCCACATTTAAACATAAGTAAGCATCAAAAAGTAAAGGTTTAAATGGCAAGGACCCAGATTTGGAACCACACTTCACTTCTCGTAACTATATATCTCACGTAATAGTTAATGAATAATTTGCGGTAGATACGTTTTCTTTTTTATTTTACAAAATTACACATATGAACTCATTTTAATCTTCCTTATAAGTTAAGTCAGAGATTTTTATCCATTCTTTTATCGGCATAAACGTTTCAAAATGCTATAAAGAGCAGCTGTTGTTTTCAAATGATGTGAGAAAAAACAGGAAAAACAGCAATTAAGTTATTATGCAATTAGCATATAGTTCAAGGGCTAAGCAAATTAATTTCAAATTGTCTTTGGTAGGTCCTTAGTGGTTGCTAATTGTGGCCTGTTTCAAAGCTGGTTTAATGTTTTGACAAAAATATTTTTTTTATATTTTGTTCAATTAAAAATATCCATTTTAAATGCAGGAACTCGCCCGATTGGCAAGATGAAGTAGCCTTTCTATAAGTGCTTTGAAGATCCACATGATACTGTGAGCAGTGAAAGGTATTCCTCACTCTGGGAAAAGTTATTGATTATTCGATTTCAAAAGGAAAATTGTAATCGTTCACAAGAATTTAGAATTAGAATAAAACCAAAGTACTATTCCAAAAAAAAGAAGTTCCACCCTTTGTTTCAGCTAGAGATTCTGTCTGTTTTTACCGCACTGAAAATTCTGAAACCTGAAGTTACAGCGATTTAAATTTGCATAGGATACCTACATGAATGAACTACATAAAATTAGTATAATTCTGTTTTTTTACTCACTTCCCACAGTGGTTAAGCTGATGTTGTATACTTTGAGCAAGTGGAAATGCTAGAAGTATTCAAATTAAGCCAATTAAGAGCATTTTAGCTGCATACAAAACACACACACACAAGTGTTTTACTGCTGTTTTTCTGAAGCACCAAAAATAAATATACCACTATACATATAAATATGCTCCTGAACATTGTTAAAGATGCAATGTTTGTCATTTTGTGCTCGTTTTACTTGCTTCAGAAGTCACACATGCTTGTGAATATAATATTTTTTCAACACAATTACAGTCTTTCAGTCTTACATATTTATATGTAACTGGTGAACACATGTGAATCCTGTTAATTCATGGTACTATTACACAAATTTTTTAAATTCTGATCTAGTCAAACTTTTCAGGGCTATTTCCCAGTGGTCTCCAAGCCAGCCGGCAGAACGTTCCGCATCACTGGCTTCAAGTTATTGTTAGAAATCGTCCCTTTGTTGCTTTGTTTCCAGGGTGTTGACTAACAGTGGAGCGAAGATCCTGTATGGAGAAAATACAAAGGCTGGACACACACGGGCCTAACTATTACACACACACACACACACACGGCATGAGTCAGAGCAGTGAGCAGTTGCTCTCAGGTGTCTTATCTGGGGCATGTCAAGGCTTGTGGTGAGACGGGTGGCTGATTCACCGCCCATGCAGGGGCTCACTTCCCACTCCCACAGAGCGTGCCCTTCCACTGAACCCCACACAGACCATGCCAGCCTGAGAACACTTCACATGAGGAGCGTGGAGACGCTTACAAGCCATATGCAATCCATTCACCACCAGACACGTCATTTGGCCTCTTTCACGGTGCAGTAAGCTCTCACTTTGGTTCTAGAAAGCTGCTCTGGTTAAGGTCTCATATGGCACTGTTTGTTAGGCCTGTGAGCAGCAGATGAGGGAAATGCCACTGAGAAACCTGACTTCACTGAGCTTACAAAGATGGAAATCACTGTACACTCATAGTGAGAGCACCCACAGACTGTGCCCTCCGCTTGACTTCTCGATTATCGACTAAAAACGGTCTGATTTGTTTCAGGTAATCTGACCTTGAGAAGACATTTGATGATTATAAACAATTATATCATCTCTATATATGACTGTTGTTTCTACACAACAATAGGCATTAATGGGCCTGTGAACTACTTTATCTTCTTGTTGTTTTGTAAACACTGAAGTTTCAAACCATGCCTTGTTCATGTGGTCCAACTGCAAAAACAGCTCATTTCAAAGGAAATCATAGGAGTTTTTGTGAATCAACACTACTGGGTCTTCTCAACTTTAACACAACACAAGGTGAGTTTCACTTCTCTGTTATGCAGAATAGGCAAAACACAAGGCAACCAATCAGAACAGAGGTCCTTTACATACAACAGTCTTAAAGGTACTGTAACAAAAGCAGCCTGTTTGTTTCTAAGGTTAAAGAGAGGCTGGAAATGGTCTTGTACAGAGGAATTAGGGCTGTGTTTGAAAAATAAAACCACACAGACATCATTAAAAAAGACCCAATTAGACAAAAATAAGGAGTGAAAAATGCTATTAAAAATACGGTCCCTTCAAGAATGAGCCATGCATTATGGCATAAATAACAGCCTGTATTTTAGTCCAAGCTCTCTGTCTATGTAATGAAAAATAGCTTAGCAGCTGATAAATGATGTCCACCTGGACAAGCGTCTTCAGGAAGAAGTAAATACATCAATGATGAGTGCATCTAAATTTAAGAGCAGTCTCCTTGAAGGCCACAAGGTGATGGCAGTATGAGTACATGGTGAGATGTCTCATCTGTCAGAATATGTGTGTGTGTGCTCATGCGTTTGGATGGATGGTGCATAAGGGGGTCCATCTTGTGCCCGGTGGAATCTGCACCATTTGCAAAGGCTTAAAGTGTTCGGCCCCATGCCTTGAAATGAGAGAACATTCTAAATAGCAAAACCTGCCCTAGAAATACGTCCTGTAGACAAGCGAGGTGGATGTGCAGGCCAGGCGGCTCCTTGGACTGTGATATCTGATCGGGCTGAGCAGCGCGTCCTTTACGAATCTTCCCCCTGCGAGGACCAACATGCAGCACACGGGTCAACTACTGCTCCCAGGGAGAGATGCTATTAATACAAGGGGCAGTCCCATAGAGCACAGTGTCAAAATAAGAAAGAGCCATGAGGTGAAAAGGATAATTGGCTTTCAAAATGAATGTGAGGAGTGAGAGGGAAACTTTTTATGAAGTGTTTGCCTGATATGATACTAAAACCCCTCCAAAACACATTCACTCCAGATGACACAACTTCTGATAAGCATGATAAGAATCTATTGTTTTCCTTCAAGGGCCAGTGCTATAGAAAATACTTGATTAAATGAAAGAGTCTGGCATATTATTCAGTCATTCTTTCAATGTACTATCCACTCCCATGTTCACACAGTCCATGGAAACCAAGCAGCAAAAACAGCTTGTTGTGAAACAGTTGTTTCAGTTATGTTACAAAAACAACACATTTACACAAAGCTCTGGAGAAAAAATGCAAAATGTTCAGTTTTTCTGGTTTTATCTTTTATAGGGGCAAGTATTGAACTGAACAGATTTGCCACAGAAATGCTGACAATATTAAAAATTCTTTAAAGCATCATTTTAAAGGAAATGACAAAACATAAAAATAAGAGAAATAATGCAGTGTTTACAGAACTTGAATATTTCAATGAAAACTAATTTCTTGTTCACTCTTATAATTGTTCACTCTTATAATTACCTTTGGTGTACTTCTGGTAGCTCATAGCAGAATGAGATGTTTGTGTAGGAATTTAACAGACACTGGCATGGAATGGTTGTCATACTCATAGAGATGCTGATTAAAAAATACATTGCATCAAATAAGTGGTTTCTGTATATCTGTCTATTCAGCATGCAGCTCCCAGATTAGCTCCACCTATTGGTGCTGAAGCTATAAAGAGTGCTTTGGCTCTGACAGGTTTTTGAATGAGGCTCAGTACAGGGCAGACAGTTGGAACAGAGGTCATTTACACATATTAGACTTAAAGGCATAGTAACAAACAGCTTTGTTAATTCGATGGGGAAAAGAGGCTGTAAAATGGTCATGTAAAATTGAATTATGACTTTTCTTGGTACATAAAACTGCATAAACAGAACTTATAAAACACATGAAAACGTGAGGGCACCCTTTGAATGTATTATCAACAACTTTTGGCTGCTCTCAAACATTTACGAGCTGAGTACACCTTCTGGTTCTCTAGTGAACTTCACACTTTTCAAGAAGCCAAAAACAATTTCTTTTCAGAGCTGTACCACTGTTGGGTTTATAAATGAGCTGTTCAAGGCTAAAGAAACTCAAGTTTAAAAAGCAAACCATTTAATGTAGAGGTTTCTGTATCAGAACGTCTTACATCTTTTAGGAAACTTTATTTTTAAGACTGTGCTCCTAGTGATTGGGTTCCTTTGGGAGCAGGTGTTAAGAGAGGGAATGTCAGTCACTTCTGGTGGCTTTCCGGAACACAGACCCCTTACCCCCCACCTTTCTCCTCTAGCTTCCATACCTAAGCATGTAAAGCATTTCCTCCCACCCACCAGAATGAGACTCCAGACAAAATTAGACCAAGCTCCATGTGAAAGTTAATGCGGTGTGGACAGCATGATGGCCATGGCAACTGCTTTGGTTTCTTTCCTGAGAGATGAGTATGTATTTATTTAAACAACATTATGCCTGGTACAAAAACTTTTTTTTTTGCTTTTAAATACATGTTTGAAACCATGATGGACAGCAAAACAATGGCTATAGTCACGTTCCCTTGGAAATACCACTTACATTCTGGAAGGATGTAACCTTCATAGCTCTTCTTACATTGTGTAAGCTGGATTCCTATAAATTGTAGCCATCCAGAAGGACTCGCTAAATGATCTCTGAAGAGAGGATCTATATAGGTGTCTGTGAAGAAACATTTTTGAAATAGGCCTTACCAGGTTTAAAGAACTTCCAAACTTTTAGCAAATATGGTCATGTAGAAGCCACAGCAGTAAAAGAACCATTTTCCAATAAAGAACCTTTTTAAGGATCTTTATATAATAGCTGAATCCAGCCAAGAACCATTCACGATTAAACAAATAGTTCATTAAAGTAAAGAACATTTACTTTTGGACATAATTTGAAGATTCTATATCCATTACGGATTTCTTCCCCTTAACCCTTTAGGAACATTCCTTTTGAACAGTGTATTCTTTATGTGATTTCAGCCTTTTACACTCATAACACACCCAATCAAAGATACCCAATCAAAGATTCCAAAAACAGTTCAGCTGTCTCACTTCAAGAACCTTTTATTTCAAACAACATAATTTGGTCATATTGTCAAGAAGATACACAAGATACAGACACTTTCATAGCTTCTGTACCAGTCAAGCTTTTTAGGCTCACGATAGAAAACATCAGCATGTAGCTAAACGGTCTGTAAGACGGCCTGAGGTTTATCTCTCTGAAATTTTAGTGATTGTGACCTCTGAATGGCCGGATCACAGCATAAAGGCTTTTTATCTGCTCTGTTCCCGCGCAATTTCTGTTTCTGAGTGCAGGAATGAATTGGCCTGTTAGGTTTTGTGACCCGGACCCTCAGCACAAAGCCATATCCCTGGGGAAATGGAAGTGGGCTCATTAGCATTCAGAAGATTCCCGCCTTCGCCCCCTTTTCCCGTTTTCTTTAGAGGTTTGTTTGGGCGCAATAAGAGCGTATTTATCTGTTACTGTGTGAAAGACACAGCTCGCAACAGTCAGAGCATGCAGCAATCAGACAAGGACCACTGTGTGTGAGTGCGTGGGTGTGTGGGCGTATCGCTGTGTTCTAGTGAGTGTTGGAATATAAGCGTCCACATTTTTGCGCTCGTATATAAATGTATATATTTGTGTGTGTGTGTATATGAGACTGTGTGTGTGTTGGAATATATGTGTGTGCACATTTATGTGTGTATATATGTCTGTGTGTGTGTGTTCTGAAGTTGGCTGGTGGCTCTTGTAATTATTATCCTTTGGCTCCAGGCTCGCTCCTTGGCGGGCCGCGCGCGCGTGCTCCTCTCCCCCTCCCCAGCGCGCGGCGGTGCGGCCAAAGCGCGCCCTGGGCTGCCAGCGGGGATTTACTGACTGGCGCTCTGCCTGGCCACAAGCACTCCAGTTCACTCGGTTCTCACGACCTCAGCACCACAACGGCATCTCTGAACTCTTAGCACAGACACGCAGGCAGAGGGAGCAGCCGCGGAGCCCACACACTGCCAGCGAGCGCACAATTGTGCAAAAGTAAGCTTTTTTCCCCCAACTAAGCAACCGGCCCGGCTCCCCCGGCCTCTTGCTTGCAAAACACTCGAGGTCTCGATCATTGTGAAAGCTAATAATAACGCACCCGGGCTAAGCAGGAGCTTTCTAGGAGCTATTCTCAGTGGAAAAGTGTCCCACTGAAGCTCTGCTGAGATTAATCTGATGTGTGAAGTGAGCTCCTAAGTGGGGAGCCCGATGACAGGCTGGCATGGGTGCGAAACCTAATCTGAGCCTATTAGAGGGAGTGGCAGACACAAAGCCACGCCCGTTTTCTCTGAGACACGCCCACTGTCGAAGAGCCACGGAGGAGAGCCACGTCCCCAGTTCTACCACTAGGGGGAGATACGCTCAATAACGCGCACGTGTTTTAGGTGTTTTAGTGTTTTTAACAATGCTGCTAGATAATTTCTACAAATTCTGTCAAGAGGTTTAAGAAAGGTTTCACTACCTGATTGAACTGAAGGTGTTGTTCTATTGTTTTGTAGCATGCTAGCTAGCTTACTCAAAATGCTCTAGATAAAATGTTGGTACTGAATCCAATGTGTCAAAAACAGCAAAAATTGGACAAATCCAGTTTCCTTTCAGGACAGGACTAAAGGCTTGAGTGACTGAACTGTATGTGTTTTTCTGATGTTTATAACATACTAGCTAGCTTGTAGATAACTCAGAATATTCTAAATAAAGTGTTGGTTAATATTATATTCAATGTGTCAAAGAGAGCAAAATGGCATAAACCCAGTCTTCATTCAGAACAGGGCTAAGTGTATGATTTGTACTTCAAAGTGCAAAAGAAGAGAATATCTCCATATTCCGATATGTTACCCACATCAAGATTTGAACTGCTTATAGATTCCACTTCGTACAGGACGGCCCCTTTCAGATGTTATTGATCTTTAGAAAAAATAAGAAAACAAAATAACACCACCGCCTGTCAACCCACTCTGTTTTTCCTAGACTAAGCTAGACAGATCTTGGCTTCACAGTCAGCGCTTCATACAAGACCAGATCTATTTGGTGAATAATCATTATCATGGTGGTTACATTTTGGAAAAGAAAGTGTTAAAGTGAAATATAAAAGTAGGAAATTAGATATACATACAGCAAGTCTACTAGATAAACACGCACAGCTCGTAGTCTAATCAACAATATAATCTGGTATGAAAAAACAAGACAAAAAAAATTTGTTTTTTTTTTTAGAATTAGATTTATTCAGCATCAAACATTGAAAACAAAACATGACACCACTTTGGCTTGTAACAATCTTTTACAAACTTTGTACAAAACTAAATTATCTTATAAAAAAGTACTTTAGAGAGTGTTTTTTTTTCCTTTTCTTTATCTTCTATGGAATCAACAGCATGTTTATAACACAAAAAAAATCCAAATTTTGGAAACGAACTATAGTGAACATTTCAACATGAACCGATGTTCAATAATAACAAGAAACAAACAAAAACAATAAAGTAAAAATGCACAGTCCCATAAAACGGAACTTTAGTGAACTGTTCACGGGGGTGAACTGTGGGGCTCTACCAGGGCCTCCACACGGGTTCGCTGCTCTCGGGCCCCGCGCTCACTCCCACGGGGCTGGCGGTCCGGGGGGCTCCGTTGAAGCAGGTCATCCCCTGGACCGGAGAAGCGGCAGGGGGCGCGGCGCTGGCGTGGACCGGTCCCGCGCTGACGGCGAGGGGGAGTCCCGCGTTGGCATAGAGAGGAATGACCGGAGCGGTGGCGGAGCCGAAAGCGGCGGGGCTCGGCACCAGGAACGCGAATTGTCCGTCCGTGGCGGGCACGAGCTGGAAGCCCCCGAACACTTTGGGGGACGCCGGTTCGGACGGGGCTCCGAGTTTGGCACTGCCGTGCAGTGACTGCGCTGCTGCTGCTGCGGCCGCGTGCGCCTGTTGAGCCGCGTGCGCTGAGTGCGCGTACCCACCGGCCGTCAACACCTGCGCCAGGCACGCGGACAGGTGTCCGAGGAGCCGCGAGCGAACCTCAGCGCTCACGCCTTCGCACGTGGACAGGAAGCGCGTCACCTCGTTCACGCACTCGTTGAAGCCTGCACGATACTTGCTGAGCACGGCTGCGTCTGTGGACATCGCTGCTGAGAGAGAAGAGAGGGCTTGGTTAGGAGCGCATAGGAGAAAAGTATAAAATGGTTTGCATATGGACATAATGATTGGAGGGGGATCTGCAGACATGCGTAAACGTTTACTCCATGCAACACTCACCAGTCATCTGCACGCGCTGCATGTTCCTCAGGTGCTTTACTGTCATCTCCAGAATGTCCGCTTTCTCCAGCTTGGAGTGTCTGGAGCTCTGCGGGAAGCACAAACATGTCAGTCTCCAGCTAAGCCTTAACAGTCAACATACAGCTTGTGTTTTCTTTTCTTTCTTTCTTATTTCCTAGTCAAAAACACTTACATCTTTTTTCAGAGCGTCCAGGATGAGGGTCTTCAGCTGACCCAGGCTCTCGTTGATTCTGGCCCTGCGCCTTTTCTCCATGATGGGCTTTGACGACTGCAAAACAGAAACAGCACCGGTTTGTTTGTTTATTTGTGTGACAGCCAACTGAGCAGAAACATAAACAAAAACACACGCGGGGCGATACGCAGATTTGATTAAGTTGTCTGTCTGTCTGTCTTCTAGAGCTAGTCTAGAAAGAGAGAAAACTTTATAATTTGTTCTTTTTTACGTGTGAAAGAGTCTGTTTACCTTTCTGTGCTCGCTGGCACTCTTTGGCTTGTCCGGAGTGTGTGTACCGCTGGCGGGGGCTCCGGCGATGGGGGACGCGGTCTGTTTCTCCATGCTGTCAGCAGGCATGATTCACTCAAACTTGGTCAAAGTTGATAATATTCGATTCAGTTCAATTGTATTTCTTATACCAGGTCCAGGTCCGAGCCCAAAAGAGGCGCAGAAAAACTCCCTAAGGAAGAAACCTCTGGAGGAACCGATATATTCCGTTGGAGGTTTGTTTGTGTGTTTGTCTTGTTGTTCTCTTGACAACCAAGGCTCCAAAAAAGACTCAGAAGAAGAAGGGAGAGAGCGCAAGACCCCCACCAAACGAGTTGTGTGTCACGCGGAGTGCACGAGCGTGTGCGTGTCTGGAGGAGGGATTGTGGAGAGCGCGCGCGGCTGTTCTAGAGGAGTGGAGTGTCTCGCGGTCGCCACACGCCGGCCCTATTTATAGGAGGAGTGCGCGCTCCCCCAGCTCGTGTGAAACCCTCTCTGCATTCTTTCCCACACTCGCCTCAGCCAATGGGCGCGCGGGCTCACCCACCGCGCGCTGATTGGACAACACCCCCGCGCGCTGTCAGTCACGCGCTGCTCCATCAGCCCTGCAGGGACTAGCTGCCGGAGCAGGCGGTCCGAGCGTGCAGAGATAAGGAGAATCGAGGGAATGCACCTTCTGGTTTTTTTCATTTTAAATACCTTACCTTACCTTGTTCTGCATGCATGCTGCCAACCCGCCATTCCTGTATTCATAATACACACAAACACAAACACGTCACCACAAACACCACTGTCATATCTCACGTTCAGTCTGGGTTCTGAACATTTTCTTTTAGGATGCGATTATGTGGCAATTAAATGTGAAGTAGCAGAAGTTCAGTCTGCTTGTCAAAGTGAAGCACTCAAAGACTTTAAAAGGTTTTTTATAAAACGAAACACTTGGGAGGGGTAGTGATTTAGAGTGAGACGGATTTACCTCACAGGTTATGCATATTTTTTTTTATTTTGACAAAGTATGCGTCTGATATCCGCAGAAGTTCATTCTGATTGCAAAGTTGAGCCCAAAAAGCCTTATAAAAACGTTTTTAAAGTGTAAAAATAAGGCACTTGAGAGGCGAGTGATTTAGAGTGAGACTTTCTTTGTGTGTGTTTAACTTCATCTAACAACCATTATTTTTTATATTTACAAATAACTTATATTTATTAATAACTGTTTCGATTTGGCCGTTTCTGAATCTGTGGTGAAATGTGAAAAAAAATGTGCAGGAAAGCTCGCGCCGTGAGCGCGGGGGATCCAGTTGCTCTTCAAAGGGATCAGCAGCTGTAGAGGCACGCGAGGCGGTTAGCAAGCAGCACGCGGGAAACCTGATGGAACGCAGCCGCTTCATGCAAATTGGGCCCCGAGCTCTCGATTCTGATTGGCTGGAAGAGAGGCTCCACGTCCGTCATGAGAAGAGCGCGAGGAGGAGGAGGGGGGCAGGGGGAGGGGCAGAGGGTGTGGGGGGTGCGCGAACGGGGAGGGGGTGTAGTGGGGGGGCTCTGTCTGCCCGCGTGCCAGCGCGTCCTCGCGCCCGCTCGCTGCACGACTGATCCGCCGAGCACGTGCCGAGGGCTGAAGGAGCGATCGCTAACTCAGATTCAACTTTTTTACTTTTTTGTTTGAATTTACAGAAAATAACAACCATGCATGTTTTTTCTGTGCAAAAATATATGAGCAATGATTTCTTTTTTAATAATGTAAATGTAGCGTGTGTATATATCATAGCACATCACACAGAGGGAAATAGTTTTCTGCATTTAACCAATTCACCAAATGAAGCAGCGGGCAGTCAAGAACACAGCGGCCGGGAAACAGATGTGTGGGGACGGTACCTTGCTGAAGGGTACCTCGGTGGTGCCTACCAGTCCTGTGACTCAAACCGACGACCTTCTGATTGTAGGAGCAACTCCCTAACCACCAGGCCAACAGCCGTCCAAATAATCCAAAGAATAATCTAGAATAGGGTCCACTTCCATTTATAAATACATATAAGCCTGGTGTAACTGGATTTTAAACACTTAGCACGGGATGTTTATGTCTCGGCAGAGCCTCCAAACTGTCCGTGCATCGCGTCTGCAAATGCAGCCCTGGACAAGTTGAATCCTCTATGATTCATGAGTGTCGTGTGCCACCTATCGACTAGTCACTGCAAGTTTCTGTTAGCCTTATTTGACCACTAGACGGAGCACCAGCCAAACCAAGAGCCACTCTTGAACATTGCGTGAGGGCTAAGAAGTATCCTATTCGGGGGTCGCCTCACCAGCTGCAGTCGTATAGTTCCAAATGCAAGAGAAAACAAATCAGGAATAAAAAATACACTACATTCCTTAAGATACTTTTTTTTCCAAAGCAAAAACAAAAGGCACACGTACCTTTAAATTCACACCATTCCTATTTCCACTGCATCCAAAATAGATTTGTGTTTTTTGTTTACAGTTCTATTAATTAACACACTGACAAAAAGGTTCAATATTCAAAAGTGATAAATGTTGCTGTTCAAGCAGAAGATAATGCCTTCTAATCTTTACTTTCAATAAATGTTAAATATTTTTTTTAGATCCATTTTATGGGTCCTGAATTTTTCTGAAGAAGTGTAAGCATAAGGTTTTGTTCTGACAATGACAAACACATCTACTGAGTTTGCTTCTTATGCCAGTGATCATGCTGATGTAACATTGCAACCACAAAACACATTTTAATTATGGAAAACCAAGGCTGTTATAAAAACAGAAAGCTGCTTTACTGCAGCTTTCATGGAGTCTGACTGTAGCTCTCTAGGATTTCTCCACACCATCAAGTTGATGCTGTTTTATTTTATTTTATTTCATTTAATTTATGACGTAACTTGAAGAACTTCATTAAAGTATAAAGATTAAAGTGTTAGGGTACTTAGTGTGTCCACTGAAGATTCTGAGACCAAATTAATGTAACATTAAAATAAACATTACGCTTGTAATACTTATTTGAATATATTTTTTGTGCATATTTGATTACAATTTTTTAAATAACTTTAACTTATTGTAACTACATTACAAACTCTCACAGATGATTTAGAGGCACTACATGTTGTACTTGTATAACTGTATAACTGTTTATGTGACAAATAAAGAATCTTTTATATGTAACCTTGTTCTAATAGTCATTTTGTGTATATACGACAGTACCTGCAGTGTAAAATGTTTGTGAAGCAGATAGGTTTGCCTTTGCTTAAATATGTGTATGAACAACACATTATGCAGTCATTTACCAGATAAATAATGCCATTAGGTAAAACAGGATCTAACTTTTTTATAATATCCTGCTGTGTGTGCTCCAGTCACTGATGAGCCAATAGCTGGCTAAGTCTGTGATCAGCAGTTTATTTTGTGTGCGAAGGGAGAAAAGCCCACGGCAATGAGATTTTATTAAGTCTATCTTCAGCTTGGCCTCTTGCAGCTTGTCGGCCATTGTTTGGTGGCTCTTGTACTGGGTGGCTGAGCCTTGCTGGGGCATGCTGGAAACTTGTTTGCCCAGGATCCACGAGGGCTCAGGGGCCAGCTGTGTGTACACCAGCTCACGATTGCCATGTTTGCTCTGGGATTGGAAGAAAGGATGCTGCCCTAAATCCTGCCTGCAATATATGTTAAATCCATAATACCTATACCACAGAGAGCCATTTAAAATATTCCAATGTTCCAGTTCATAAAACAATCACACCAGGCATGCTTTGTAAAAATGAAGGTTCTATAATAGTTCTTGGTGGACAAATGTGTCTAGAACCAAAAATAACCTTTCATTTGTGTACAGCCTTGAAATTCGTTTGAGGTTCATTCTTCCTTTTCTTGTAAAAATTCCTAGGGATCCAAAAGTGGATCTTCTTCTTGTGTTGTGCGACCGGGGCATGTTACCTTCACTTTTAAGAGAGTGATTTTGATCAAGTTGACATTTCATTGTTTTTGTCAAAGAATAATCAAGATGTTGAGAAGAAAACAGTTTATACCACATCTCATTTAGAACTGAATCAGAAAAATGGCTGATGTTTTTTTTTATGAGGACATGAAAGAGGTCAAGGCTCTTGTGGAAGGAGAGCAAGCTCAGAAGTTCACTCTGAGCCGACCCATTTGTTTGCAGATAACAAGTCGGAGCCTCCGTCCAAATCCGTGTGCAGAATGTAAAAAACAGTCAATTAGATCAGCATTAGCTGCTGTTGATGGGCCAATCCCCAGACGTGCTCTCCAATCACACTGTCCTTAACTGTGTTTACGCAAAGAATCCCCCACACAAAGCACACGCAAATGCTAACAGTATGTCCAGCCCCTCTGGATACTGTTACGTTACCACCTAGGATGCAGAGAATGAGTCAGAAAGCCCTCTAAGGCCTATGAAAGATATCCGGAATCCACCCAGTAATGCTCTGCAATAAAGGTATCTGGAAGAAATGGGGAAGAAATCCACCAAACAAATGTTTTCACCAGAGATTGCTCACCTGATTCCAGGATGAAACAGGACATTTTATTCCACATTGGCTTTCAAGAGTAAAAACTGTAATTTAAACTCATTTTGAATAATGAGCTAATACCATCAAGCTTTAATGCAGTGTAATATTTGCTGCTGAAAGTTTATTTTTAACTCGTTTGAAGGATCATTTCCTGCATGGGAACGAAATGCTGGCAAAAGATCTGAAGAGTTTCTTTTGGCACGGAAAGATACCTAAAAAAAAAGCATTTCTTCCACCCAACATTGTTGTATTAAACCAGCCTAATGCACATAAGCGCTGACTTTTTTTTAGTGCTTTATTTACCTTTCATCTGTGATTTATTACTGGCACGGTGGGGTGTTTCATAAGAGGGGTAAGAGTCCACATTAATTCATTAAAATATGGAGATATTTCTTTAGGAGCACAAGGGGAGGGGGGCTTAGATTCAATCCTCAAGCCTTCAAAGCTTGATGTTAGCACTGGCAGCATGCGAGAGCGTGGTATTTCATTTATTTTCCAGTCCATTCTTCTTTAATATTATTAGCCAAGTATTGTATTTCTACCTGTGGAAAACTTCAATTGTATTTGCTTCGCTTTTCAAACTGTTTGTTGTCATTCTGCCATCTGTGAACCAGCCTGTCCATTACAATGTGGCGTATTCACTGAAGCTCCTCTGCCCTCTCAGGCCAGGACAGAGAGAACCAGCCCCCCCAGCCCCCCCAGCCCCTGGCTTTTCTGACCGATTCATGGCTTTCTTCTCTTTTTTAAGTGGGCTGTTGATGAGGTTAGCCTAATCAGATTAAGTCAACTCACATTGGTCGCCGCAGTTTGTTTTCCTTCAAAGCCCTGCTGACATGTCCCCATACTTTTTCTTTATCTTTTTTTCAGGCACTTTTCATCAAGGCTTCCCCCAGAAAACTCTTTTGAGAGAGGGTTCCAAAGGACTTCTTTATAAACTCTAGTTCCAGGCTGATATAGGTTATTTGGAATGGGTCACTTCACCGTAATGCCAGTGACGAAGGCTTTAAAGTTGTGCATTGACGCATCCGACCATTTGCTCTGGTGTCTGTGTAAAAGGGTAGAACGTGGCACATTAGGGGAAAACACAAAACGGCAAATCGAATTGGGAAAATCGCCGGAACCTTTAATTTAATTCGTAGATGAATGTTTGCTAAGTGTTGCATTCGCTACAAGACTAATGCAATGATAAAACAATGATGCGGAATCAAACTTTTCATGGTCGCTTGTAAGTTGTAGCTGCAACAATCACGAGGCCATGGTTCTCACTTAAAATGGGAGGCGTAAATCAGTCTTTTAACACTGAGCTGCAAGTGTAAACTACTTGATTAGTGGAAACGAAGGGCAGAGAACAATAAAAGGGACTGCTTACACAAACTGTTGATTTTCTTGTTGATTTGCATGTTAATTGTGGGCAGAATCCACAATCAGCCCTTTCCCCAACCTTAACGATCCATGTTCATTGACTAATTACACTACAGTGAACAATCATGTAACCCACAATCTATTATCTGACGTCTACAGAATTTGTCTTAGTACTATTCTACAGAAAGTAATGTACGTCTAATTTTTACATTTTATTATAATTACATTTTAGTTCTATTGATGTCTAAAATATGAAAATGTTTCAATGGAGGGTTCCTTGAAGAACTACTATTGTGAATGTGATGTGAGTGTAAACAGTATTACACTCATAATTTATAGGTTCTCTCCTCAAATGGTTCTTTGCTGGTATGGATCTAGAAAAAAAGTGTATCTAAATAATCTAAATAATAAAAAAATAACCACAAGAAAGAAATCAAAAGAGGTCCTATAGGCTTCATAAATAATATGTATTTAATTTTAAAGAAGCTACTTCATCAATAAGATATGTAATTGTAAAGAGCTTTTTACTAAGTTAAAAAAACAACATCTTTGCACCCTTTAAAACAGTGATTCTTCAAGAGCTGATTAGTAACGGCAGTCATTCTATACAGAACAATGAACACTCAAAAAGCCATCTGATGTTTAAACAGTTCTTTGCATGGTTCAGATGGGAAACATGGTGTACACTGCTCTTTAAAAGGGTTCTGCTGAAGAACTTGTACTAAATAAAACCCTTTTTGCCAAGTGTCAAGCCAAGATTCTTTAACTAAGTAAACTTTCTCCAAATGTTTGTCTTTCCTGGTAGTATGTTCATAGTAGTGTGGTATTAAAAGTAGCGAGGCTAGCGACAGATCTAACACCTGTAAGTTCTCTGATGTTTTTGACCAGAGGCTCTTGGTCATTTAATTCCCTGAACTAATAACAGGCTTTCAGCGACAATGAGCACAAAAAGTACAGAAGAGCTCTTTTCATGTGGTTTAAGAGGCTTCTCTCCAGACAGGGCAGTGGCACGCTAGCTGAATGGGGCACTATGGGGATATTACAAGTTAATAGATCTTGGGGCCTGTCACTGTAATTACAGCACTATGAACCAGCAACAATTTGAGCTCAGCGTGTCCTGCACACTGGCCCACTGGTACACTTTTTCCATATCAACAGCTTTGCAGTGAAATTCACACTGACAGATATGTCCCTGCCTACCGCTGGGGAACAAGTCAGGGTTATACAGACCCCAGCCCCCCTGCCCAGCCACACCACAAGCATGTGGAGGACGAAATAAAACGGACACTTAGGAAAGGAACAGCTAAAACAATGCATCAAAGGGCATGGACAAAGAGACATGTGAAATCGAATTATTTCCAAAGGCAGGTGTCTAGGTCTGACTGTGAATGTCTCGTGTCATCGAGGAAAAGGGGGTTTGCCTACAGATATTTGAAGAGAAGTGAGTGGTTCATTAAAAAACATATATCCTTGACCAATTAAAGGCCCATATTCTGCTATTTCCTTGGACTTTCTCAACACAGTTTACTTATTCATGTTTGTTTGTGTTCATGTTATTTTGTGTTTGTTTGTTTTTAATTTCACCTTTTCCTATCTCTGTTCGTCTATCGAAGTTCAACAGCCTGCTTTGTTACTGTGCTTTTGTAGTACTTTGCAAAAGTATGCTTTGTAAGGCTTTGTACTCGGGCTGTATGATTTTCCCAAAAACTCCATTATCATTTGATCAAACACAAAAAAAAAACAATTCTTTGGGATTTTGTGTGTGTTTCCAAATCGTTCCCTTAAGAAAACCGTTATCACAGCCACCATTCTATGCTTCAGCTAATCAGCAATTAAGCTAAACCAGGGGCTGCTGGTGGACTTGAACACCTCCATGTAGACACCAAGTTTTTCTTACTGAATTGTGAGAAGCTTTTTATAAAAAAAAAAAAACAAGCTTTTTTTATTTATGTTTGTGTAGAGATCTCTTGTGGGCAAAAACACACATAATGCACACTTCATTTTCAGGGTTGCCTGCACCTTAGCATGTGTATGCAAATCATTACTGTCCTGATTCATTGCCCTGTACTGTACTCATTCAAAGCTAGTTTGCCCACATAACACTGAGCATTCACTGAGCTTGCAGGTGAGCGTGGCAGTCTTAGGCTTTTTGTGCTTTCAGCAGTAACCTTGTCAAAGGAGAAATGCAAATTTTAGAAAGGGTCCATGTCCTACATTTGTTAAATTTTTTTGTGCGGTGTTCCAAGTATTATCACTGCATGTTTTTATCTGACCAAAACTGCCATCACTCATTTGATTTGCTAACCACTCTTTACCATTAACCATTAGATATTTTTGTTACTGTCCCCTAAAGACTGATCTATATAAATGACCTCCGTTGCAAGTGGTTACCGTTTATTGTTTCTTTCAGAAAGCAGTCCGGCCAGAAACACCTCCTTTAACTTCCGCGTGAATGGATGGGCTAATTAGCTGTAACCTGAATAATAGATATATGTAACAACCTTTATTTTTGTGACATCACAAAAGTTGACCTCGTTTTACAGCTTAGATTTTTAAAACTTCAGCAATATTTGAGTATTATACTGAGCTCTCAAAAATAAGGAATACTTTTCAGCTTTTATGAGATGGGCCAGTTAGAAAGCAATCTATAAAGCTTTTATAGTAAATATAAAATGTAATAGTATATTTTACGTTATTGATAGAGAGACACCTGCATGACATAACAATTTTTAATAAATAATAAACTATACATATTTTTCCACATTAATTTTAGATGCAGATTGCAATGTGTATGGCACCTTCCTAAGCTCCTGCATATAGTTCCCTTTTACCTTTGAATGACAAAGGAAAATCTCCATTTTGACAGTAACCAGATCTGACTGCCAGATCTTCTCTGTATTTTTTAATAGTGACTCAGCATATATCAAAAGTAAGAGGAACGATGTAGATCTCTGCATTCATATCAGTTCATGTTTTTACAACGTAATGTACCCCGAAGCAGCATCAAAAAAATTGCATAATGTACAAAAATACTCAGTAAAATGGTTACCATTGTATTTTATGTGTAATTGAAGCAAAACATCAGTAGTGATTAATCTGTTTTGTTGAAGCGGACATGTGAATAAGCATGGTTTCTCACGTTCCTTAAAAGTGGATGAAAAACTTAAAAGCTAAACTACGAAGTCCATTTGTCACCATTTTCAATGCTATCATCAATCCAAATTATTTAAAATCTGAAACCTTTCTTTGTGAACTTAACAAACCAAATTATTCAGATTTATTGGGTGTTTTTTCCATATTGTCTTGAAACACACATCCTTTAAAGAAGAAAAGCACACGACTATAAGCAAACACAATGTGGAAAATGCTCAAAACCAACATTGTGCTTAGGAACCATTGCAAGATTCTTCTCAGTGATAGCCGTACTGAAGGTGCCATTGATCTTTTTGTTCCGTCTGGCTGGTCGGAGAAAGAAACGTTCTGCATCGGTACTTGAGTCCACAAAACGCCTCTCTTTGTGGAGACACAAAATCAATGCAAATTAATCCTTTATGCATTTTTCCTGTGAATAATTAAACGTCTTTCTACTTTTGTTTGGGCTTACTCGCCAAAACAAAATCAGAAAGGTAGAGAATGTGGCTATTTATTAGCTGGCTGGAGCACCAGGCTGACCCCTCTCTCCAGCCACAAAGAGGCCTTTATGCAGGCAGCACATTGTATGGGCCGAGTCCGTTCCTCTCTGACTGACCAGCGCTGCGGGACACCCACCATGTTCAATCTGTGCCACTGCACAACCAAGACCATTTACCCTCATGAAAGGCCGGCAAAATAAACCACGAAATCCATGGCCATGACCCATTCTTAACAAGCACTCTCTGGGACAAGAAGACACACAAGGTAGCACTGGCTGCGGATTTGCTTCAAGTCACTCATCAGACAAGAACACCCTCAAGTCACCCTCTCTACAGAACAGGAAGAGCCGCAGTGCATGACGGCTGAGTTATAAAGTTGAGTCTTCCTGTAAATACATATCCTCTGGACTGGACATGCATTTAGACGCTTTTCTTCCAAAAGGGCACCATGAGAGGCATCCTGGGTTGAACGTTTGTCTTTATTGTTGAACTAATGCAGTTCAGATTGCTCTCCAGTGTCCATTGGGGCATATTTATGGAATATTATATGTATTTCTATTGTGTGTGTAATTGCATTGAAATGTATGTTAACACTTACCAAAAGCACCATCTGCTTCCTTGATGAAATAAAGTATCCTGAAACTAATCTATCATTAAGGAGAAACAAAATCAAGGTAAACGTGTCTGTTTTAGATAAAATTTTATTATTTATGATTGAGAGGATGTATAACGCTGGAGGACCTGGAGAGAGTCTGTTCTGAGGAGTGGTCACTGATTGCTTGCTCTGTATTCTTTGATTGGGAATTATGGGAGATGACTTTAATGCTATGCCAGCAAATGGAGGCTGGTACTACTGTCACATCGAAGCAGCTTATATTGCTTCAGTGTGAAAATCAATTCATAACAAAAATCTGCAGTACTTATCCCAATGTACAGTCCTGTGCAAAATGGGAAAGTAATATTCAAAACTGCTTAGATAAGCAATAAGCATATTTCCAGATGATTAAAATGAATAAATATAACTACAAATGTAAAGTAAATAGTGATTTTATGAACCGTATGTCAGTGTGTTCCCTGTATCAGAAATCTGGTTTTATTCAGTCCTTCACTAAACTGAAGCAGGAGCTTCTGGAGGAATTAAAAAAAATCTAAACAAGGAGAAATCTGACCCTGTGTTGACCTTTCCAGCTCACAAAACAACTACTTTTTTACGCACAAAATAAATTTGCTGCTTTCTTGTTTGCTTGCACTTATTCTAATGTTAACTTTAATAGACACATTATTCATTGTTATCGTTGCACTGATCACTGATTGTCAGCTATATTATCAACATTCTTTTACATGCATTATGATACTTTCTTTGATATGAATTTCTTTTCAACCATCTTATATGTGTGGCCGAGGATAGACTTCTATTGTAAATAACAAAAACAAGATATAAATGATTCTACTGCAGTTACTGTTATTATCTCTCTGACTGCCTATCAGCCAGCCAGATACCACCTGACTGTAGACACTGTTCGTTTTCTTCTCTCGTCCGTGGAAGTGGGCCGTCTGCAGAGGGACGTCCTTGGCCCTTCATTTTATTTTGGGCCAAACACTGTTGAGGAGACAGTTTGCGTTCCTCACAACGCTATGCTTCAATAGCCGTCTGAGTCCAGTGTAACAAAGGGCTGGGCTGGACGAAAGGAACAAACGCACCCATTAACCAATTCTCCCTGGCCCCCCAAGCTTGTGAGGAGCTTTAGAGGAACACTCCTCTGTTTACACTGTTAATACTGCTGGACTGTAAAGCAGGAGGGTTGAGGGGGAAAACAAAGGTATGATAATTCAGTGCTTTTTCAATAAATAACAACAAACAACCCAATACAACCGAAGAAGAGACGATGAGCTGATGTTGTTGTTTGTAGTTTGAGCTGGTGGTGTTGTAAATTTTATGGTTTTGCCTCACTGTAACTCTTCTCATCTCTTAGTGATGTCTGACTAAGATTGCTATCCCTGGTCTTAAGACCTTCAGCAACTGAAGGCCATCCAGAATCACATAGAATAGCATAAAGAGGTCACATCATGGAAAACTGGTTTACATAAAAGTGTTTCATGCAGTATATAGTATAACATTGTTCAAAGCATACTTTTCATTCCCTAGTGACTATTTCAAGCTGCAACAACAAACCAGTGTGAATTTGTTTTATGTGTGATGTCACAAAGGCCAATGCACTTACATATATCCAACTAAAGTAGTTTAGCACATCAGTTAATGTTATAGTTACATAAAGTGCTTCAGCCTGGACTGCTTTCAGAATGAAGCACAATAAAGGGGAACCATTCAAAACAGAGATCATTTATATAGGGGTTAAAAATGATAAAACGTTTTGCTCCAGTGTAGCTTTCATAAGGGTACATGACATCTCCTTGAGCCTTTTATGCTAGCTGTTAACCTGTATAGACATTTATAAAGGTTTATTCTGACAGAACCCATGTAAATGCCAGCTGTCATAAAAGACCCATGTGGGTGTCATGCTATTCTTCAATATAGTGTTATCAAACAAAATGGACTTCTTGGATATGGCCTCTTTAACGTTTGCATCTTTTCTTTGACAAGATTACTGCATTAAACAGAAAAGGTCTATGACTGAATATCATCACCACTGTTTGTCTGAATAGCAAGCAACTCAGAATAGCCAATAATGGGCAAGCCAAAGCAAACTAGCTTAAGTAGCTAGCTAATTCACAGGGGAGCCACCAAGGACCCCCCCCCTCCAGAAAGAGATATTGCCATACTGAATTAAAGGGTCAGATTAACAGTTATGTATATAGTGCCGCTTGACTCCAACCTCAAAACCTCACTCAAGGACTGCTGTCTGATGCACATACACCTTTAGTGCTGACACATCATTATACAAGGAACATTCCACACTTCTTTAGCTCTATTACTTCAGAATTTCTGAAACAAATTACATCTGGCTTGCCAGACAGAACTAGTCACATGACACTCAGATTACTTCTCCTCCAGCCTTTACTTTTTCCAACAAAAATATAAAAGTGTGGAACACCCCTTATACATTACACCCCCTCTCCCCTTTCACTCGTTCTCGTGCTGGATTAGCTGAAGCATGTTTTGTAGTTTTGTGACAGACCAGGCCAGAAACCTCCACACTCTCAATGTCTCCTTAAATCATTTCTGCCGTCTATGTCCACCTCCAGCCCCCTACCGGCAGCTGACCCTCCGTCCCCCAGCCTGTAGCCCTCCTGCCCAGGGAAGCAGCAGCCAGGCTGGGGCTTGGGCTCATTAGTGTGCCCACCTGGAGGCTAGCGGGCGGCCTGTGGGGGGAAACAGGGCCTTGATCTGGGCTATGAGCAGTATGACACCGCTGCCTGACTGGAGCCGACCAACTGGCCATGGTCACACAGAGCAGCAGCGTAACGAGGCCCCTTTCACCCCTCAGACAAACCCTGCCCAATCACTTTAATTGTCTCGATGGCTTACCGAGTCCTCTATTAACCACCCACCCCTCCTTTACACGAAAGAGCATGTATTACTTTAAGGAATAAACTATTTCGGGTTTAAAAATTCACTTTTTGTGTTTTTGGTGTTGCCTCCCACACCTGATTTTATCAAGATATATTTCATCAAGTTGTAGTTACTGTTGTTCTGCGTATTTTGGAGTGCTCTTTCCACAGACTATGCTACAACAAGTTCCATGCAGCACCATCCAAACTGGCCCTAGATGCAAAATCATAATTTCAGAATTAGATTATTTTATAACATAGACACCAAATATTAAATATGTGCACAGCTGTAAAGCTATGCAAGTACAGTTAAAGGACCACTTATGATATTGTGCTTGACGTACTGAAAACAAGTCAACATTTTTACATGGCATTTTCCAACCTTTCTAATTGCTGTGCCTTTAAGATGATTTCTGTTTGGTCTCCGCTGCATATTGCGCCTCAGCAGTCCAGTGCAGAACCTATGATGAACCATGATGATAACTCTCTTGTTATGCTTGTTCCGACACCAGTCTGGAGTCAAAATAAACTAATAATTAGTGCAAATATTTCTTTCAGGGGTTTCTCATTTATACAAGACCTAACAGTTAAGACACCACTATTAGGCACCTATTAGGGTTTTGCACTTTGTTATGAGAAAACTTGATGGAAAACAGAATTCGCCAACATGTTTCAGGTTTTCAGTGATCCATGATCATAGACGGCACCTGCTCCAGCCACTCTTAAGCAGTATTATTACCAGGTGATTCTTTACTGGGAAGAAGAATGTAATAATTTATTGCAAGTACAGGGCTGTGGGTGCAAGTATTACAAGTGATTTTTTCTGCTGGTGTTAGGATCCACACAATCGATGTAATTCTGGCAAGCAGAAATGAGTTGAACATGTACCTGATTGCCTTAAAATGAGCTCCATGTTCAACTCATTTCTGCTTTTAGGTGGAAGAATATCCTGACAAGAATGTGTTTGTAATTGCATATTTACAATCCAAATGTGCACAGCTTTGTCATTCTCATGCCCTAACACACATTTCAAAAGTACTAATTGACCAAAGAACGCACCAAACTGTTCTGGACTCCTGGCTTTCAGAGCTAGAGTTAGGTCCCTCTACTGTAGCAATAGTTATGGGAAAATATCCCTTGAAATGTTAGTTCAACAAACACTGACTGTCAACAGCTGGACCAGTTAATTGTACCCTTAGAGATGGTACATGTTTGTCATTTAACTGCACAAAGAACATGTCAACATCACAGATCAAGACATTTGCTTGTGCATCACATTCGTCGACAGATGCAGAGATCTGTATCATGGTTTTCCACTACAGCTCTCAACAGGTGTCTTCAACCAGGAAGGGGGAGGCGACTTGAGACAAAGTTACTCTTTAATGAGAAAATGCAAACAGCAGCATTTTGCTTATTCCTCACTAACTGCATGATGACAGATTTGAGTTGAAAGTAACAGCGGGGAGGAGACAATGATCCATTGAGGACAAGCCTCCAGGCACACTGCTCTGCTGGACAGCTAAGCATGGCCTCAGGTGAGGCTCCCCCCATGGGGCTCTGCTGGCCCATCCCCTCTCAAGAACCTTTATTCATCAAAGAAACAGCAATACAAAATTAGGAATCTATATGCTGCACTCTGTTGAAATGTTTTAACAGTTGGGATGGAGAATATATAGGTGTCTGAACTGAACTGAAGCCATCTGTTGCCATGTTAAGTTCAGGAGAGACTATTCAGGCATAAGTAGCTTTAGCATTACAGTTCATTCTAATGAAAACCCTAATGAGAGGAGAACCTGCTGATTGGGCCACTGAGTGAGCTCATCTGAGCAAACCCATCAAAGGGCCTTTAGATGAATTTACCTCCAGGCAAACTACCTCTGCTCCACAGGTAACAAAGTGATCCATCAAACAACTTTGAGCTCATTTACGCACACACACATGCATACACACATACACTCCTGAACATACACCTTAAATACTGTCTCTCCTCACAAACACAAACACCACATTCTGAAGCAAGCATGACCAAGTACAACACTATTACTTTGCTTTCAAGACAAACGCATTCCAAAAGTGCAGCCTTGTAGCACATGGCGGAGGAGGCTCTTTCTGCTCAATGACTCATCACAGCTCCAGTGAAACCCCCCACTGTTCAAAAAAGGTCAGAGAAGCCTCCAGGCCGATGGAGTCTTTGCGCCGCCTTTACTAGATTAAGGCTAATAATCTTTAAATAACGACCTTAAATTTCCCCTTTAGCATGTGAGTTCACAACAACCAGATAACCTCAGAACATCATCCTCTAAACTCAGTCTGCCCATTAAAGGATGATGGATCCAGTGTCCCTTCAGGAGTTGTCTATCAAATGCACATTAAGGGCTCTACTTGTTATTAAGTCATTGTCATTGATGTGTAGTTTGAGCGACTGAGTGCACCTTAGATAACATTAGAGAAGGTGTCTATATGAGCGGACACTGAAATGAACAACCCTTTAAAAAGAATTTACAAAGAATTATTTTATCCTGCAGGACCGGAATTCTTAGTGGAGGCTAGTTCAATAAGACCCTTATGGTTGGTTTGATGTAGTGAGATTAGAATTGCACAGCAGGTCTTTGGCTTCTAGCGGCTCCGCTCCTAATTACACCCAGCTAGAGGCCTGACAAAGCCTAAATCATCCTGGGTAATCATTTCCGTAGTCATACACCGGGAGAATTTGTCCACGACCATACCTTGCGCTAAAGGTCATTTAGGACTTTGTTGAATAACTGCCATTTCATCTCATCCATCCTCATCAGCAAACAAGTGAAACCATCAACACAAGCTTAAAAACACACAACAAATACAGTAAAATCAGTGACCAACCTTTCATTTATTCAATTTCCTTACAAAAAAGACACATTTTTTAGGATTGGACAAAAAGCTGAAAATAAACACTACCAGTCAAACGCTTGACTCATTCAGAACTTCTCATTTTTTTTCTTTGTTTTTATTATTTTCTACATTGTAAATTAATATTGAAATCAAACAAAATGATGAAGCATGGAATTATGTAGTAAACAAAATAGAGACCAGAATATGTTTTGTAATAAGGGAATGATGGACTGTAGTTTTTTTTTACTTAGTTAAGTGGCTCTTGCCATAATGTGCAGTAGAACCGTAGTGGAACAGGATCACTAACTGTGTACCAACCCGACCATCACAACTGATGATCCCAAACACATTAAGAAGGAGAGAAACTCCACTAATGAACTCTTGACGAAGAAACACCTGTTAATTAAACACCATTCCAGGTCGATTCCTCATGAATCTGAGTGAAAAAATGCCAAGAGTGTGCAAAGCTGCCATCAGAGCAAAAGGTGATGTTTTCAATATTAATCTACAATGTAGCCGATAATAAAAACAAAGGAAATCGTTGAATGAGGTGTGTCCAAACTTTTGACTGATAATGTATATGGTTTACATTACTGCTGGTATTCACCTGTAAGAGCTCCGCCCAGACTCCCTCGCCGGAGCTGTTTCCCGTCTTCGCTGAGCTGGCGTTTAAACTTGAGCGACAGACTGGAGCTGCTGGACACTTCGGGGTTGCTCGTCTTGCAGAGGGCCACGGAGGGGGGGTGCAGGATGTGATCCAGCTAATAGAGAGGAAGGAGAAAGATAAACACTGAGCCCAATCTGAGAAGCAGCACACACCATTAAGAAGAGTTTATCTCTGACAGCATTGCAGAGAACAGCAGAGTTTAAATTAGTGCAGGAGCTGTTAACCTTGCAACATCAGGAATACATTAAACTCCTCCCACTTTAACATGGATCAGCCTTGGCAGTTTTAGGCCATTGTGGATTTTTTCTGAGAACTGAACTAATAATTGTTCCCTGAAACCCCCACAACGAGGAAACTGCAGATTTCCTCTGCATTTTTTTGCTTTTGTTACATCCGGGGCTTGTCGGCCACGCCCCCTTGTCCTGAGTTGCTAAGCACTGTCCAAACATAAACAACCAGCACGAGGACGAGGGGGCGTGGCTGACGGGGCCTGGACCTCACAGCTTTTTTCGTGGCAATATATACATTTCCACACATTTAAGTGCTAAATTCTTAAGAAAAATATAATTTATGTCACCGCAATCCGTCTCTGAATCACACACTGAAGCACAAAGTCCTTTAAGAATCTCCTTTATTAGTAAAATAGTTATTAGACAGTTCCAAAGAACAGTAGATAGAAGAAAGATGGTCTGAGCTTCCTTTTTATACTGTCCTCCAAGAGAGAGAGGGACCCCACAGCCTCCTGCCCCTTGGCTGTGAATCGTATCTACTCTTGTTGTTACACACTAACGACTTTCACATGCCCGAGGAGCAAAGTGTAACCCACACTTGGGAGGACAATCAAATGTTTTCAGGAACTGAGGTCACATGTAGACATGAGGTTAGAGGCCTAAGGCCATTACACAGATGTGCAATTGTCATACAAACATGTACACAATATATAGAAGTTCAATATTAGTTCAATTATGAGTTAAACACAAGGTCAATCATGAGGTTAACATAAAATACAATTTTACCATTCTCTAACCTCCTACCACACAGAGTTCTACAACAATACTTCTGAGTGGCATGTGTTACGGTTCGGTCAGTGGCCGGTAGGGGCCACTGCTTTTTAGTTAGTTTTGGGGACTTTTATTTTGATGTTAATGTCTGTTTAGTTCATGTGTCACG
>JBBPDB010000134.1:21725558-21771181 GCA_037974465.1 Brachypetersius altus
CCCCCCCCCTTTCTCTATAAAATGTTTAATTGCTGAGCATTTTAACTTATTTCAAACATGAAATGACAGAGAGTGTATGAAATGTTTGATGTAATATTAGCAGACATTACATTTGGCAAAGCACGCCTTTCATACACATTTATCATACACATTTACTGTGTCATAAAATATTACACACGTGTATCGATGTGTATCAATTCTGGATGCTTTTAACACTTACATGTGTAATACAGCACCAGAATTAGTCTATAAATATTGATTTCTAAAAAAGAAATGTGTATTAAAAAGTATTTTCAATTTGCCTTTAGATAGTTAAAAATACAGTAGACTTCCCCAAAAATTAAAAATAAAGTTGCATTTTTGATCAATCATGCCTTGCTTTTTGAACGAATGAGCTGTTTTACATTTAACATTTACAACATGTTTAGTCTCCGAGTATGCACACGAAATGTATTGGAGTTTTACTTACACACCCTTTTTTAACCTGTACCTGTAACCTGTCAGAGGGCTTGAAATATTAGGAAGCAAGTTCTCAGAGCTCATGTGTTAGAAACAGGAAAAATGGACAAAACTGTAAGGATCTGAGACCATCTGATAAGGCCCAAACTGTGACCGCTAGATAACTGGATTAGAGCATTTCCCGAACAGCAGGTCTTGTGAGGTGTTCCTGATATACAGTGGTAAGTACATCCAAAAAGTGGTCCCTGAGTGAACCATCAACAGATTCAAAGGCTTATTGATCCACTTGGGGAGCGAAAACAAGCCTGTCTGGTCTCTGACCCCACAGAAGAGCTACTGTCGCACAAACTGTTGAAAAAGTTCATGCTGGCTATGATCACTTGTGTGTGGGGATGCAGAGCTGGCCCCTGTCCACTGCCAAGTGTTTTCAATGGGCATGTGAGCATCAGGACTGGATGCCTGTTGAACCTTTTCCATCATGTGAAAAGTCTAGTGTGCTGAGATGCACAACAAGAAGTCGGACTGGCAGTGGAAGTGTAGTGGCAGTGTTTTGCTGGGAAATCTTGGGTCCTGGCATTTATGTGGATGTTACTTTGACATGTACCACCTTTACCACTACTTGAAATGGAACACGACAAAGAGTTCAAAGTGTTGACTTGGATTCAAATTCCCCAGAACAAGTCCAATCCGTAGTATTCATAATTTACAGAGCATAAATGATCTGCTGCTAACTGTTTGGTGCAGATAGAGTCCATGCCTAGACAGGTCAGTGCTGTTTTAGTAGCACAGGGAGGACCTTCATAATAATCTTATTTCTAATCATTTTTAAATAATATTTCTAATCATTATTCATTACAAATTAAAGACCACATGTTGTTCCATTATGTGCAGTTTTAATGTAAAGACTGCAGGTTGATGCAAATGTCAGCACACCTCTGTCGAATGACATGTTTTGCTGATTTTCTTAATGTTATATCATCTTTTATATTTTACATTTTATAACATTTTCTCCAGTTTGTCAAACGAAATAGTAATTCATTTCATATTTAATTATGGCGGAAGAAGGTGTTAATTTTCTTTTTGAAATTCATCAAAACTTGTAACATAAGTATTTTTTATGAAAGGCACTATAAAAATTATAATTATAATACTATTGCAATAGATTCTGTTAACCATAGGTCTGTCATGCCATAGGGCTGATGCATAGAATAACAAAAATAAAAATAGCAGCATGCTGAAATGGTCTTTTTTGGTCATAGTTCAGTGCAACACTAACAAAATGAAAAATGTATACAAGAACCAGACATACACAAACCAGACAGCAAGTTCAAACAATTAGTGCAATTTATAAAAAGAAACACATTTGCATATATAATCTCTTTATCATTTAACTTTCTGTTCCTTTCTGAAAACTCATATCCTCTGAGTTACGGGGCTTATTCAATCCCACAATAATTTTAATATTAATTATTGAATAAAACAGTTTGCTGTATATTGGTTCAGAACCATTTACAGAATGTTTGAAGAAATGTCTGACCTTTGAAGAATGAAAGCCATCATTCAAACTGAGCCTGATAATGACCAGTGTCTGTATTCTTCATCAGCCAATCACAGAAAACTATTCAAGTGTTTCTGCTTGATATGAAATTTCTTTTCTCCCTTTACATTTTTTTTGGAAAATATTAAACAGTTTCTATATTTATAATGGCATTATTTCAATCTAGCCACTGTGCACTATTCATACTTTTGAAACAATTATTATTTTGTTTGTATTGTCATAGAAATGGTTTTGTGGTGCTGATTTTATACATCCAGGGTTATGTTTTCACTCCTAACATCTGGTTAGTTTGTATGTATTTTAATTTTTTTTTTGACTTTCTAATAAGTTACATCATAACAGAAAAAGGGGACATGGGGAAATATCTTCTTATTAATATTATATTGTATTTCTCTGTTGTATTATTATCCAATTGTTTGCATTTTTAATACAATTTTTTACTCTGCATACAGTATTTGGTGATTATCTTTTATATCTTTAATATTTATTTTTTTAGATTTGCCCTTTGTATTTTCATGAATGTAAATGAGCTGTTTTAGTCTCAATGGATATTTCACTGCACTGTGTACT
This sequence comes from Brachypetersius altus, assembly GCA_037974465.1. Lineage (NCBI taxonomy): Eukaryota > Metazoa > Chordata > Actinopteri > Characiformes > Alestidae > Brachypetersius > Brachypetersius altus. The sequence continues at coordinate 21,728,146 of JBBPDB010000134.1, forward strand.
GTGAATGAATGTGTGTGTGATAAAATCTGATTGGATTTGATATTATGATATTATAATAATATTTTAAATTTGAATTCATCATTGTTTTCTTTTGCGTTGTTTTCATTTGTTGATTTGCCCATTTTGCATATTTCACAGCATACATGTACTTTCATAGTGAATTTTCTTGACAGAGAAAAGCCAAGGGAGAGTGAATTGGTGTATTATTAGAGATGTTTTATGTTTTATTTTGGATATAAAGAGTGTTTTACATTATGATTTCCATAAATAACAGGTGTCATTACAACAAATTCATATTTCTTGTACATTTTTGTACTTTCAGCAAAGAAAAAGGAATCCATGAAATGGCCCTTTTTACGCAAAAAAAAAATATATGTAAAAAGATTGTTATAGTAAACATATTTTTAAAAAGAGAATCTGCCCTGAATATACAGAACAAAAAAAATTGAATAATCAAGTACAAGAATGATGAGGATAAGCCAGTGGGTGTATATTGGGGTGACCCGGCAAGTACCATTCACAGTTTAATGAAAGTTGCATCTATGGCGATTGCATCTGAAAAGACTATATGAACCCCCCACCCTACTCATGCAATGTATTGTTTAGCTCTTCCATTTAAGTCTCACCCTTATTTATTAATTTGTGCACTGTGAAATTGTTATAGTTCTCATATATATTTCTTATATTACAACCAGTTTCAACACTCAAATTACACAAATTCAATTTATGAGTATTACATATATCAGGGTCAATATCAAAACAAAACAAATTTAAAAAAATTCTAAAGATTTTTCATTGGTTTTGTATATTTTTCAGATTGTACATATAGGATGGGTCCAACCATAAGACCCAGATTTGGGACTGATCACTCGAACCTGACTGTACTGTTTGCTAGAGCTGGTGGACCGTCTCTTCTGAGCTCCCGACTCTACAGTAAGCGGCTCTATTCACTTAGTGCTTTGTACAAGATCGCCACCTTCTGGTTAACACTGTTTGTTTCATTACAGTGCTTGAGTGACTATAGCAGTTCATTTATTTATTTTCTGTGGATTTTAGTTTGTTCTGAAGCCTGCCTTTGCAGTTTCATATCTTTTGCATTTAATAGTTCTTATTAATCATCTGTTTTAGACAGTAGACACCATCACCCGCTACAATCAAAGCTGTTTAATTTGTTGTGGCAAGGGAAGTTTCAGAGAGTTCACTTAAGGTTGTGCATTATGACCATGACTATGGCTCTTTTATATATAGTGACTGGAAAGCGCACCATTGTTTCCAGCTGTTTGCTTTTAAGGGTGGATGCATCCCAATTAAGGTGTACGCCGCGTTTTGTCCGAAAGACATCCTTTAATACACATTACACATTCCCACTCCCAATTAGTGCCACACCAGCACCTTTTCATTAGCTGAATCCGGTGCTTTTCTCGTGGTTGCTTTTGTGCTCCGCCGTCGGTCTGATGCTATTTGAACCTTGCGCTGCGACCTGCGTCCCAATTAGAACCATCTTCCACTTCTCTTTGGGGATTCCTTGAAAAAGGTGGGGAGAAAACAGAGCCATTTAACAAGTGTGCTTCATTCTCCTGCCGTGGGGAAGTTTACCCACATCTGCCCTGCTCCCTAACCCCTGCAACAGTGAGGGTCACCCCTAGGGTTAAGGGGTCGCCACTTGAGCTTTTGTGTAGTAGAGCCAACATGAACCTGAGTTCCAGTGCAGCCATCTCTGTAGGGGTTGCGGCGGTTCAGGTTCAGGAAGGAGAAATGAACAAACAAGGGGGCTGTTCTTTGGCATGGTTTGCTGTGCGAGGCGTCTGAAGGGATTGTTCGTGTTTTTCTAATTAGAAGGGAGAAACGGATGGTGGCCAGGCTTTTGTGTCGCCTTTAAGAGTTATCATTGACGGAGCACAAAAACGCAAAACAAGCAGCGGCTGAGAATTTGCAGGTGTGCATGGACATGTGTGAACGTGGATGAAAGGCGCAGTAAGACTAGCTGATGTAGCTGGGCTGCTTCAGAATAGAGCCGGGCGGCGACATCACAACAGGGATGACAAAACAAGGAGCAGGTCAGGCCGAGGTCCACCAAAGGGGTCTAGCTCTGTGCCGGGTGATTATCCTAAAATTCCGATGCCCCCTCCCACCCGCGGTTCCTCGGGCTGTCTTGGCACTCTTTCCTCCCTTCTGCCATCAGCTTGGGCCCTGTCTTCCCTAATTAACCTGATTCCCAGAATCCATTGCCCTGTGACCACCCTCACTGCTGAAAAATGGGCAGCATAGGTGACAGAAGCTCGCCTGAGCCAAAAAAGAATGTATTCTTCTAATGGCTCTGAAAAGGAGAACAGGGAAATAAGCATAATGGTCATGCACCCCTCCCACATATTCACTCACATACACACACGCACACACACACACACACTCTCCTCTCCCCCCGCAACCCTCTTTCCATCAGCTCCTCCTCCCGTTCCTCATCCCAATCTTGATTAACCTCCTCTCACACTCCCCCATTCCCTCCCACACGCATTCACACATACACAATGTACCTCGGAGGCCCTGACAGATGGGGCCAGGGGCTTTTTTGCAGGGGGTTTTCTATGCAAACGGGGAGCCTGGTTTAGTGCACTGCTGTCAGGCCGCTGAATTGATCCCTGCCACTATTGAGGCTTCCCTCCACCAGCGTGTCACAATGGCAACAAGTGCAGGGAGCTGGGAGCAAGCTTGTGCAGGCATTGCACTCTCAGTCATGAATGATGGCCCAGCAAATGGCCTTCCCTTTCATTGGCTTTCATTACAGCCCATAGCTCACCTCTCTCTCATGCTCTCCATCCAAAAGGCAGTGTGGTGTTTACTTTGTTTATTTTCATGAGCCTCGTGTTTTTGTATGTAATGTTCAGTAGGTGCTTAGTAGTAGGTGCTTGTGTATATAGTTTGTGTTTGTTTACTTATTTGTGAATATTGAGCTACTCCACTCTAAAAAAGGCTTTTTCAACAGTTCTTTTCAAAATGCGATACTGCACGTGTAAAACTACAACCACTTCAATAACCATATGACCACTTAAATGGTTATCTTTCTGCTTCAGTGGTGTTTCTCTCTAAAGCGTCTTTTCAATGGTTCTTTGGAGAAACTTTGTAGTGTGCTTACTAAGAATTACTAAGAACTGTGCTTTAAAAAGGTGATCATTTTTCTTCTTCTTCTTGTTCTTCTTCTTCTATTATTATTATTATTATCATCATCATTATTATTATAGTTATTATTATTATTATTATTATTGTTGTTGTTGTTGTTGTTGTTGTTGTTGTTGTTGTTGTTGCTACAGCTGTAGAACCCCATATAAATCCTCCATCATGGAAATAATAATAATAAAAAATAAAAACATGAACTATGGCTGCTGCTTTTGCTAGAAAACCCTTAGAAATAATTTTTTAACCGTATAAAATCTGCACAATATAATAGACAATTTTCTTAAACCATTAAGCTCAAATCCTAACCATGTGACAGCCTGACAGCACAGGCTTTATAAATCAAAGGTTACTTAAGCAGTGACTTCTCCCCATCCCTACCCTGAATAGATCTGAGTGGAACGCCCACACTGACCCTAGAGCTGACCTGTGACTACAGAGACAGGGCTGAGGACAATCCTTCCTCAGACACACAACAGTGCCATCACGCTCCTGCCTCTCTCCATCAACGTCAGCCAGGCTGGCCAGGTTAATGTTTCACCAGCCCCTGCAATCTCAGGCCTTGGTCCAGAGACAGGAAAAGGGAGGCTTGGCTGCTCATTGAGAAAATGGAAGGTAATCGAATGGCAAACAAACTAAATAGAGGGACAATACCCTGGGACAGAGCAGACTTCTCTAGTTCAGTACCTGCAACCCATCAATTTATCACAGTCCATTAAACTGGACTGAGGCCCGATGATGCAGGGGTGGCACAAGTGCTCATTTGTTTGGTGACATTTTAACAGTGAAAATTAATACTTTTACCTAAACTTCTAAACAAATTTCTTTTACATGATTACAACAGAATGATTTGTTTCTTGGCAGAACATATAAATGGCGAAGAGCCTTTCTGTTATATGGAGATGTTTTAAACTTTCAAAATGTTCATTACATTCACACATCTTATTTACAAACCAGAATAGGTTCTTGAAGGTATCAGTCTAAACTTCCCTTTTCCAACCACAGGGAAGGGGTTGATGAACCAGCCTGCATTTTCATCAGTTTTAAACTGGAACTGTTGTAATCAAAGATTCATCATCAAAGGATGTTGCACAATGCACAAAGGAAGTAAACATGATGACAGATCACACTGACAATCAATAAGAGACCATTGCAATTTATTTTAAAATCAGCATCTTAGCCATTATTTATAGTTCAGTTCTTACACAAGCACAACACATTCTGATTTATGAGGTACTGATTAGTGATCAACTGAATCAAGTCTGATTTAATGCAGAAATGTATATAAAAAACACTGCTGTAATCAACACTCTCCTCTCACTGTCTCCCCAACTCTGACCAGTTGGATGGAAAAACACTACTAGAAGTATGTCCAAGGTAATTATTGCCATTTAGTTTAAGAGCAAACAAGTGGTTTGTTTTCTTTGAATTAAACACTGCATCATTTCTCTTATTTTGATGTTTTGACATTGTTTTAAATTATGCTTTAAAGAACTATATTTTTATTTGGAAGTTAGGAGAAATGTTGTCTGCTGTTCTTAAAAACTAAGACAGTTCAATACTTGCCCCTATAAAGGATCACATTTTTGCAGTGGTCTGTTTTTTTTTTTTTCAGAGCTGTATTGTACCTTTAGAATCACATACCAACTTAACTATTTTTTGTTCCAGCTGGGAACCATCTTTTTCAGGTTCCAAACCAGTATATTTTTGGTGGAAATGCTCTGAACGGTTTAAAATTTAGTATATGATGCAGAACAGAACCTGCCGGTGGGAAAGGGGTTTACCTAGAATACCATCAGGTCATGATGTAGGTACTTATGTCACACTTCATCCAATTGTCTTTCTGAGCCAATAATATAGATTCTTCTCATTTTTTGTGAGATTTCCCCAAACAAGCCGCGTCCCATTCCACTCAATTTCTAGAGCTCCCCCCAATCACATGATACCACCAACAATGGGAGGCAGAAGGCTGACACATGCTACTTCAAGATCATGTGAGGCAAGCAACTGTAGTTTTCAGGCTACAGCTAATACATTGTCATTGGACAGCTAAACACACTCCTACACATCTAGTGGAACAAAGGCAATTGTGCTGACTTGGTCTTCAGCCATCTGTGACCATCTTTTCATACAGTAGTGACCATATTGATGAATCCACAAAGTTTATTACAGCGACAACAAACTATCACCATATTACCCAACCCCTACCTTAAATACTTAATCATCTTCTTATTCCATATAGATTATCATAAAGTTTGCTTCAGAATCTTTGGTCTAAAGAACCCTCATAAGCACTTAAGCATCTTAAGCTTCTGAAGGCATTTATGGTTTTGGTGTGTAAAAAAAATCTTCAAAGTGAGCATGTTTACATCTTCCATTGGGATACTGCACCAGAATCCATTTGTATTCCTTCAAAGATACTCGTCAAAGAGTCAAGCCTCAGAGGATGATGTATCCTTTTGACATCTACTGTACTCACTGCCCAGCATGCCAGCGTACACAAGAGGGGGTTGGGTCACACTAATGAAAGCAATTGGTGATCAAGGGTTGTGTGCTAATGCACACATATACATAAATGGGTGGCAAGTCACCACATTCTCTTGGCCTCTATTGTACCTTGCAAGAATGCATAGCAAAGGCAAGCACATTACCATGCATTAGAATGCATGAGGTGGATGGATGGGAGGGCCTTCGTGTGTATTGTTGGAGGTCTAGGGAGAGGGAGCACATAGTGAAGAAAACAGAGAGCTGACAAGAGACCTGAATGAGAATCAATTAATTTTCATTTAGATCAACAATCAGAGGGCCGGCATTAGCATGTGTGAGGTTCATTTGATATAGGCAGGAGGCCAAGTGAGCAGGGGAGAGGCCCACATTAAGCTAATGACAGGGCTAGGCCTGCCCGGCCTCTCCTGCATTAACACCCCAGTGTTCTCCACTACAGGCATCAAACCCTCCCTAGCAGATAAGTGACAATTATTGGATAAAGGAGAGGTGGGACTCTCTTCATTGCCCTAGAGTGGAAAAGTAGAAAAAAGGTGGAGGTAGCCAATATCTGCTGCCTTTAAGTTGTTTTATTGCTGGAGGGAATTAGAGTGCACAGAAAAGTCTAATAGCCGTCTTAAATCTCACTTTAATGATTTTGAAAGTTCTTTAAGTGGATGATTTTTTCTGAGGGTTTCATGCCTCTTTTTGGGACGACTGACAATGCAAAGCAGAAGTAAGAGGTAACCTTTTTCCTTCACAAATGAATATATAGAGGATTTTGTAGTGATCCATTCAAATCTTCAGAATACACTGCCAAAAAGGGTTCTTTGGAGCTATGTTGCTCAAAACAACCTCCGACTGGGGGTTTGACTTTATTGTAAAGAAGCTGTGGGGGTTGTAGAATATTTTCAGTGTTTAAAGTACCTCCACATAGTATGAAGCTGTGGATACTAACAGTCCTCTCTTGAAGATCTATTTTCTTGCAAGCACCACAACACAGATGTATATATACTGACAAGGACAAAGGAAACACCTGGGCAGGGGTGGAGACAAGAATGAGACACAGGTAAATGGGATAACAAGGGGGTAGGGCTAAGGTTGGACTAGGACCAGAACAACAACAGACTCACATGGAAGACAGACACATGGCTCACATAAAAAAAATAGTCAAAGTCAGGGGCACGATCGACCAGAATCAGTTTAATAGTATGTGTTATCTCACAAAGTCGGTCAATAAACGCGATTCTGATTCTGAAATGACGACTGGTGCTGTACAATGGACTCTGGGTCCAAAGTCCCCTGGACACTTGCTGTGTTTGCTGACTGCAGCTTGATGGCATCAGCGGTCATATCAGAAAGCATCTTGTGCGATGCATGCAGACGTCATATGTATAGCCATTTAGATACTATTATAGTGTTAAATTATTATTTATTTTCCAAAGCCACAGGGAACCGCAACATAAGGTTGAAAGAGTGACTACAGAGCTGCGGGTTGCCGATCCTTGTTCTAGACCAATTCAAAGCCAAGTGACATTAGCAAACCTTTCATTTGAACTGATTTTAGTAAAGAGACAGAGGTAAGGTGAAGTAAGTAATTTTGTTCTACACTCCCCACCACGTGCAAAGGGGGTCTCAGACAGCTGAAATGGGGCGTAAAGTATTGAAGAAGAAAAGAAGGCAAGAAAGTGTGTGGTTTTTGCTTTAGACTGGGTCACGTCTGAGTCACCCCGACACAAAACAGCAAGGGAGTAATAGTGTGTAGACAATTCCACGTTGGGCAAAGCTGTCCGCCAGCTGTTTTAGATACCTGTCAATTAAAGGGGAATGTATTTCATCCCACACAGACTCAGGGACAGCTTTATGAGTCTAACGAGGAGGGGAGCCTTAAAGGAGATATACCCCTCACCCACCCCTCCCTTTCAACAGTAAATCACTGCCTTACAAATAGCTCAGCTGCCTTGGCTTCTGTGGGGTGATGCCATGGAAGAACTATGCTTGATTCCCTAAACTATGTTTGATTCCCTTTGTGGTTCCCTTTCCACTGATTTTTCAACTGAATTACACTGAAACTATTTGAGGTTAGGGAACCAAATGTGTTTCTTTTGATTCATTGATCCAGGTTATTCTCTATGGCATGTTTGTTATTCATGGCACACTCATGAGATGGTCCCACCACAACTCTCTGTGAATGTTCAGCACAGATCTAGCATAATTCCCAGGTCCTCAGATTTAAAGATTTAGAGCTGTATGTGCTACAATAAGGCCTTTGATGCCCAGACAGATATACTTTAGGAGTGACCTTAGGCCTGCTCCACTGGCCCAGTGACACGGTGCCAAGACAAAAGCAGACATGCTGGAGAAGAGAGTCGACATCAGATGGCTTAATTGTTCACTGACAAACTGACCATCACTCATGAGAACAGTTGTGATGGACAAAAAAGGGAAAAAGTAGTAAAAAGGGCCATGTGACAAAGGAAGAATGGGTTAGGAGAGGGCCACTAAAACTCCTACTGTGTGAAAGGGAGTGCGAGGGAAGGCGGGAGAGGGTCTCTTTGACGCCGGTCCGCACAGGCTAAAAGACAGGCAGCACTTTACAATACTGTACAATGCTGCTTCGTGGCATTAAGTGGTGTGAAGGGCAGGGCCTGAGACAAAGCCCCCCTCTGTCTCGAGAGATGGCAACAGCAGTAGCCACGGTAGGCCCTCTCTTTCAGCCCATATGCTTTAGCCTCTGCACAGCCTGCCTGTGCTCCACCACCGCATGTTCAGCATCTGGACACATGAGGCCAACACTGCACACTTTCCTCCACAGCCAGGCGTCCTGCTGAGCCGAGTGGTGTTCATGGCAACTACAAAGGGATAAGGCACAGACAGGCTTGAAAATTTCATTCTTATCGAATTTGCTTCAGAGCCAGTATGTTTTTTTTATGTATGGCTCATTTTTTTGAATCACATCTTCACTTACATAGCTCTGCTATTGTCATGGCACTTCTGTACCAGTGTTACATGTTACATATTTTAAATCTGCCAAGAGCACAAGAATTGTAAGTGCAACCGATTTTATTTAAAGCAATTTTGGATTTTTAAAAAATCCACTCAGTATGAAATGTTTTCAATAAGGGTGGACAAGGAAACGAAATAACAAATTAAAAAGATAATTATAAATAAAAAATGTTTATATGATGCTGACAATTTGGTTTGACTGCATCCATGAATTCTCATGTAATAGACTGCACAATATTGCCCTTTTAAGTATAAATCATGTGTCAACTTGCACACCTTAGGAATTATCTCTAAAATGTCATCACTTAAATATGCCAACAGACCCAACGGTCTACTACACAGTTGTATATCCTAACAATAATTCTGCTATTGGATTGTAAATTGAAATTGTAAGCCTTAGAATGTGATAAACCTGGGATCCTAAGGGATTAAATGCATCCCTTTCCTGCCTGCACCAGCAGTGTCCATTGCATGGATGTGACATGATGGAGTGTGAAGCTGATGTCAGCAAACTGAACTTCTGTCTATTCTTAATACACACCCATACAAAAGAAAAGAAGAGAGGGAGAGAAAAAAAGATTTTGGGGGGGTGCAAGGAAGAAGGAGAAGAAGAATCACTTCTTAACAAGTGTTTACCCTCATTCTGTTGCGGAGCTGGGGTGCTGTAACCAACCGTGGCGAAAGGCAGCGCCTGATCCAGGAAGAAAGCTCAAAGCCCCTCAGGTCAGGGGTCACTAACTCCACCATTGTTCCTGACAGGGCAAGCACACTCCAGCTTTTCTCCAGCTTTCAAAGGCCTGGACTGGGGGTGGAAAGATAGGCCTAGAACAACTGGGTCAGGACCAGGGGCTTTGTGGCCACTGAGGAAGAAAGAATCAGTCAGAAAAGGTTAAATGAAGAGCGAAAGGGCCCTTCTGTCCAATTATGAAGGGACAAATGCTCCCTGTGCCCTGGACAGGTCAGAGTTCACTGCAGCCTTTGGCGGCGGCACACTCACAATCTTTGTGGCTCAGATGAAATGAACCTCCACACTGTTTATCTAAGTCACTCACCACCCCGTAGTAAAGGAATAAATGTTTAGAGCCTACAACCTGCCACTCAGCAGAATTGTTTTATTGCTCCTCCAAATCTGGCAGCTGTTTCAATCAGCACAAGCCATTGAAGGAAACTTCTTAAAGCAGGCAGAGTCTAATAGTGGAGCTCTAGGTGGGTCTTTTTTGTTGGCCAGCTAACAAGACAGGAGAACAAGTAAGACTTGACTTGTGGAAATCATTCCCAACGTGAAAAAAACCTTACATTGAGAGAACACAGGTGCTAGTCTGGCCACTCAGATTCAAATGGCGTCCAATAAAAGGGGCACCAAGGCTGCTCAAAGACTCAAACCCTTTCATCTGCCCTGCAAGGCGAATGGAAATTGCAAGTCTAGCAAATAAAAAAAAAGCAGAAAGCCTTGATGAGTGTGGCCTCCTCCTGGCCCTCCCTCTCTTACAGCAGTGGACAGACCTGCACTCGTTGGGTAATACCTGTCCAAAACAAAAGGTCTGGCTGAGTGGCACAGTGAGTGTCCCAGGCCTGGCCTAGGTGGATTAGGCCACCGGAGGTTTTTCCTCTCTGCCCGGGTACCAAAGGATTAGCTCTCTGAATTAATCATCGACTTGTTAGGTTAACAAGCAAGGTGCAATCACATTACTCTGTCTGATCTGACTTTCCTCAGCTCTTAAAAGTGGCGGCGGTTTTGTTCTAAAGTGTATAGACTGTCTGAGTGGTGTGTAAGTGTGTGCGCTGATAGTTATATTGGTGGATGGAGATGAAGCAGGTGGAGGAAGTGCATTAAGGCCTGTGATGGATGTAATCAGTGTCCGGATCAAGACTATGGATCTGAAGTCAAATTCCTGAAAGTCTTTAAGCCTCTCAGTGCATTCCTGGACTTCATTAAGAATTGTAGGATTAGACCAAGAGATGCAGACACAGCCCAGACCTCCTCTTGCTCTCTCCCAAAACCGTGAATTAATATTCCTCGTGAAGAAATCTCCTACTTGAAACACTTCAGTGCAATTGAAAGACTATGAGAAATTCCATCTGAGAAGTTGTAGACTTCAATCTTGTTTGCAATTCAGGAAAAAGTTCTTTTGATCTCGGCTGCTTCATGCTCTTTGCCAATGAATTGCGACTACAGAGCAAGGTCTTGCTCAAAATTCTTGTTTCGTTTGAGGGGAGCGCATAAAGAAGATTGCCAACTTTCTCTCAAAGACACACACCAACATCCGGAAGACGAGAACTTAAACCGTGAAGACTTAAAGGCCCCCAGCTCTTCTTGGGGAAATCCATTTTCCATGCGTCTGCTCTGGGGCTCCCCACAGCGGGGCCCAGGAGCAGACTGGGCATGGTAGAAGGTGAGGATGGGTGATGGGGGATCGGGCAGCAGTGTTGGAGGATTTTCCTCTCCCTAGGAATTCTCTACACAGGCATTCTCCATCCTTCATGAGCCACTCTAAGCCTGTTGGACACACATCAGGGCGCAGTGAGCGGGCCCAGCTGGAGTGACCAGCTTCAGCCTCTCTTAAAGGCCCTTAGAGCAAGCCGGATGACCTTTAATCAGGGATCAGAGGCCAGTATATGCAGCTGGACGCCTGCAGGTTGCCTGATTACACCTCAGCCTTTGCGATGCACCTCACAATGAAGTGGTCATCACAGCCAGGCGCCCATGTATGTAGAGGTTAGGCAGCATGATGGCACATAAATCCATAGTGAGGCATGGTCATCACTGTCATATGCATTGCACATCAGTTTCTGAATCTCTCTCTCTCTATTTCTCAGTCACTCAGTCTCACTCCACAACTTTAAAAATAAAGGGGCCACAAAGGGTTCTTTGGAGTGATGCCACAGAAGAACAATTCTCAGCTCCCTAAAGAATTCTTCAAGCGATGATTCTTTAAAGAGCCTTTTAAATAAAACATGTGAGTGTGAAGAACCTTTGTTAAAGTTTTAACAGCATCTATATAATATAAGGTTTTATTCCAGTTCGAGGCTTTTGCTATGACCAAACAGCCAGGGCAAGAATAATTCAGGAAATTATATTTTTAGAAGCATATCTTAGGTTTTCTCACCCTTCGTTCGCTATCTATAATTCACCAAAGACCAGTCACTATTAGAATGCTTGGCTGGTCTCTGAGATACCCTTTGAAGTCTCTAGCATTTCGCCAATTAAACAAGTCTCGGTTGAAAACAGATGCGACGTGCGGTGAGGTTACTGTAGTTTATTTGCTATTCAATGCATTGGGCATAGGCGAGGGCCTCATCAGGGCGGTAAACTAAACAATTTACTCCACAACACTTAAAAAGATCAAAAAGGTTCTCAGAGCTCTTCAGCGTCTCCTCAGTCGCAGCGTGGCAGCACAAACGGGTGATTAGCGCAGCGGCATCTATCATTGCGGCCTGTTCTAAGCGGCAGTGCGGCCTGACAGCGGGCTGCGTGGAGCTCCCGGGGTGCAAGTGGGGGATCTCTCTCCATGCTGAAAGGCCTCTCTGTCATTCCAGGCAGGCAGGTTGCCAGGTCGCTGAACCATCACTCAGCCTTGCGGCCTCCCGCTCAACAGCAGTTTGTCTTTCACTGGCACTGCCTGGCTCTGTCAGGGCACAGGAGGGCCTTCAACAGCCTCTTCAGTCATCCACCCTCGCTCACCTCCATGCTAGGGGCACACCGAATTACCCCGGGATTACCACGCACTGCCCGCCCCTAAGCAATTCATGGCAGCACTTGGTCACCATGCCTGTCTCACTCTCACCATCTCTCTCTCTCTCTCTCTGTCACTCTCCTTATTATCATTTTTCATCCATCCCCCTTGGCACTCCCTCCCACATGCACCACCAGCAAGGCGCGCCCTCCTTTCTGTTTCCCACTCTCAGGCAGGAGAGGAGGAGGTTGAAGAGCCAGGGGCTTTTCATAGGGGAACAATCTGCCAGGGAGCCGGAGAATGAGCGGGCACTCAATTAAGGGCTGCCCATTGAGGCGACAGAGCGAGCTTGAATGCGGGCCCCTCCAAAGGAATGAAGTCCCATGAATAGATTGTGGGCCTTCATGAAATATTAAAGAGTGAACGGATTTCCCACAATATTTGTACACCACCCTTTGTGGGGATTTCTCCCTCCATTGAGCCTGAAACTGTTAACACATCCGCTCAGAAACACGGCCCAGCCACTGTGCTAAAGAGCCTCAGGGGCGTGGCATAAAACGGCATCTCTCTCTCTCTCTCTCTCTCTCTCTCTCTCTCTCCCTCTCTCTCTCTCTCTCTCTCTTTCACTTGCTTTCTTTTGCTTTGCCTCCCTCACTTACTATCTCTCTCTCTATCCCTCTCTCTCTCTCACACACTCTCTACATCTTCGCCTCTCTCCCTCTCTGCAGCATTGCTTCCAACACAGCGAGCGAGGCCGTGATCTATTCATGGAAAGGATTACAGGACTTTTAATGACCACCTGCCCTTTCTACTGCACTGCATTGAAAGTGTGTGGGACTGGCCACCAAGCTCTCCGCGCCTGTAAAGCTTCACTCACCACACACATATGGGCCATGCTTTGGTCCAAGGCAACAAGTGTCCTCTACCATTACAGTCACAATGGCTTGTTGTTGTTATTGTAACACTCTTGAGTACTGTATTAATGGTCCCTAACTATAGTAATGCACAGTCCTTCACACACTCTCTCTTTTTTGGCCACCCTCCTCTCTCCTTTCCTCTTTTTCTCTTCCTTTCCCAGCAGATCAAGCTGCGTCGAGGGCTCAAACACTGGGGATAAGGAGCTGGTTAAATCTGCCATTAGCATTAGAATGACCGCATATTCCTGCAGTGAACCAACATTAGTTAATGTCAGAATTGAAGGGTTGGGGCAGGCCAAAAAGCAGCTTTTCTCTCAGAGTAAAGTGTTCTTGGGCGCAGAGGTTGCACTTCTTGATTTGGGACGGTGTGTGTGGCCTCGTCTTAATGAACAATTACGAATTCAGTCTTAAAGAGTGATTTTATAAGACACTGAAGCTGAGGGAAAGACAATTAGTGAGCCTAGAGCCTGTTTGATATGTTTTATTTCTTTTTTATTTTATTATTTACAGGGTCTGGCTAAATAAAACTTTATTTTTGGGATCTCCAGCCATTGTAGGTACTGGATTTCCATTGCACTTTAGATTTAGGTAAGAAAACTGTTAAAAAGTGAAATGTTTTTGCAGTTTGTAACTTTCATAAGAAACCCATAATAGTTCATTAACGTTCCTGTCAATTTGCTATTTTATTCAGGCACAATAAGGTGAGTCATTCCACAATTGGCCATGTAGCAAGTTTTTTATAATATTCACCAAACAAAATCAAACCTAAAAATGTGCGAAATCATTTCAGGGAGGTTTCTTTGTTATCAGTGGCATGAAAGTAATAACAGAGTTGAAAATACCAGGATTCAGTTTTTAAGCATAGAATTAGCCCAATCCAGTATGGTTAACTGGCCTAATGGTATGAGGAGTCTATGGACGTTAACATGTTTTAAACCATTTATTTATTTTCCATTTATAATTTGGGCCACAGGGTTGTAATTTTAACATGAGCTCATCAGTAAATAAAATTATACTATTGAAAATTTTTTTAAATAATACTAAAAGAAAACCTTCTGGTCTATTTATCAAGATCTTTTGGAATTCGTATATGTGCCTTAGGGATTATTCCAGATATCTTAATACTGAGGGATACAAGATTCTGCTTTTTTTATTACCAAAATACATACTTCCATTCATGGAAAGTTTCAATAAACATACCTTTATATTTATATTCATATGTCACAATCATTTTTTCAGGCAGAAATGCGGTTCTCTAAATGGTTTTATTAATCCTTTTAGTTATTTATGTGCATAGGTTATAGCGAAGGGCACCTTACCAGCATTTAAAGGGTCTTCAGTCTGAACGTTACGTCCACATTCATGAAGGTAATATCAGTGAAAACAAACTGAACAAAATTAATGGAATTTTCAGGTAATTCTATTATTGACTGCAAGGTTAATTGTGTAACATGGCATGTGCAAAAATGTTCCAGAGTCTTCCTTCCTGCTGTAAAAGAAAACAACAAGAATAAGAAAGAGAAAAAACAAGTTTGCATGCACAAATACTATATAAAATCCTACCAATATATCCAAAGTATGAACACAAATGTTTTATGGACAACCTAGTTTGATGACACTATGTGCCTTTTTGTCTCTCTGTGCTTTTGAATGTCAGCTGTAGCGCGTTGGTTGACCTTCTCAGCATAACTCATGTCTGGCTCACTTGGAGCAGCCTCCAGACCTCAGCCAGAGAAGTGTATCTACTCCTGGGGGGCCCGCAGCAGAGTGCAGCCCCCAGAGTCTGGCCTCCATATGCTGGGGTTCTGGAGCCAGGCTGGGAGCGCTCCCCCAGCGCATGGAGGGCAGTCAGGGGGCAGGGGGCCGCTGGGGGCCACCACCGGCCTTGCATTGTGACAGAGGGGACAGGAGCCGAACTGGGCCCAGCAGGAGAGAGGAGGCCTTTTCTATAGGGGAGCCAAGCGGAGCGTTTTTCTCACAACCTGCTTTCTCTCCCCTCTCTCCATCCCACCCTTTTCCCTCATTCAGCCCTGCGCTCTCACTCTCTTTCTTCTGCTTCCTCGTTGGCAGATTGATACACTGGCTGAAATGTGCTCTTTTTGTCATTTGCTGTGAATTGACTTTTTTTCTTATGAAACGTTCTCCCACCACCCGCCCTCCTTCGCCCGCCTATTCTCCGCCAAATTAAATCGAACCATGCTTGCCGCTTCTCAATCATCTTGAGGCACATCAAAGTCCTTTCTGCGAGTACTGGAAGGTCTTCTGCTTTTCAAGGAGCGGACAGATTTCTCTCGTTTTCCTGCTCACAATAACTCCTCCTGATTGCTGGCATGAATGGCGGTTCTGATGAAGTGTGGACTTAATGGGATACTCGGGAATTCCAAAGCCTCGAAGATGCCTATTGCCCTATTGTCTTTGCGCCATCCGCGCTGCTTGCAGCTGTATGAGTTGGAATGTGAAAACTGTAGATCACCATATCCAGCGTCTGTTAAGGCCCCACCACCCAAGCAACCGCCACTGTCTTCGAGGGGCCTCAAATTCTGAGATGAAGAAGGACAACAAGCATTCCTTAAATGTGTGGTTTTGTTTGCACAACCTGAATTGTTAGAGGTTTTCTGTGTATACATTGGAATCCATGGAAAAAGCCATCCTCCGGTGCTCCCAAGGAACTGAACATTATTGAATATGAGAATGTAGTGCTGGAGCGGAGGACACAAGATGGATGATAACAATAGAGGTGGTGGAACAAAAAGAGGTTTTAGAGCTGAATTTAGGGTTCCCATGACAATCCCCCCCATCACTCCCTAAGGGGTTTAAAAGCTCATAAATCCATTAAATTGGTCCAGTGCTGAAGGTCATACACCTCAGGTTTGAGTGAAAGTGTAATTACAGTCATGAGAACAGTTTTTGGGGAATTTGTTTGAGTCATCAAATACACTATGAATGTTGCTTCATTTTCATGGAGGATGCGTTTTCCTTTGTGGTTTAGGTTTTTATTTTATGGTTATGATATTTTGAATGCTTGCACTGATACAAGTCAAAATTTATATAGATATGTTAATAATTCTTAGGAAATGCAAACACAATAAACAGAAAGAAAAAGCAGGAGTGTACCACTGATGTTATCTCGAAAAGTTTTCTAGTCAGATGAACTTCCAAGTGGGTTAAAAAATGTTTCACTGCTGCCCTCTGTAGGTTACCCCTCAAATATCTACTGTAATATAAGGCCTCGGTTCTCTGAGCTCTTATTTCGATACTTTGAAGTATGCACTTGGATTTACGCAAAATTTTGCGAGGACAGTACCTGAACTCTCTTTAACACTCGTACAAAAAAAGGCCAACAATGGTTCCTTGCCAGTTTAGTTCTTCAAGCAACCAGGTTTGCAAATGAAATACGTGTGAAGAAATTTTTATAGTATAAAGAACCTTCACTAAACGTTGAGATTTTTTTTTACCCGTCTTCCCAGAACCTTTGCACAGAGTGGAGGCCCTTTATATTTTAAAAATAACTGCCCACTGAAAAGCTTTTTAGGGAAAGATCCCACTGTGTCACAATTTAAAAAATCTATTAAACTACATTAATTTTTTTGTGTTAATTGTAACAGTGTATTTACAATTTTCACTTTTGTTTCAAAAAATAATTCGCACTACATATTTCCATGCAAGAGTTCACCCCGTTCTAAAATTTGATGGGAAAAAAGACAGTCAAGTCAAATGGCGTAACGTCTCCAGGAGACTCAGAAGGATCTGTTTAGTATGCATGAAGCAGGCAGACGAGTCAAAACTTTGTGTGCTGAAGAATTCTTGAAGGGCTTGTCATTTTTTCCTCTCTCTGTCTTTTTAGGTCACTGTCAGCGTTTGGTCTATCGGATGCTGTCTAAGCCTGCCCCTGAGCTTTCCTCTCTCTCTCACTCTCTCTCTATACATCTCTCTCTCGCCATCAGTTGACATCAAGTTGATATAAAGCTTCCATTTAACTGCAGCCTGCTGCCAAGATTAGCAGACATTCATTCGATCCATCAAGCACACAAAGTCACAGAGTTGAGCTGTTGTGAGAGTGAACTTATTCTCAACTCCTGAAGTGCTGTGAAGAAAGAATATGGGCGCTGTCCCAATGTGGAAAAAGTTGTCTTATTAAAGCTGAAAGTAACCATGGTGAATTAAGGCAAAGACTTTTACATGAAGCAAGGTCTTGTCTCTTACCTGGAGAGTATTGGCTTGGAAGCTGGTCAACCTGATTCCACTTTATTTATAACATGATCTTGACCCTTCTGAGTGTTATAAGTTTAGTGAGTAAAACATTATTGTTAGATTGTTCAGCTTCCATCTTTTGAAATAAGCGAACATATTTTGAGTTATAAATTGTTGTCTGTCCCTGCCTCGCGCGCGTAGACCCCTAGATAAGCTCCGGGTATTTGCGACCCTGGTAAGGAATGAGCGAATAACTGAATAAATTGTTGTGTAAGCAATATTGTAGCCGGTTGCTGCCATGTAACAGTTGTGCACACTTTGTTTATTCTTCCATAAGTTACATTATTCGTATAGCGCAGCAGTCTTTTGTTTGACAATTATTGTCAAATTCGATGTTTTGGTTGATGCTATTTCATTTATGCTCCACTAGGGTGACCAGACATCCACATTTTCTAGGAACAATACCTGTTTGGGGGGCTGGAGATGTCTCCTGTAATGTCCTCTTTTTAAACTGTGTATTAAAAGCAGACCAAACAGTAGAACAGACTGTCTAAAAGTTTGTAGAAAAGACATGGCTGATTGCTCAAATACCATCGTATACCTCTTATTCTTCTATTAAGTCCTTGCTCGCCGAGAAAAATGCTGTATAAAACCTTGCCAGAAATTAGCAAGGGGCAGATGAATCCACAACTTTTCAATCCAGTAGGTAACCCAGGATTAGAATCACGGGTGGGATTATGAGAGTTGGGAATTGTACAAACAGGTGATGGGTAGGTGATTTTAGGCATACAGTCTACTTGACTGTAGACCATGTGATCTACAAATTTAGTGCATAATTTAAAACTGAACATAATTAACATGCTGGTGCGGGTGTCGAGGGACAATGTGGGTTGCCTCTGTACATTGTTTAACAACTTGGAAATGGGTCATATTAGTGAGAAGTTTTTTTTTCTTGTTCCAGTCGGGCGAGTGGAGAAGAAGGAGAGTGGAAGATTTAGAAATGGGAGTAGGAAATAGAGGAAGAAAGGCAGAGAAATGATTACAGACCTTCCAGTTCATGTTTCTAAAGCATAAAATACAAAAAATGAGGTAAGTAATGGGAAAGGAGAAATTCAGTTGAAAGGAGAAGAGAGTCAGGGAGAAGTCAAAATTAAAGAGTGAAAAGTGTGAAGTGAGGAAAGTGAAGGGCAAAGGGCAAAAGGTAAAGAGAATGAAAGGAAGAAAGAGAAGGAAGGCAAGTGAAGAAAATTGGAAGAGAAAGATTCAGTCACTGTGGTGGATGACTATGTGATTCACTGACGAACTGGAAATATCCCTGATTATCATTGCAGAAATCTGGTTACCTCGTGCTTCACTAAGGGAAATGCATACTCAGTTGATTCAGGCCTGGTGTCTGACATGATCAGTGAAGAACATTCCAGTCTTTTTTCATCCCTGATTTTTCATCCCTGATTTGAACCTTGAGAAATCTAAAATTGAATGTAAAGCTTTTTCAGAATCTGTACACTATCTCACATCCATTAAGGAATTTCCCCATTGTGGGATTAATAAAGTCAATCTAATCTAATCCTGGACTGTATTACTGATCAGCTGTTGTTTTTTTTTAAAACGTAAATTATTCAGTTACTCAATCATGCCATGTTTTGGTCTTCATTAAATTTGGTTCAAGACATCTCAGTCAGTTGCTCATGCTATAACTATAAGTAAGGTTAAATGTGGGCAAAATTTCCGGAAGTAATTTTCTGCAGTTTAGCTGAAGATTAGGCTTAATGTGCATCCATTCACATTATGCACTTCTTCATAACTTCGGCCCACTCTAACAAAACTACAGCATTCATTTTCATTACATCTTCAGAATTGAGTGCTGTTGCGTAGCATCTTAGATGCGACTGAAAAATTGTGTAGCTGGCAATTATCCAAACAATTTGCATATTTTGCATCCCACAGAGAATTCATTTCGCGCTGGATGCGTGATGTAATTGAACTGATCAAGTGCTGGCAGGCCTAGAGTCCACTAGAGGGCAGTGTGATTACATACCTTACCTGTTATAAGGCCTCATTCAGTAAAGCAACAATTACATTATTATAGTTCACAACCAACAGGGGGCAGAATAGCACTAGTTTCAGCTATTGAAACTGCACCAGGCCTGTGTTTCTTTTTTACACTGCCAAATAATTCATTGTACTGTTTTCAAAAGCAGATTGAGTAGAAGTGAGCTGTGCTATTTTTTTTTGCCAGGGAGTTTGTAGATCTGAGCTTATGGATGGCCTCCCTGGAGATGAGTGGTGCTGCAGGCCTCCTCTGAGAACTCCACACTGCTACTCAGAGACCGGAATAAGCCTTTAAGCAAGTGCCACGCCGGCATCACTGTCAGAGTTTTTGCATGACTAACAGTGTGGCACAGATGCCATTTAAAGTTTTGCAGTTGCTGGAATAAAGCAAGGCAATTCTCTTCAATTTAGCCTAGACTCTGAGCGCACTGCTCCCTTATGTATTGAGCTCTATTTGATCGATGATTGCTTGTCACGTATGGAGCAGAACAGCCCTGGGTGTAAAAAAACTTTTTTGATAGATAATTGCTGGTATCTAGTACATAGATGCCAAGTACATACAACTTAGAGAAGGATGTAAAACTTTTCAGAATGTCCGCGAAGCCCCTGAGAAGATGCACCCTGGCCGATAGTCCATGTTGCCAAAGCCTAAATCTGCCATGGGTATCATAAGTGTTTTACATGTGGTTTCATTTCAAATCTTTGATGTACTATGTAATTATTGTTCAAGTTTATAATAGTCCCTGTATGAAAAGACGACAAAACGCATTACATTTGCATATCTGCCTTCTGAGCCCACAGCAGTTCCACTCAAACTTTACAGGATCGTCAATCAGAACAGAGGTCATTCACGTCACTCATCCACAGACATCTTCAGGAGTATATCTTCTCTGTTGACACTTTGATAGGTCTGTCCTGCAGACATTTCAGTTTCTGTTTATTGAATGCTTCACTAAGTGAAATGCATGCTCAGTTAGTTCAGGTCAGGTGACAGAAGAGCATTCCATTTTCTGACCCTGAAACACTCCATGGGTGCTTTATCAGGTCGTTTGGGGTTGTTGCCTTGTTGTAATGTGGGTATTTGGTTGGATCTGTACTCTGTAGGAAACTTCCAGCTGCTGCTATTACACATCAAGACAAATTAGTCAGTTTTATGGGCAGGTACACATCTAAATGGCACAATGATCCACACATCGTAGGCTTTAGGTCATGAGTCGTTCATCACACTGTCCATCACTGTAATGCAGTTTAATCCTTATCTCATTTCACCTGATCAAGGGGCGAATTTGTTATTTCTGGTGTAGTGTTTGGAGTTCGATCTGCAATAATCGTCCTCGTTTTTGTTGCAAAGGCCTTTGTTATGTCTTGTATGTTGGTCAGTCAACATATGTGGCCACATTGCTGGGCTGTGAGAAAGAATGGTAAGGTTAGTTTCAACAATCACTTCATCTACTGCTGATGGTTGTGACTATGGAAAATAATACCAGCTTCAGTAATAAGTGCTGCTTCTGATGTCTGAGTATCCAGAGTGTCTCAGATTTTCTATAATTGTCTTTCTGATTTTGGGGCCCCACTAGAATATGATAATTTCAGGGTTGCTTTCAAGGACTGTCTCTAATCACTGTATCTATTCAGAGGTAGTGAAATAAAAAAACCCCACAGATTCCATTTATTTGTGTATTCAGGCATCCACATGTGGTCAGCAGGGGGCCTCCAGGGTCCGGTGGATTTGTGTGGTAAGCATGGTAGTAAAACTGCCACAGTCTGCCCTTTACACTTTGCCCCAGAATTATTCCATCTATACACTATACCTACTCTTTTATGATTGTATTATTGACCAACTGGACAGTTTTTCTGAATGATATTCTTTGGTCATTCATTTCCAGAGTTGGTCTCAAATCAAAGCTTTTGCTTCTTATCAGTGTAAATTAAACTGTTGATAATGGCACACCCAGTGTTTTGGCCATGTCTCTGATTGTTATTTTGTCTCTCAGAGCTCTCAGAGTCATGATAGTCTGCTTTACAACTTCAATACACTCATTCTTAATGCAAAGTTTCCCCACCGCTCTGCACATCTCAGTGTTTTCCCTGCCCTCAACGTACCTGATCTAACTGATCAACTTCTTACTGAAATGAACTGGTGACTTAAATCAGGGAAAGCCTTAAAACAGAATGTGGAAGACAGAAACAGGGTTGGGAAACACTGTACAGAGCCAAGACCACAAAAAGTCACAGTTCAATTAGTCACAGATTGCACTATAGTTATAGAATTATTCAGTATGACAGGTCAGAGTCAGATGATACAGTCTGAGAATAAAAGAAAGATTAAAGCCTTTTGAGACTTTTCCTTCAAAATAACAAAAATTCTTCACCAGTTCATCGACTCTAGACTAGTCTTCAGCAGCCCTGACTTTGCTTCAGCACCAACCGCTCATCACCTGAACCCATTTCTCGTTTCTGGGCTCATTAGGAGAATAGCAATGCTTTTCTTCTTTTTGTCAGTGTTCTGGTGTTTTCCAGGCTGAACCCTGGCCTGCCTGCTCCTGTTATGGATTTGCCTGTATTAACTACCCACCTGCATTCTGCCTGTTATGTCAACAGCTCCAGGAAAAACCCCAGAATAAAGCCACTCAGAACTCATTTTTTACCCCCGCTGACTTTACAATTGCTTGAGTTATAATATATAATATAATGTATGAAGACTGACCTCTGTGGGTTGGACAGTAAAAGTACTCCAACAAACTCAAACACATGTTAAACTGTGCTATTCATCATCCAATACTGAATTTCTTCATTTACATAACACTGTCTGGAGGCAGTGACATGTACAATGCAGTTAGATACAGCCATAAACAATCATTTGGATCATTCTAGTATGTGAGTGTGTTCACTGTAGGATGTGTGTTATTAATTCTTAACAAATCAACGAATTTGACTGGGAGTGGTTTTATGACTTTATGACAAATTCTGAGTTAATAGTAGCAGAACTGAAGTCAAATGAGGGAAAAAATTGTTAAAGATGCTGTGTTCTTTCTTAAGAGTCTTAATTAATTCAAAAACAGTGAAACGGGTGAAGTTTGAGCACAAAGGTGAGTATGATGTGATTTATCCAGGACCCAGTCCATGAAACACAAGTTTATTTATTTATTTATTATGTTGAATGACAACTATTTAATAAAGGCTGCTGGGCAAGGTCAAATATTTCAGCTATACATTGTTTCCTAAAATAGACATTTTAAATAGAAAATAAAAATGTTCGTAAATGGTTCTTGTCTTGGCTGCTCAGTTGTAGGAGAACCTTTTAATTGATATAGATCTTTTAAATGGTGAGGAGGTGCTTTGAGCTTCATGAGGGTTCTTCATAATCACAGATCTCGTTTACAAAAAGTGGTTCTAGACTAGAGCCCGATTTTGAAGGCTGATACCAATACAAATATTTGTTGGTTTTAAAATCCGATATTCCGATATATCGGATTAAACTATATAAACTATATATATTTTAATTTCGGAAACATTAACAGATTTCCCTAACATTAGTTATTGAACACACTTCACCGATGATCTCACTTGCGGATACCTGGTTCTCTCTGCCCGACTCTGGCTGGATCAGCAGGTTGCAGGATGTGTCGAATCTGGACTTTATGATTGTAGGGCTGGTTCCTACGAGCTTTAGGGACATGGTTCTTCAATGACATACCTTCCAAAGAACTCTTTGTTTTTAAGAGAAAAAGAAGTCTTCAAAACATGGAAAACATGAGTGGTTTAGAGCAAAGATGATTGTTTGCAGAGTTTTCTTTCTAATTTTTGCTTTTATGTTCTTTTTGTTTGGTGCCACGCATAGCAGACTGAAGGTTCCAGGCTGAATTCAACACGTCCTGCATGTCCCACCTTGATCAATACAACAAAGACGGGTTTGAAAAACCGAAGAGCGCAGTGGAAAGTACCTGGAAATCTCTGATGATTGACATGCTGTTGGTTTCTGTACTGCGGGCTGGAGCAGCGTCTGAGCCCTGAGAGTGGCATAAAGGTGGAATGAAGAGTGATCATTAGGGGGCGGGCCTGTTTTCTTCTGCTCCAGCCCAGCCTGTGCCAGAGTGCTGAGAGGAATAGCCGCCGGTTCTCCGCCGCTGGATGAGGAAATTAAAAGGCAGTGGTGAGAAGTGTAACAACTGCTTTTGTGCGGCGGCCGTGTGGGTCATGAGTCCCAGATAGAGCTCTGGCATTCTTCAGCGGTGAGATGTGCTGGGCCGCAGGCATTAAAGTGTGAGCGCTGTGTGATGTGCTTCACTCAGAAAGCGTTCTGGAGGGAGGCTGGAGGTGAATGAGTGTACTGGAGCTCCTGACATGCCCTGACTGGCGGCTGCCTTACTGCTTGACAGATATGAGGCCTTGGCTATCGTGACTGTATCGTTGGTGTTTACATTATCATTCAAAAGTACAGAATCGCTGTTCAAATGAGCCGTTATTAACAGTTCCTGTCGAGGAGTAACAACACATTTATCTGCTTGCGTCGCTCTGTTTTACATTGCTGTGCTAATATGGCACAATGCACTTCAACATCCCATTTGCATATTGTACATACTGCTGCTACATTTATATAAATACAGATTAAAACCTCAAATTTGATCAGCTTTCATGTTTTATGTATAACTTGTGGTGCTCCTTGTTTAAGAAAATTTCAGATTTGTGTTTACATTTTTAAATTGTACTTACATTCATACTTATATCTACTTGTACCTATTTCTTATTTAAAATGTAATGTCTTTAATGTTTGCACAGTCAAAGGAGTGATTCAGGATACATTTCACTGTGCATTGTGCTTGTTTGACTATGCATGTGACAAATAAAGAACCTTGAATCTTGAATACCTTCATCCCCGTTCAGCTATGAAAAATCCTAAAAAGATCATTTCGTTAAGGATGAACAGATGGGATCACTGGTCCATACTGGGTCAAGGAGGAGACACGCCACAATTCACATTTTCTTTTGCAACTGGAGCGCATAACATCTGTTTCTGTTTGACATGGAGGTGGTGCTCAATGAATTGTACGTCTGAGAAAAGTCATCAAACGCCCCCTGTCGCAGACTTTGTACCTCTTCTGTGTCTCTTTTTTCTTTCATCTTTGTCCTTCTTCTATCTGAATTTTTAGTTTTTTAAATTCCTCAGGTCACTGGGGTTCATTACTGACCGCACAACACATCAGCAGCTTTCTGGAACAATACCCACAGCAGCAGAAAGCAAATCTGTATCAGCACCAATCAATCAGATCGCTGCCAGCAGACAGCAGCTCATCTGTCTGTGCTATTACCTAATGGAGCTGTGCTGGCCATTAGCAGAGTGGGCAGTGGGGATTGTGGTTTCTAGAACTGCAGCCAGCCCCTACCTTCACTCCCTCAGATCCATTTCTCATGTGAATCAGGTCTTGGTCATCACTTCAATTTGTGCAACAATAAACTCCCTGAACCCGCTTTCACCCTCAGTACACTTCATCCACTCCAATTTATAGACAATAAATCAACAGACATAGGGTCTCTGGATGGGCATGGTTACATTATTTTTCCCTGCCCACTGGTTACAAAGGTGACATTAACAGCGCACATGTTAAGATTAAAACTAGGCTTTCTGGTCAGGCCATACATGAAAGACTCATAAGGCAAGGAAAAGATATCTCTGTGAGAATGCACATTTTTTTCTAGTGTCCCGAATGGCATCCTAGTAGTATGTTAACAGTAAACTAACAGAAATTAATGTCTTTGGCCATTCTACATTAAACCTGCTTATAAGACTCTTGTAAAAGATATAACATGATTTATTTGAAGCTTGTAACAGACACTATGGTCCTTTAAATGAAATTATCTTTATTTGACCAGAGACTAACAAAAATGAACTGATAATGTGAAAAAAAAAATCCTTAATGCAAAAAATATAAAAAAATAAAGGTGCCAGAAATGGTTCTTAATGATACTATAGAAGAACCATCAACTTTTTAACAGACTTTTGTTTAAAATTATGTTTCATAGTGTAAGGAACCCTTCCGGGGCTCACAGAGCATTCACAGAATATACTGGGTTGGATACCAGTTTAACTTATGTGTTCAAGCCGTGAACCAGTAGTTGCTGAGAGCATATTAACATGTAATATTTTGTAATATTCATCTTCACTTTCATATAAGTGTCTTCCTTGGTATAAAGAGTGGCTTCCCAGAGTGTAGCTGTCACTACTTCATTAGGACCACTGCAGTTTCCAGACCAGCCATCCTTGGACGTGGACCGGAATGATTGCTCATCACAGTCATTGTTCCCTCGAGAACCTTTTTGAAAATCCTCCCTGCTTATGCTTCTAATTTTTCCTGAAAGGGCACCTTTTTTATTATTCATTTTTTCTCTCTGGCCCATAATAAGCAGATCAGCCCGCGGAGACGTTTTGATTGGAGCTAATTTACTGTGGCGTGGGAGAGTGGAGCAGCCCCAGCGGACTCATTTCCTAATTGAGTGTGTGTGCAAACTGTCTGCCCGAGTGCTCAGAGAATGAATCGCTTCCATAAAGCCAAACTGATCTCTAAATCATGTCTGCCCAGTTCGCTCTGGCTTACTTCTGACGCGTCAGGAGAAGAAAGCACATTCCTCGCAGGCTTTGACTCAGGGAAAATAAGATCTGTACATACATTACTCAGCGAAAGGCTCCTGCTGAATTATGGTGAAGTGATTTATATAATGGTGTACGAGCCATCGCTGCACTGCAACAAGTGCAAGGAGTGCAGCCACAGGAAGTGTAATCTTGGGGGCAGAGACGTTATCAGTGGCTTCCCTTTTCTGGGGCTGGACCACAGTGATAAGGAGGCAGGAGGCTGATATAGCTGCCTGGGCCTTTGGCTCTGTTGTCCTTAATGGGTTTGGCTCTCTGTGTGTGTATATGGGTGGCTGTGCAGGTTAACAGGCCTGAAGGCTCCTAATGCAGGTTATCAGTGCAGGGCACACAGGTGTCTACTCTTATCAGGCCTGGAGTTCCACTCTCTGTCAGAGGTCAATACACTGCTGGCTACTAAGCCCCTACATTCCAAGACTTATTATATCCTAAGGCTGTAATTCAGCAATTATCTGGAAAACTATGCAAAGTGCACAAGTTATTGTTAAGTTATAGCAGTATGGTATGGAAGCATTGTCTTGTTGGTAAGTGTTGGTGTTTAGGAGATTCAAAGAGAGTCTTCCAAGTGAGGAACCTAACAGATGCCTCGGCGAAGGGAGACATACCAGTTATTGATAAAAATAAGAATGAGTTTGTAGGAAGACCAGACAAAATCTTTCATTTACAGCATTAGGCCTACAACCCACTCAATAATTCAGCCACGTAACCTAAGAACTCATTTAAAAAATATCGAATGCATTTAAATGAGAAAATGCAAAGTGTAATGGTGTGGTTGCTATAAAATCAGTGTTTGGAGAAACTCAAACATTTTTTATGGGAAAAAATGTTCGTATTTTAAAATATCTACTCGCACAGTGGATTTGAACCTGTGATTTTTTAATTCTGTCTGGCTCTGGTTGTTACTGGGGGCATGTTAACTTGATGTCTCTGACATTTATGAATAAGGTTGGCTGAATGCACAGCTGCCTTCATCATGACTATTTTTAACAAATGAAAATGTCCAAAGTCCAGACTGAAACTCGCAAATATATATATATATATATATATATATATTACAAAATGGCAGTAATATGGTAAGGAAATCCAAAGCTTATCATTCAATTAGTAATTTTCAGACTTTATCTACAGCTATGGATTATCAGAAAACTACTATGTAAGGTATTTATGAGAGTGAGAAATTATTTAAAACCTCACAAAAAAAAAGAAAATGTCAAGCTCCTGCATTTTCCCTTTTTTTCCACCTATTGTTGATTGTTATTTATTGTCTTCTCTCCCCTGTAATACTCTTTCTTCCCACGTGAACCAGCAGAAGGAGCCCACATCTTCCTCCATTATGAAACCCACTGACTTATGCCTTCCAGCCATTTATCAGACGCCTGTTCATCCCTGTTTTATAAACATGCTCCATTGCCTGAGATGTACTTTTGAGCTCAAGCAGTAAGATGTAAATGTAAGAAGCACTGTGCTGAAACAGGTTCATACTGAGGGGAGATCAGACTGCAGGTAAGACCGGGGCATCGTTAGCAAAGAGGTTTTTAAATTTATACCAGAGAAAGGAGCCTAATGAGAGATGAGCAGTGAGCCTGTGGGCTGAAGACCTGCATAGAATTAAATAAAAAATAAGAATGTGCAATCAGACCTGTTCCTTGTGCATGCAGTATGTATTCAAATGAATGCAGACACAGGCAGGTGAATATGCGTTAATTTGTGATAAATGCATGATGTTGATGGTATTACATAAAATGTTTTCAGCAAGTTTTAGAAGTAAAGTGGTCATTTTTTTCCACACGTGAACACACCACAGGTCAGCACACAGTGCGAATTTCTCTGCACTGAACCCATTCACCAAGTGAAGCAGCAGGCAGCGAGGAACACAGCACCTGGGGAGCAGTGTGTGGGGACGGTACCTTACTCAAGGGTACCTCAGTGGTGCCACTGGCAGTCCTGGGATTCAATACCAAGTCCCTAATCACTAGGCCCCCAGCTGTATGTGTGAGCGTGTGTGTGCCTGTGTGTATATGTGACAAAATGCAACAGTGTGTGGTTTCAGAGGTGTTAAGACAATCTAAGCATAGACTCACATGTTTTATGGAGCAAGTGAAAAAAGGGCAAAGGGGCAGTCTGGAGTCCATATGAGTTGACCACATTGCCGTCTGCAGTGTGTCCAGATGGGCTGTGTTTGCTTGGCTGTTTACAGTGCTGACAGACCTTGGGAAATGTTGCACCTCTGGTCAAACATTAGATAATACCATGTCTCTCTGTCTCTCTGTCTCTCTGACTCTCTCTCTTTCTCTTTCTGCGTGTGTTGGAATGCAGCAATTTGCTGTGCAATTACTTGCCTCTAAAAGGAAGAAAAAAGGACTGAATTACGAAAGAGTGCAGAAAGAAATTGGGTATTCCAGACCGGAGCTCAGCTAGCACCAGGTGTGAGAGCTTGCCTGCAAAAGAGGACAACATCTGCCCTGTGCCACCAGAGCCTTCTGTTCTATATCTATCTATCTCTCTCCCTCTTTCCTGTAGGGTTAGACTCAGCCATCTCTTCAGCGATCTGCTCATTTACTCACCGCACTAAAGGAAACTGGCCAAACCTCAACATCGATTCCCATTCCATAACGTGTGTGTGTGCAGCTGCCATATCGCTGAAGATCTTTCCTGCACATATGTGTGTAATTTCTCTCTGCTGGCTCTAAGATCATGGATCTCACCAAATCTCAGCTCTTACATTCTGTCACCTTCTCATTAGGATGCAGGCCAGGACACTTGGGCTTAGGATCTTTTCCTTTTTTTCTTCTGTGACTCTTTATTCACCTTTCTACTTCATCTTAAATGTAACTGTGGCTTAGAGATTTTAATACCTGTAACTGTGTTGTCATCAATTTTTAAAAGGTAAAAAAAATCATGTTTCTTTGACTTTTACATTTCTGGAACATGAATATAGTAGAGATGGATAATATGAACACATTTGTCCACTCCAATTTATCAAATGTCGTGATGTCATGCATATCATGATATATTATGCATCATGCACATACAATAATGTGCTATTATAGTTTGCCACAAAAGTGAATATTGTACTTTCCTAATTTTAATACAGATATTCTTTCAGTCGATTTATGGTGTGTTTTATCTGTCTGTGAGTGTAGAGAGACCATGCATGTTTGACTTTATAAGCCAGTTTAATCCTGATATAGACACAAAATCATCACCAGTCAAGCGTGTCATGATACAGCATGGGTTCTGTGTTTGCCCAGAAGGAGAATTTTGGCATTTTGTAACAGCTCTCTAGCTTTAACAAAGACATTTGAAGAGGCCTGTGTAAATGAAAAGCAAGAAAAGTGGCTGAGTGGGTGTGCTTGTTCAAGCAGTAAATGCAAACAGCCTGTAGAATCAGACTATCAAGGAAAAATAAGGCAACAGTGCAGAGCCTTCACATCTTGCAGTTTGTCATATAATACTTGACAAAAACTCTCTTTTTTGTCTGGTAACTACAAGTGCTCGCTTTCTGTATCACATAACGTGGTCATGCAAACAAAAAATGCATTAATGTGCTGGCTATACTGTTGAGAGGCTGCAGTTATCGCATCACCAGCAATGGCGTTATTTGTCTGCAAGTGGCTTGTTAAAGATTGCAGGGCAGTTGCGATGAACAATGCTATCCGCCAGGTGTTAAAATGCTCCAAATGCCCTCTCTCAGCTCCAGCCGCAATAGAGCAGGTGTCATGCTCAGTGCAGAGTGAATAGGTATGAGGGGGGGTGATGGATGAAGAAGTAACATAAGGACACGATTTCTCTCCTTTAGTAACTGGATGGTGGGAAGAGAGAGAGACAGACAGAGAGAGAGACAGAGAGAGAGAGAGAGAGAGAGAGAGAGAGAGAGAGCACACTTTGTATTGTGTCTGGTGGGTAGCCCAGGCGTGCCAGGTGGAGGAACTCTGCCTCCATGCTCTGAACGGATACAAATGCCATGCAGAGAAGGGATGGTGAGGGCGGTTGTTCTGAGCCTAAAACCTGATAAAGGCATAAATACTGCCTTCACCAAAACAAGATAGGAAACAAAAGAGCCAAAAACAGACGGCTTTGTCGATAAAGCCAGGATTTCAATGTGTTTTTCATGCCTCTGAAAATGGCTGAACTGGAATAGTTCTTTCACGAAGAACTGACACACACCATATTCAATACCATTTAATGAACAGCCCACAATGTTAATGAACACGCTCCATCCATAAGTTCCATCTTTCAGAACAACTGAAAGGCTGGACGTGCTTTAGTCAACAGAACAAAACAAAAGCCCCATTCAACCACACGAGGGATCTGAAGCCCACATTACAATTTAATTTTGGAATCGGCACTGTTGGAACAAAAGCTTGCCTCCCCACAATGGTAACTTTTAGGAAGACACTGATATAATATCTAACCACCATTACTGTGAACATATTTTCGAAGCATATATAAACATATAAATATGAATTTTTTATATTTATGTAAAAAAATAAAGAATTACGAAGTGGTCCATGCAGTGCCATTATTTTAAAGGGTATTTCCCTTGTATGCTTAAAAATCACTCCTAAAAATTGATAAAATTATGTCAAATTTACCACAGCCTTTTCCATTTTGTCTAGCTTTGACTGCAAAAAAATTTGTATCCTAAAAAACATCTTGACACTTTTATGTCAGGTTGAATGGGATTTATTGCCAACATTCTGTAAAATTTGTCAAGTTGAAACAGTTCCTTGTCACGACCGGGCGCACGAGCACCCGGCCATGCGTTTCCTCTAGGGGATCGGGACGAACCAGGCAGACAGGGTTCCATGATGAGATTTCAGGCTTTTTATTAAAGGAAACAAAGGCAAAGCAAATAGACGCGATGGCCTCCTTGGTCTGAATCCGAGCAGAGTAAAACAGATAAGGGAAACAGGTTGGGGTGATAAGGTAATTGGGGTGAAATGAGGTGATGGAGACATGAGGACAGATTAACTGAAACAGGCTTAAATACACAGGACAATCAAGGCTAAACATAGGCAGGTGGAACTAAGGACATGTGATACACAACATAAACCATATGACACACAAAAGACAAGTGACAAAAACAAAACCCAGAAAACTTCAGAATAAAAGTCCTACAAAACATGAACGAAACAGAAACGGCAACCTAAAAGCAGTGGCCCTGAACAGCCACTGACCAGACAGTGACAGTAACATCCATTTTGTATACTCAAAAAGTGAGGGTTTACATGATTTTAATTAGGTTTATATATGATTAGATATTTCTTTTTTATGTAGCTGAAGCAAAGTGCCTAGCATCTATGTTAGCACTTTCAGAAGAAAAAGGATAAATACTAAAAAGCAAAGAAGC
The DNA here is from genome assembly GCA_037974465.1 of Brachypetersius altus. Classification (NCBI taxonomy): domain Eukaryota; kingdom Metazoa; phylum Chordata; class Actinopteri; order Characiformes; family Alestidae; genus Brachypetersius; species Brachypetersius altus. The sequence goes on from JBBPDB010000134.1 coordinate 21,759,637, forward strand.
AAACATCGGAAATAACTGACTTCATTTGACATGGGGAGATAATGATTTGTCGGTGAAACCTTTCTACTAAAGCAACTTTTTAAATTAAGCTATTCAATTAAAAGTATCCATAATTATAAATTCAGCCAATGTAAAAGGCCTATGTTTCCAAATGGTGCAATAAAAGACAATACAGTCATGCTAGACATGCCAAACACAGTTCTAGCAAAGCCACCAGTTTTTCTTTGTAGCTGTAGAAATGTGCAGTTTTAGATTTTATCTGGGCAGCAGATTTGGCTAACACTGTTCAACAGTCTGCTTTCACTTATGGTCATTTCTTTATTCGCCAGCATTCCTGACCAGATTTCTGACTGGATCGAGGATTCTCTCATTTATTCTCTGCAGATAGTGTGCAAGAAATCAGCCGGTGAAGTCACCATATTAAACTAAACCGAAAGGAACAGCTTGACTTATTAGCATATAGCATAATAAGTCAGGCATAATAAATTAGCATATAGTATGGATTACACTAATTTGTTGCTACATTTGTTAGCTTCTTTAAACCATTCCCTTACTTTCAAAACCTAAAATTACAATTAACCATAACGTTGATCCTAATCTCTAATCTTGAGTTTCACCATTAGCAACTGGATTAGAGATTAGCAACCAGATAGCAATGATAGAAATGGACATCTGAAGGCAAAGTTTGGCCATAGAATCAGAACAATTCATGAAGCAGGAGCACAATTTGAAGCTTTACAAATGTCTTGTGAAGGTGGAAAGATGTTCTGGCCTTCCTTACACCCATCATATCCAACTTCATTATGAAGCAGCAGACAAACTGGATGGTACAAACCCAGATGCTGCCAACCGTCTGGTGCCCATGCGAGTTCTACCGAACAATCCAGAATTCAGCACATGCTCAGATATAATAGATGATGAAACTGAAGGACTCGAGTGTGCAAGAGTATATGAAAGGGAAAAAAGAAGGAGAAAAAAAAATACCCAGCCTGCTGCAAAGGAAGCGTACTTCAAGACACTGTTGATGAATATGAGCGCTGGATTTAGCTTAGCACATTCAAAGCCATCAAGGAGATGCAAATACAGTGACATTGCCCAGAGCAACAGGAGCACCCTGTTGAGAATGTAACACTCCCACTCCGAACGGACAGGGAATTCACCCTCGGCCTCATCGTTGCTGCGAGTTGCCGCAGAAAAATGGGCTGCGCTGGCCTCTTTTACTATTCCCCCAATGATGTCTGTAAATTTACAGCCTGCTCGCAGCTGAGAAACATGGACGTACATTTTCCACTACAGTCCCCAAACAGCCATCGGTCAGAAATCTCCAAGCCAAACCTGAGCTAAAGAAGATCAGTTTTAGTTAGAGGCTAAAGAAGCTAATTTCCACAAGTTCTCCAAGATATGTGTGGTGTCTAATGTAGCGAACACGTTATTTGACTCATGTACGACATCCGTAAACAAGGAAGAAATTCAAGTGCTACTGTTTTTAGCCATGCTAATGTACATTTTCCCATGTTTATAGATAACATTGTATAATACAGTGTCATAAAACACACAAGCAAACTTTCTTCCGATTAGTGAACAACCTGACACAGTTTGGGATGAGGGGGTGATGATTTAGGCCTGCATCTAGCCCCATGCTAACGTTGCCATTACTTTACAGTACAGTCATTTGGCAGACGCTTTTATCCAAATCGACATGCAGTGGAGGAAAAACAATAAGGTTTCAGGATAGCGGGGGAACGAGAGGAGAGTTCTAATCTTTAATCTCTAATCTAATGCCCAATCTTTAGATACGAGTGGTGCAAGAAGATGTAAGTCTATTTAAACAGAAAGTGCCATTACTTCTTCGCTAGAATGCCATTACTTGTTAGTGACAATAGTCAGTGCAGAGCTAATGGAGGAAACTTCTCACTCTAAATATTCCAGGATTGATTGACGTTTGGGGTACGAAGCAAAGACATTTCAAATTAGATCAATGTGATTTTCCATTCAGAATTTAAGATCACATATATAGCTGATGTTGTAAATGCACCTGACAGAGTAAATAACATCAAGTCCATCACGCACACTGTCTCTCTAAATGCGACGCCCTCCATAACTGCACTTTATATTCATACCAACAGCACAGCATGGAAAAGAAAAAACAAAAGCAAAACAAAAGAATCCCAGAGAGGTGATGCCAGTAAGAATGCATATAGACGCAGTGATTTATTCAGAACCTGTTTGGACACGTTTCGCTCTTGCTGCAAGAATAGCAGCTGAAACGCTGAGAGACTGTGACTTATTCAATTCACTGTCAGCGCTTTATAAATATTTATCTTGCATGATTTGAAACATGACATTAGGAGGGGGAAAAAAGAGCGTGTCACCTGGTGGAACAAGGCGAGAGAGAGAGAGTCTGAGTGACAGCGCTAGCAGATGCCGTATCGGCGTGCCTGAGATTACTTGTGTTAGCAAAGCAACACGTAGCCTAGCACCGTCATCTGCCCGCGAAACAGACGGGTGTAGGAACTAAAGATAAACAATACGGGAGTAGGCCGGAAGATCTGTGCCGTCACCCTGAAATTAGAGCAACACTGTCATTCACCAAAGGCAAATAACAGCGGGGGGTCCCAGAATAACATTCCGGGGCCCTCATCCATCCAACACTGAGGGTCGGGGACCTACGGAGGGGGGGGTCTGGTTTGGGGTGTGGCCGGAGGAGGGATTTAACACTGAATAAAGAAAACTATCCATGATATTTCCCAATCCCAATCTCAATGATCAAAACAGATCAGACTGGACTGAAAATTAGACTGTCCAAGCCTGGAGAACTGTTCCTTAAGACCATATATTACAAGAATGTCTCATCCATTTCTTCATCAATTGCTTCCAAAAATCCAGACTTTCTTGTATTTTGTATGCAGTCTTGAAGAACAGTTCTCCAGGCTTCCTGGGGGACTTTCTAAGACTCTCATTTCCAGTCCAGTCCTTGAACCTGACCAGTTGAACAAAGAGCATCTAACTGAAGTCCTGAACCAGTGAAGAACCAGGAGCAGATGATTCCAGAAGATCAGGCGGTGATCAGTATACTGGTGGTGCTGAATGCTGAGTGGGCGGAGCTCCTTTATCTAGGCTCCTTGTATCTTTAGGCTCTTTGCAGCCTGTCAGTAAAACATGTGTTTACACTTCTTTCGTTTAATTTCATGCCAAAGAAAAAGAAGAAAGCATGAAAAGAATAAAATAGCATTTTTGCACCAATAACATTCTGAGAGTAAAAATACTGAAACCGTGTGACTTGGCAGAAAAATGTATATTATTCTACATAGAAAAATAAGCAAAATGGCCATTTTCTGACTGAATCTTTTCTCAAAGTTCACACTCCTGCCAGCGATGCCAGCCTGTTCGAAAAAAAGTAGCAATATGTAGTTTTGGTTTATTATGGTTATATCACTAATATTCTATCTATATTTTTTTTCTCCACAAATTTAAAAAACTCTAAGGTAATTGGATATTATTATTACTCATTTTAGAGGGCAGATCTGCTTTTTTTAAAATACGCATTACAAAGAAAAAGAACAAGAAAAACACAATATGTGCATGTTTTATGTACAATCTTTATGGTCCCCATTGCAGTACATGCAGCACGTTTTCTCTCCACTGACTGAATCGCTGTAAGCTGAGCAGTGAGCCTGTTTTCTTTATGGACACTTCTGTTATATTGGCAGTATAAATCCCAGCAGTGGTGAGTCATGCATTGGCATTACCATTCAGTCCAGTCTAATTCACATTTACTGATGTTACACACATACTGTACAAAAGTATGTAGACACTTGCTTATTCAGTGTTTCTTCTGAATTCAAGTTTATTGGCGATATTTAGAGTAATAGACTCACCATATGCAGTATCATATGCTGTTTTCTCATTGGGTGCTAATTCAATTATGTCCAGTACCTTCTTATTATGTGCAGAAGTCTTACCATGTGAAGTATCACCACTTGTGTCAATATTACTGATCTACTACTGATCTCTACTAAGCTCTCCTAACCACTATTTGTATGAATGGTAACTCACTTAACTGTAAGTTATCTATCTATAGCCCAGCAGTTTGTGTATATAGCATAGTGTATTTCAAATGAGTTATAATTAAAAAAAATTTTATTAAAACCCTCTATTTAATAACAAAAGCGGTTCCTCCAGTATAAATAACTAAAATAAATAAGTTTGTGCCACCTTTGCTGCAATTACATGTTTCTGGAGAGGTTTTCGATGTTGGAACATTGCTATGAGGATCTGATTGCATTCGGCCACGAGAGCATTAGTAAGGTCAGGTACTGCTGATGGATGGTTTGGTAGATTATACAGATCGAAAAGCATTCTATTTAATACTACATGATACTTAATCCAGCTCTAATAAAGCTGAAGGACTCACTCTCCACTCATTTTGTGAAATGTTTCAGGGTAAAATATTGTTTCAGTGTGAAAAAAAAAACTCACCTAACATGTCCGTAAGGCCCTCGAACGTGCTGCATGTGTGTATAGACATATGTTTGTAACGGCATCTACAGTAATTCAGTATGTAGATCATCTGACTGAACTCGGTTCTGTTTTTGTCAGCATCAGTAAAGGTATTAGGGAAAGTATCACCTTTTTCATTTCAAATTTAGTGTTTGAAAAGCATAAAAAAATAACCATTATGTATTATAAAACGAACTATTATGCACCACAATGCGGCGGAGTGACAGAAAAAGAGACTGATTTGCAGCGGCTAATGTGAAAATTCATGGAAATATAATCGTCACATATATATACAGTAATAGCGGTCCCGGGGTGCAATTTCACTCTCTTGTCACTGTGACTCACTCCAGGCCATTAGTATTCCTGCTGTGTTCATTACCAAATTCTCAGGTGAAGATTCCTCTCTTCATTAATAAACATAAGAGGAGGGTGAGGAGTAACCTTTTCATAAGGGATTATGAGGAAAGGGGAAAATAAAAAACAAAACATCTGCCCATGTGTCAAAAAAATCATTTCATATTCCAAACGTGTTTGGCAATAAGGCCCCCGTCTCATCATGGGAATAATAAACAGTCAATTACGAATTTGTCACCGAGCAGGTTTTTTTCATCATTCCAAAGTAAACAGCACCTCTCAGTTCCACCAGATTTCTTAGCAGGCCTGCGTACAACCATCCATCCATCAGAAGGAACCATGAAAGAGAATAAGATCAGCTTTTTGTGGCACGACATAAGAGTGGTTCAGTATCGGGACTGTCAATTTAAAGAGCCCATATCATGGAAAGCTATTTTTTTTTAAAGTACGCGAACATTTCAGGCCTGGTTCCGGACAGGGAGTAAGCCTAGTCCTGGACTACATTGGATTTTCAATGAAAGAGCCGAAATAAAAAGATATAAATAATTATAGTCCATGACTTGGAAATGCTTGTTTGGGAAGCCAGTAAAGTTTCAAAACATTCCCAGTCCATACAATCCAAACACTTCAAATTCACTGCTTTTGTGATGAAATGCATTTACATACATGCGTATTCTACAGCGGTTTAGCTCCGCCCATTTGTGAAGTAATAAGGAGTGTTTCAGCCCCGCCTTTTTGAATGAGAATGGGCCAGCCAATCGGAACACCTCATCTGCATAAGGTATGGAATCTAAAACAGCCTTTTTAATTCTAAGGGATCAGGAAAGGTTGGAAAAATTTTAAAATATGAATGCCTTTACCACGGAAATGCTGAAATTAGTGATATATGGGCCCTTTAAGCACACAAGGTTGACAAGATGTATTATAAATTGTCTGCTAAATGCTTCAGGAGTATGTCAGTGTATATATATCACAGAAATCTTCCACACACACTTACTGGTAGTGTAATACTGACGTGCTTCATCACTTGCTGGGAGAACAGTGTGGCCTCGCCCAGCTATTTTACTGAGGTTTAATGAAGCGGGACCTCAGAATACAAACCCAACTGCCTTCACTCTGGCTTTCTGAGCCCCTGCCATCGTTTCAAAGCAGAATGAGGATCAGATAAAGGCTCTTCTAGGGCATTAAACAGGAGCAGATTCAGTGTGCCATTTCGTCACCCAGTCGGTCCCACTAGGTTAGCAAATACTGCCACCTGCTGTCTGTGATGCCCAGGCCTAGCTCCAACCATCTATTATTAAAAAACTCCTCTTTTAAAGCACGTTTTATACACAGAGCAGCTTAAAGTGCTTCGCAGACAAGTGATACATTTTAATAATCGCAATAGAGGAAAATAAAGCTGAGTAAATAAAAGCCAAGAGAACGTTAATTAAAACAAACCAAGACTATAATGGAACTAATTAAAAAGGTGAAGAAAAGGGAGTTGACTTTTAATTCAGTTTAATAAATAAGACGCTTGAAAAGCTGAAAATGTGTGTACCAGGCTTAAACACCTAATAAAACGGTGGAATTGGGATCCACAGTTTAGAAGTGCAATAACATAACATTTGGGTCAGTATCAGTAGAGCCATGGCATGATAAGTAACATTATACTTACCAACATTACATCTAAGATCATACATGAATTTGGCCACACGATTTGGCAAACAACAGATCACTATAGCCTTTAATATGTGCAAGAATTGCTTATTAATGATCTTGAATCAGTCTTACTACATAAAATTTAAGATAACATTATTAATTATTAATAAATCATTTATAAAGCCTTTATAAAAGTAGCCTTATTGTAAAATGATACTAAACCCCAGTGTGAAAGAAATACTTAGATCGGTCCCAATATTAAAGACTCTAAACTCTGAAGGCTGGACTCAAGCATCTCCAAAACGGTAGGTTTTGTGGTTTAAAGCTACCAAAAGTGCTCCTGTTAAAATGTTGTGTTACATTTATTTGTTAAACTTATTTGCTTTTCAATTTAGCTGGAGAGAATAATTTCATGTTAGTGAGTATTGTGTTAACGTAAAGGTGTTAATATGTTAAAGTTGATATTAAAATGGGGAAAGCATGTATGTTTCGGCTGTAATCGCTTTACATGTAGTGGGATGTTCTGTTTGGGTCTTCTACAAAACTGCCTGGTTTAAAATAGGAAAGTTGGCTGCTATGACTGATTAGTCCAGTAGGGGGAGCTTGCGGCCTTTCCTCAATTCAGTACAAAGTTTTCAATAAGGAAAGAACGCTTTTAGCGTCCTTTCTTTTCCCCTTTATTCAGGTATAAGAACTTCTAAAACTGTATTATATACAGTTATATACAACTAGATATACATACATATATATTTAGAGAAGACTGTAGCTCATTTTTAATGACAAAGTTCTCCATGTTGATGTTGAAGTCATGTTACACATAACCCATTATTTACTCCGGAAGATGTAATTTTACTACATCTACCTATACAATCATATTTACCTGAAGATTTATAATAATTACATCTCCTTATATGATTTGGATAGTTGCCATTGTGGAAATTGTGCTACTATGCCCCCAGAAGCTGCGAATATTTGCTGTCTGGAGATACCTCAGGTAGCATTCTCACCACTAAACTGGAAACTACTCTGTCTCTCTTAATTTTACAACTAATGTGCTTAAAAATGACACCCTTTCTAATTCTAATTAGGTTACTAGAAGACTAAGGAAGGCCTCAGTGTGTTCGCTCTGCAGAATGCAGGCCAAATATACAGAGCTGACTATGGTCCTCTACATTTGAGAGGAATACACCGGCAAGATTGTTACAGAGGTTAGTCAAATAAAAAATACAGTCTCGTCCTGAGACTGGACTGTAAATTCCATCAACAGTCACAGCCAGGTAGAGTCTGGAAAGACATTATTTTGGGTAAAACGAAGGATGACGGCATGGAAAGCCCAGCGTTCTTCTGTTTGTCAGCTACTTTTCCAACTTGTAGAAAACTGGGGTTGCTGCAGACAATAAGAAAATATCACAGAAAACTGTACAGAATATTACAACAATGATCTCTGGTCAGTTTCTGAAAGTGACTAAATAAGAATGCATAGTCTGTTTACTGTTTTGGGATTTTGTACATTGCTGAAATACCTGCTTGGAGCCATTGACTCTTGTCAGTTGATTGCATGCATGCATTTGGGGTAAAGAGGATCCTCAGGGGTTTGGGCATCTCGTACACGGTTCAGGATCGCAGTCCACTTTGCGATTCTCTCTCTCCTGGAGGTTGAGCCTGCTGCAGTTCAGTATATGTGGAACGATTAGTTACAATGCAATCAAGGTTAATGCCACACAACTCCAGTAATGCATCAGGCCCTCCTCCATATCGCAGGTACCACCAACCTCGTAGCTCTGTTAACACAGAAAAACAAAATATTAAAAGAAAATGCTTTGATTTTTTTTAAATTATAACCAATAACCCCTTTACAAAATCAATTTTGGCCACTTACCTGAACAAACTGAATGTCCACGGCTGTGTTCGTATAGAGATCCATCATTGTATAACTCCCATACTTTGCTGAGTGTCCTGTTTTTGTTCAGACAGCAATCATTAATCACTAATCAATAAGTCTGTCATAACTGTATAAACCACACTTTTTCAGTGTTTCAGTTAAGTATCAATACCTGGAGAGTCAGCTCTCAAGTCACTACCAGGTATCACTTTTTCCTCCTGACTTAGCTGCTGCAGATTCACATCTTGTGTGACTTTCCAGTGGTGAATTATTGCCGGTTCAATGAACGCTCTGGATTGGCGACAAAATGTTTTATGCTTGAAGACTTTATACTTAAGTCTTCAAGCACTGTTTACATTTATCACCATTTCTAGCCACTGCAGGACCACAGGCGGGCTAGGGGAACTCGTATTAATGTTAAAAAAAAAGGAAATTCTCAAGTAATGGGACCTTTAAACAACAGCGGTGCTGGTGATATCACAATAAGCATGTTATGTAAAGTGTTATTGATTCATTGAGACTTTATATTTGATGACAAATGTTTTACATGTTGTGAAAGAAACTATAAATAAGAAAATCTTTTATCCATTCAGTAAAAAGAACGCTGAACGAGTTTTTGCATCATTTCTCTTCCCCTTTGTTCAGGGTCGCAACAGTCCCAAGGAAGGAAAGCCATGAACCAGGGACAGGGTAATGGACACCCGAGGCTCCCTGATCTGAAGGCAGATCTGATCTGATTCCACAGAAGAGCTGCTGTAGCACAAACTGCTGAAAAAGTTCCTGCTGCTTATGATAGAAATGTATCAGAACACACAGTGCATCACAGCTTGTTGGAGTGCCCATGCTGACCCGTGTTTATCACAGAAAGTGCCTTCACTGTGAGTATCAGAACTGGAGTATGGAGCAATCCAAGAAGGTGGCCTGGTTTAAACGACCACATTTTCTTTCACAGAACGGTGACAGCTTACCTGTGGAAAGGGGGACCTGCACAATATTAGGCAGGTGGTTTAAATTGTTATGGCTGATATTATATATATAGTAATCGCCCACTATAAATAACTATAAATGTTTTGGTACTGTCCAGAGAACACAGAGAAAGCGTCTTGGGATGGTGAAAAACCACTCAGAGATAGGAGGGAGGAGGTTTGAAAGTAGCCAATCGGAGAACACCATTTACTTCTCACTGCTGCTGATTGGCTGCTGCCCTTTGATGCAGCTCTTTTATTACTGTAAATTAAATTGATTTCTTACTGTATTTGCCTGCTTATACCTGTGCATGAACTACAGTCCAGTCTATACAGGGGTAACATCAGTTTTTATATTCTAGCACTGCGAGAGTACAGTTCGGATACGGGTTTACCTTAACATTTTCGTTCAGGGTAATGTATTAAGCTGAGTTTAAAATGAAATAAAGTGTTTTGGGAGCATATTTAGGGTTTAGACCTTAGGGGGGAGCGAGAGATCGCAGGGGGGTGCGCACAATTTTGTCAGCACTGAGGTTACCAAAATTATATTTGTAGACATGAAATTCCTAAAATCCCAATTTTCTGAGAAGAATAAAGGTGTGTGTGTGTGTGTGTGTGTGTGTGTGTGTATATTTTTTGCAAATAAAAGGTTGTAATTAATCACTTCATTCTTTTTGTGCATCTATGCAGGTGGGTGGGGCTTGTCTTGGACACAGGCAAGAGGGGCTTCAAGGAAAAAAGGTTGGGAACCACTGGTTTAGACTATAAAAATAGGCTTTTTTTTAACCACATCACAACATTGCAGTTTTTCACTATATGCAGGTGCTCTTGGAACGGAACCCCCGCGAAAAAAGCGAGGGTTTACTGTATTTAGTAATATTAATGTGACCAAAAAAACACTCATTGCTCATGTACACATTGTTTTTCAGGTTCCCGAGAAAGAGAGCGAGAGAGAGAGAGAGAGAAAGAGAGAGAGAGAGAGAGAGAGAGAGAGAGAGAGAGAGAGAGTCTACAACCTGCACTGTTCAAGAATCAAGATTCTTTATTTTTCACAGAGTGTTGCATGTTGAGTCTTGTTGTAACACAGAAGGTGAGCTGCTGATGATGATGGCCTAACTGAGCTTTCTCAGCACCTCTGTGTTGACGTCTGCATCCAAAACCCATCTGTTAAACCGACCACAGCACAGCGTGTGGCACAATACACTGACAAACATACACACACACACACACATACACACACACAAACAGAGCCAATTAACGCTTCATCCCACAAGACATACAGTGACTGAAATACCCCCCCTGTCTCTCTTTCTTTTTACCCTCCTTTCTCTTTCTCATTTCTTTCTTCCAGCTCTTTCTTACTCTTTTAGACATTTTCCTATTTCTCTTTTTCATTTCTTTCTTTTTCTTCCTTCTTTTCCATTTATCTCTCTCTATGCCACATTTTAACTCTCCTTCACTTCTTCACTCTTTCTTTCTCCTCTCCTATTTCTACCTCTTTCCCTTCATGTATTCTCTTTTCATTTCTGCTTTGCTCACTCACTCAGATCTGTTATCTCCCTCTCCACCTCTCTCTCTCTCCATCTCCCAGTCTCCCACAGTGTCTTTCTTTCTCTTTAACTTGTTTTTTTTGTACTTTTCCTTCTGTCTTTCACCCGTTTTCTCCGAATGCTTTACCTCTCTTTTTTTTCTCTCCCTCTTTCTCTTCACTTCCCCCTCATGTTCCCCCTCTCTCTCGCCCTCTGTTCTCTCTCTCACACTCTCTCTCCCCTCACTCCCTCTGCTCTCTCTCTCTTACACACACAAACACACTCTCTCCCTCTCCTCACTCCCTCTGTTCTCTCTCTCTCTCACACACACACACACACACACACACTCTCTCTCCCCTCACTCCCTCTGCTCTCTCTCTCTTACACACACACACACACACTCTCTCCCTCTCCTCACTCCCTCTGTTCTCTCTCTCTTTCCTCACTCCCTCTGTTCTCTCTCTCTCTCCTCACTCCCTCTGTTCTCTCTCTCTCTCTCTCTCCTCACTCCCTCTGTTCTCTCTCTCTCTCCTCACTCCCTCTGTTCTCTCTCTCCTCACTCCATCTGCTCTCTCTCTCTCACACACACACACACACTCTCTCCCTCTGTTCTCTCTCTCTCTCCTCACTCCCTCTGTTCTCTCTCTCTCCTCACTCCCTCTGTTCTCTCTCTC
>JBBPDB010000134.1:21771281-21829792 GCA_037974465.1 Brachypetersius altus
AGAGAGAGAGAGAGAGGGAAAGAGAGAGAGAGAGAGAGAGAGAGAGAGAGAGAGAGAGAGAGAGAGAGAGAGAGAGAGTGGGCGTGAAGAGCTCCAGTCTAAAAGCAATGGGATGAGATTTGTGTAATTGGCTGTGTAAGAGCTCACGGCTGCTCCAGGCATCAGATTCTCTTCCTCCTGCAGGATTTCAGCTGATGAACTCTGGGGCTCAACAACTCCCAGCTATGGTTTTATATTGGCGGTAGCTCACTGTGTTTTCATCTTTAGCAGTATTCCAGTACAAAGAGACTATTATGAGTGCATTGCACTGATCAGTTCTTTATTATCTTTTATGCATTCAATTTAACAAGCCCGGAATCAACACTGAAGTCCTTAACTTCCTCTCAAAATAAGTAAGCACACTACTTAAATTCACCATTTGCATAGTTTAGCATAATGACTCCTCTTACTGCATTCCCTTACTTTTTTTTTTTTTTTTTTTTGAAGAAGAAGTAATTCCAAGCTTTACTAATGCCAGTATAATTATGGTTTGTAGAAACATAGACACTCGAAAATGCATGGGAGACGTTTCTAAATACACTGTGGGTTTTGGTCGAATGATGATTCTGTGCATGTAGATATTTCATATTCTTATCATTATTCTGACTTATTTAATGACCCGCCACTACCAACATTCAGTTCATTTCATGCAGTCTTTTACATTGCTGGTCCAAACCTGCTTCAGTGGCAGAAATAAAACCTCACTGACAGAAAGCAGAAAATACATGGATAGAAAAAAAGACTCAGAAGGAAAATCTGACCTCCTCTGGTCCCTCTGTTATCTATTTGGAGTTCCTTGGAGGTTTGGAGAGCTGTTCCCGCTCGTCTTTCACTGAATCAGCACAGGAACTAAACCCATTTATGGCATTTAGCAGACGCTTTTTATCCAATGCGGCTTCCATTCTCTAACTACAGGGGGCGGTTTTCCCTGGAGCAACTTGGGGTTAAGGGTCTTGCTCAGGGACCCAGTGGTGAAGGTAAGATTCAAACCCATGACCTCTTGGTCTGGAGGCAAGTATCCTACCCACTGAGCTACCTCCACCCCTGTTAAAACTGAAGTTCTATGATGAAGAGGATAAGTTGGCCAATACAAGGACCATTATTTTAGTGAAGTGGCCCCATAGCTGAAAACACTTTCAGGCATAAAATCAATCAGAGCTTCTGTTTCAGCAGTATTTTGAGGCATACCTCAAATGGTCAATTAAGCCAAAGTTCACTTTGTTCAGGGTTTAAATGAAACTTTTCTTAGTGTGTCAATAGCACAGGCCGTGCTGTTTCATTCACAATTTACACAAGGGCTCCAGTTCCAGACAGTGTTAGAGTAATGATTAAAAGCAGCACAAAATGAAAATCAGGGATGAATTATGTTGTCTACAAATATATCAGTCTGACTTGGAATCCCACGCCCTGTCATTTTCCTAGAATAGACAGGCTGCTAGTGAAATTACAGCTTTAGGAGGGGAAACTGACGGGCTGTGTGCTGAGAGTAGGCAGCAGAAGGGAGCTCACACATGGCAGTGTTTATGAATCAAGCACATAATAACCAATATATTCCCATCGTCCTTTTCCCATCATCCTTTTATTTAGTGTACATTCACCTGTCGTGACAGCTAAAAGGTGCTGGGTTTAAAAGGACTTGTTTGAGGTAAATAATCACAGTGTCCTCACAACATGGGCTTTAATATGGACTATGAATAAGCTAATTTATCAGTCTGACTCATAAACTCCTGTACTTTAGTTCAGTTTTGTGTGAATATGTATCCACTCATCAGCCACAAACTCCTGAGAAAAATGGGAAAGAGTAAGGATCTGAGGGACTTATGTTTTAGTACCTACTAAAACTGGTCAGAGGAAGGACAACCATGTGAATGCTATTGATGTACAAACTACTGAAACAGTTCAAGCTATCTATGAAAAATCCCAGGGCACTTTGTGCATCACAGCTGCATCACATGGTGCAGCATAGCTGCAGACCAGTCAGAGTGCCCATACTATAATGGTCATATGAGTATAAGAACTGGACCACGCATTAAAGAAGTCCTGGACTAACTAATTATGTTTTCTAGTGAAGAGATGGCGCCAGGATGCAGTATGGGAAGAAGACAAGCCGACGGAGGCAGTGTGACGCTCTGAACAATGTTCTGCTGGGAAACCTTCGGGCCTCACATTTACATGAATGTAACTTGAACATGTGCCACCCAACCAAATGTTGTTTTAGACCAAGTGCACCCCTTGATGGCACTGATATTCCCCTGCCATACTGCAAAAATTGTTCATGAATGGTATGAGGAACATACAAGAGTTCATGGTGTTGACTTAACACCCAGATTCCCCATTTCTTTCTTTCTTTCTTTCTTTCTTTTTCTTTCTTTCTTTCTTTCTTTCTTTCTTTCTATCTATCTATCTATCTATCTATCTATCTATCTATCTATCTATCTATCTATCTATCTATCTATCTATCTATCTATCCAATATAACTTCCAATTATGTTGTTTGATATGATTGTCATGGAAACGGCTAATAACTTCCAATTATGTTGTTGGATATGATTGTCATGGAAACGGCTTAGGGACAGTTAACTCTGCTAGTTATTTGTTTTTAGCAATTCTAGCTTAGCATTTTTTTTACCAATAACTTTCAATATGATTTTTTATACTTTGGTCATGACCATTTGTTCTAGCGACCCACAATGTTAATTCGCGTTAAGACACTACTAACTTTATAATTTAGTTTTAATAGTTTTATTTGTCTAGCAGTTTGGTTAGCTGTTAACACTGCACTGGGATAAAAGGTGTGTGTTTACATGCATTAGTCCATTAGCAACAATTTAGTAGAAAGTGGATTCATATAAAATAAAACAAGAGGAAGACGAGTGAGCTGTTGCGCTGTGTCTTGTAGGTTGTGAGCTGAGTCTGTTCTACAGTGGGTGTGTGAGGTTCGAACGCATGGACGCCCCTCTCTCTCTCTCTTTCTGCCCGGCTGCAGTGTTTCCAGCGGGCGGCGCTCTGCACTGCTCCGTTCAGCCCGGAGCCCTGCCAGCCCTCCGTCCGGATTATCAGCAATTCAGATTGCATGCAAATCACGAGCGTCACTCTCAGAGCAGGAGCAGGAGCAGGAGGAGGAGGGGGTGAGAAGAGAGTAGTCCATTGCTGAAGCACATTCCTTGAGAAAGAATCCTTCCCCTTTCTTTTTTTCTTTCTCTTCTCCTCTCTCCCCCTCTCTCTCTCTCTCTCTCTCTCTCTCTCTCTCTCTATCTCTCTCTCTCCACTCTCTTCCTCCTGCAGCCGGTTCTCCAGCGCGGTGTCCCTCAGAGCAGATGCGCGCGTTCTGAGCTCCGGCCCGGGCAGCAGCAGCAGCACACCGCGGGACAAGTCCGCGGGAAAAGTAACGTAGGAAGGGTTCACAGCGTAAAAGGTTCCAGTCCCGACACCTTCAGCATTGGGGGGGTCTTACTTAATTTATTTTAATTTTATTTCATTTGGACTTTTAATTCTGGACCATGAGGGCACGGAATCTGCTGGGCTGGGTGTTCGTGGCTCTGGTACTCATGTGCCAGCGCAGCCGGGCCAGCTGTCCCGAAAAAGTCCTGGAGGATCGCGAAGAGGAGGCTAACATAGTTCTGACCGGGACCGTGGAGGAGATCCTGAACATGGACCCGGTGCACCACACTTACTCCTGCAAGGTAAGACTTCTCACTTCTTCAACTTTTACACTTCATTAACTGCAGCGCCTTGCAGCGCACAGAGCCTGTTTTAATGTGCTTTTTAAGGCAAGCAACCAGTAACACCTGTACCACTCTTTAATTCTAGTCTTATTCAGCTTTATTTCTGATTTATTTAGATGTTTATGTTTACTCAGGAAATAAAGAACTTGTCACACACACTGTGCTCATATCACTGCTTTTTAAATAGTAACCAGGACATTTATCTAGACACTCTAATGGAGCTAAGTTTAAGAGTTTTTATACCCCAAAATGAAACTATTAGACTAGAGATGAACCACACTACATATGACACTTGATTATTTGCTTTGTCAAGCTAATCACTGACCGTCACGCTGATCAGATTACTTCATTAAAAATGTCAGCTTTGAAATACCTGTAATATGACACAACTCACATGAAACCAGTGAACTCAGCCTTGGTAGTGTCAGTGTAAGCTCTGGTGGTCTCTGTTTCCATGTAACTGTCATACTGTTTTGCCCCTGAGTAATTGACAGAACCGGGGCACCTGTATCTTAAAGATGAATCATGGCCTGAGAAAGAAAAAAAATCACCCAGTATATACAAGCGCACGTGTTTTAGTTTTGTAATTGAAAAGACAGAAGTGTCTTGGTTAACCCATAATGACAAGTGGAAGCACTTTCACTTGAGAAAGCGTCTCAGAGGAAAACGATAAATGCATTACTTTGCAGCTATATTAGAAAAAGCAGTAAAAAAGAGGCAATGAGCCTCTTTTCCATCTTGCATTGATCTCTTGGCAGGAATAAAATGCATTCTGACTATAATTACTGGGTAATTAAGCAAGTAACTGTTGCCCTGCTGTTTTGAGAGCGTTTCTAATGAGCCGAGTCCTTCATGTCTAATCTTTCTCGTGTCTGCAGGTGAGAGTATGGCGCTACCTGAAGGGCAAGACCATGGTTAATGGAGACGTACTGCTGGACGGTGGGAACAAGGTCATGATTGGTGGTTTTGGAGACCCAGGCATCTGCGACAACCAGGTCTCCACAGGCGACACACGCATCTTCTTCGTTAACCTGGCCCCAGAGTATATGTGGCCCGCGCACAAGAACGAGCTGATGCTAAACTCCAGCCTGATGCGGATTACTCTGCGCAACCTGGAGGAAGTGGAGTTCTGTGTGGAAGGTGAGATTGTGTGGAGGTCTGGTTGTGTCAGCGCAGATCTCTCTGAGCAGATTGTGCAGATGTTTGCAATGAGTGAGAGTGTCTGTAACCTTCCCTGTAGTTAGGCTGCACTGTTAAAATGTAAACAGTAACAGAGAATTTGACTTATTGAGCTTAAGCTCATTTCTGGAGCTGAGGTAGGAAAAATTATGCTTGCGTTAAGTAGTGGCAGTCTGGTGGAGTATTACTTCCCCAATATGAGAACACTACTAGGGTCTTTTTTGGAAAAATGTGGCTTGGAGAGACAAATGTGTTTGCACTTGCATGACATTGGGCTATAACATTGTGAGTGCTTTTACGTTTTTATGTGAACAAGCCCTATCTAGATCTCCCTTTGATACTTAAGACACATTAAACGGCCGTGTGTCAAAGGGGTCAAACATGGGTCAAACAAACGTTGCTGTTGACTTGTGTTCACTTTTGTTTGGTCAGTATACTCTGTCTTTTACCGGCATTTCTTAAGGTTAAACTTTTTACCTTTTGAAAACAATGAAGCAATTAGGCACATTTACTTTAAAAAGTTTATATATCATAAATAGGAACTGCACCGGTTATGGTTTCTGATACTTGTTTGTAAGCTAAGGTTTGAGGTTAGTTGAGCAACACACTGTAAACTATAAGTTTAAGGACACATCACGGAATGACAGATGTACTTAGACTTGTGATAGGCTTCTGAACTGATGCAGGGATATGGCTGTTGTTTCATAATGCTGCTGATTGCAGCTTTCTCATAGAGCCTTGAAAGCATAAAAATCACTGCAGATTGGGTGTGCTCCCTCCAGCCATCGACCACCAGCTTTAAAGTCTTCATCAGGAGGGTGTGTTTGCTACTGACAGAGCAGCTCCAGGGATTCACACTATCCTGAGTGGAAGACCGATCTTCGGCCTCCTCCAAGGCAGTCTTTTATGAAGTCAAAGGGCAGCTACTAAAAATCTTAACACCTTACGGCAAGCTTTGATGCTTTCACTGGGACCTCTCTCTCTCTCTCTCGCTCTTTTAAAAGCGGGGAGGTAATGCAGTGAAAGAGCCTGATTACCAGTTTTATCTGAATGGGGTCTAGGCAGCAGACCGGACCAAGAGCAGAAAGTAATGGATGAGATTGAATGAATAAGTTAGTAGTCCATGCATGGTCTAAGTAATGCAGCTGCAGTCTTAGTTAAATATTCTCAAAAGAGGACGCATGCACTAGGTGGCCTTTTTACACCCCAGTGGACCCTTTACTGGTAAAGCACATTGCTGCAGGCAGAAAACCAGGGACCAGTCTGGCGTAACATCTGCCGTGACCATGACTGTGTCCTTTGTGGCGGGTACCTGTGCTTGCATTTTAGTCTTGGTAAATGCTTGACAGCACTGGTGGCTGTTTAACCATTTAATGCCAAGGCCAGCAACTAGCAATTTCCGCTTTTTGTCCTTTTATGATTGACAGTGCTGTCATATTTATTGTGATATGTAAAGAACAGGATCTAAGAAAGCCAAACATTTCTATTATGTATTATAGACAAGCATTTTGAGCAAGTATACGCGTATATGTGTTTTTTGGGAATGTGTTTTGTGATAATTTTCCATCATTGCTCTATAATTTAGAATCAGTCATAAGGCCTTTGGTGTCAGAATTTCATTCTGTATCTGTGCATATATACTCTTCCAGAACTCCAGTTGATGAAAATATCATAATGAAGGCAACATGGCATGTCTTTTAGATAATGATAGAAAAGACAGAAGCACATGGAAAGGTCCAGTTCCATCAGATGTTCCAACTATGTTGATGTTCCATTACCCGCAGTAAAATGGATCAGCATGTGGAATCGGGGCTTTCCGTGTTCTACTGTTTATTCTGTAACTATATAAAAGATGCATGAGGCTTCCTGTGGTAGAACAGCCTCTGTTTCGTGTTGGCCTTAAGGACATCCCCGAACTCTCTGAGTGCAGCACAAGTGATAGATTAAGTAAGATAGGGTTAAACAAAAGCAAGCTTGGATGCACAAGTTGACCTGAATTACAAGGAACAAAACATTCAGAGCATGAGCAACCTACTAAGACATGGTCCATGGCCGATCTCCATCTCCCTAGGGCTTCTTGGCAGGTGATTCCAATAGCCCTCACTTGCTTGCAATAATTTCTCTGAATTTGGCACACACATGAAAATTCCTTTCTTTGTCTGTCTGCTGTCTGGGCGAGATGTAGTCTTCCTCAAGCTTTTTTCCTTTCTCTTTACACCTAATGCCAAGCGTTAGTTGTTTTTTTGGTCTTGTTGCGGAGGCCTCTGCTGGGGAGAGGCTTTGCTGTTGGTTGTCTAAATAAATTTGTTGACCAAAACCTCACCAAAACAGCGAATGAAATCTTACCTTGTAGAGGGTAAACGGTGATTATCTAGCGAGGGAAGTCTTGTGTCATGTTTAGATGCTGAAAATTTCACTAGGAATGGTGAGCAGCTGTGTTTTCGCTAGGCCAATAAGTTGTTTCAGCAACAGTAATGAGTTTAGGCTGCTGAACCACACTTAAAATATTCTAAAATCGGTGCTGTTCTTAAAGTGCTGAGGGTTGCGGTACATGGAGCGCAACTTGGCCTTGCTCAGTTTGTGTAGGCCGAACGGAATAAAGAATGTTGCCATCCATCATTTATTTAATAAAGAGCAAGCTCTTAAGCAAGGTAAAGTGTTTTTTCCCCTCCCCCTTGTCGCTAAGGTTGTATCCAGGTCTTGTAAGCACAGCAATGCTGAGAGCGAAGGAGTGTGTGTGGGGGATAGAGCACGAGAACAAGACTGTACCTGCAGGCCTGTCTAGTGTATCCTCTCCTCACTCCACACTTCTGACAGCTAAGATAGCACCGAGTAATGAAGGGATTCCTGGCTGGGCTTGGGAACAGCGTTACCTAAGGCAAACAACAAAAGGCTTTGTTAAGGGAGAAAAGCCCGCCGATGAGTTCGGGAAAGGGGAAGAGAGATAAAGTCCAACGACAGAGCGAGGCCACGGAGGAATGCTCTGGTACAGGTGTCGACTGGAATGCGTAGGATGTTTGACTTGGCGCTTCTGCTCATGGGAGTGTGACCGAAGACCAGAGAAGTGTCCTACAGGCATCGTATTCTCACTCTCACTCCGCCAGCCTCTCCACTGCCCTGGGCTACTCAGGGCTCTTAGAGGAGCACTTGGGCTAATGTTTTTATTAGCCCAAAAAGCACAACCCTCAAAGCCTCCTTACATGACGTTTAGAAGCCTTTCTTGCTACCCCCCGATTAACTTGCAGAATGTCTGGTCTTTGGCTCGCTTGGCGTTCTGCTTTGTTTGAGTGTTTTCTGACGGGCTGAATAAGGAAGAGATTGTTTAAAAGAACATTCATTGGTGTTGAATGTGCTTTATTTGTTGCAAATTGTTGAGCGCAAGTTCATTCGCATCTTATTAGAGTACAGTTGGCACCATTTGATTTCTAGGCAGTGACTTGTTGCATTAGTACTACAGTTTTAATAAGTCGCTTAAACACTGCAAGAAAGGCTTTTAGAGCCTAAAAATTGAATAATGAGTTTGAATTAAAACAGTTTGCATCAGAAATTTAGTCTCTTTGTACGTGTTTGCAAAAAAAAAATTGGGACTGTAATAAACATTCAGTTTATCTGCACTTGGTAGTTAAAAGGGGTTGATACTGATTCAAATATTCCCAGCTTGAATGTATTTTTGTCCACGAAATTATCTTCTCTTTAAATATGGGATGCACTCGGTTTGTGGTGACTAAAATGCTACTTTGGAATATGGACCACATCTTAAAGTAATAGAGAACTCGTATTAGCTTTAAAACAATACATGCAAGTCATTTGAGACTTCTTAGAACCTACTTAGAACTACTTAGAACAAATCAAATGGTGCCAGACATACACTAATACAATTTTTGCATTTAGATGATTATTTCTTCCTCAATAATTTGCATAACAATTTAGGGTCTGGTGGGGGCTTTTTCAGCAAAGAACAAGACCTCAGTAAGCCACAATATCAGAAATGCTAGGACAGATGACCTCTGATAAACAGCAGTGGTTCTGATGTTCATTTGTGGTCTGGAACTGAACAATGCAGCTTCTCTGGATGAAGAAATAAAATGGCAAAGAGACGAGAGAGAGCAAGAAAAAAACAGGAAACCTTTTATTCTGATGGCTTGGTTTTGAATGAACAGCTAGATGTTATCTGCCATATGTGCTGGAAGCTGCCAATCTGGTCACCTGACTGCATATTCCACCACTAAGACTCAGGAATAAAGGTTTTATTTTGTTTTTTTCTTCGCCTAAAGTTTCTGCCCCTCATGCTGGGAGGCCACGGGAAGCCTGTGTCAGGTTGGATGGTTATTGTGAGGGCTCCAGCACAAAGCACTGGGGGTCTAGCAGCATCAGCAGGTGGTCTGTAGTAATGGTGAACGTGTGCTGGAATTCTTCAGGGTGGGTTTGTGGAGCAAACCTCCCTTCATGAAGCTTCTGTGCTGTCCTATGGAAGCAGTCCTCTTTTGTTGCTGCTGTTTGTGCAAGGAGGAGGTTAGGAATGTCTCGCGATTCCTTACTGCACAAAGGTCTGCCCCACTGCTGCTCAGCCATTAGCCTCAAGCAGGTAATGATTAACAGGTACGGAATAATCGCAGCGAAGGACTTTCTCTTCGCCTTGTTAATGGTCTTCGTGCGAGACTCATTAGGGCAGGTTGCTCACAGCCAGCAGTTTTATTAAAAATGCTCCTGCATGTTATTGCAGCTTGATCTCTTCTTTAGCCTAGGGATTTCCAGAAGTATTTCAGGAGATTTGTGGGGCTAGTTTTTGAGAACTGTAACTGCCAGACTGCTAGACAGTTGGAAGAGGTGCTGAACAATTACGGGGGACACCGGTTAATAGGATACTGCTTGGACGCGTCACCTAATGGTTGTGACAGCCAGTGTTCTGCAGGGATGCTACCCGCTTCTTTGCCTGACAGGGCAACCAGCTTAAAACAGGAACCTGACACAAATTCCAAATTTCTGCATAATTAAAGCACTAAATTGCACACCATTCAGAGTGGTTTGATGTCAAATAGTGCATTGTTAAGAAATTTGTCAGCTCTTATTTCCTCTACGGGGCTTCTTTAGATGTCACAGAATGACGATTCTTGGTGTCATTTAGACCCACTTGGCTTGATGGTTCTTTAAAAAACTGAATCGAGTTGTTGCACTTCTGTGGTTTTTATTAACGAGCTGCATTTATGGCTATAGGGAGATGCTACTGTGTCCGTACTCCTACTAACTGCCATTAGAGTAAACTCTTTAGTGCTGCCAGCGCTCTAAATAGGACAGTGGGTCTCACTAGCCTGGTACATTAGGGTCCGCACAAACACCTCTTTGTAAGAGAAGTCATGGGAAGTGATTTGTCCCCATGGGTTTATTCTCAGCGTGTTGCATCACTAGAGCTGCGTGTGTGTGGAAAGTGATTGGTGGGGGAGCTGGACTGAGGCGAAGCAGTCAGAAGGATAGCTAGAAAGAAAGTGAAACTGGCAGCGAAAAGATAATTAGAGTTTGGTGGAGAAGACCAGCGGAGTGACAAAAGGCTGGAAATTACACCTGTTTGCCAGCTTCCGAGAATCTCTGGAGTTATTACATTTTTTAAAAATTGTAATTAAAATCTTGAAAGTGGTTCGCCTGCTTGGAATAATGATGAAGGTCTCCATATAAAAAACGACATGAAAGACAAAGGAGTGTTAGCAGCCTTCTGCCTGCACCCCCCTCCCCCCACCTCCCTCTCACTCTCTGTCTGACTGTATCTCTCTCTTTTCTTTCCAGAAGTGAGAAAATGCCAAACTTCTAAAACAGGCATGATTGAGTAAACCAAATGCTTATTTTATAGGCTATGCAAGTTTTTATAAAGGAGAACGAGTCATGGAGATTTTTGTACCTGTTGCGCTCTGGTTAATCATTGCATGCATAGTTTCATGCATAGTTGACTAATGATTTTTTGTCTTGAAAGCAGCAAATACAGACAGCAAATATGTAGTCATGGACTTTATAGCCATGAGTAAAGATCTCCTTAAATATGATCATTATCAGTGCCATATTGACATTGTTCATCAGATTGAAAAAGGAAGTCCAAAGCATTAAACTGAAACTCCCCCTTTTTCAAATGGGAGCCCCTTCAGTCTAGAAGCCCACTCACTCATGTATCTCGTCAGGCTCACCTTGGCCTCTATTACTATGACTCTACCTCTGACCAGCGTGAGAAGGGGATGTTGTGAGACACGGTCAGGCTCCTTCTGCGAGAAGGAAATACTTATTTGGTCATTGCGTTCCCGGGGCTTGAATGAGAAGTGAACCGGAAAACCCCTCAGATTCCAGACACAAAGGCTTGAACGGAGACCGAAGCACAAAGCTTTGTGGGATACAGCTTCCTTGAGGTCTGTGACAGCATTCCAACTCGGACTTAGTGTGAAAGAGTGCACAGCTGCCGTGGCCAGTGTGGCTAATCTGAAACCACTCAAGGCCATGGGCCAAGAGTTTGCCGATCCCCTGGGAAGGAATTTGTTCCCCCTGTTTAATTTTGGTTATCGGTCAATGGCTTAATCCATTTTTTCCAGACTTTTGCTGCTGGGAAGGGAAAAAAAACTGTACTGTGTGCACTACTGATTATTCTGAAACAACTGTTTTTCTTTTTCTTCCATGTCTGTTGAAATAAAACATGACAGAAAATCTTTAGACTACAAGCTTGAAATGTACTTTTCCAGTTTTCCTTCAGAAACTCTGCACTTTGATTTTCATTTGAGTTCTGTCTTTATCATCAGGGCCCAGTGAAGTCAAGTTTTGTTTGAGTGGTAGCATATGACGTCAGTTAAAGCACTGATTAAACTGCCATAATTGTCTGTTTATCAAAGACTTGAACTATACAGAGGAGAGTAAAATGAAATGCCTTTGTTAGAAAGTAATAGTTTATAGTGATATAGTATGTTGGTCATTTTTCCAGACTACTATATTGTCACATTTGAAAACCTGTATTCTAAATATTATTTAAATTACCATTCACTCCTCACTCCGTATGGTCCAGAAATAGAACCTAAGCTGCAAAGACAGGCCGTTTTCACGTCATTGTTTTTCTGATGTTATTAAAACCACATAATTGGCTTCCATTAGTTTAGTCACACCCATCTACACTGGAGATATTCAGAGTATTTCAGCCTGATATTGGAATGAGGCAGAGAACAGGAGAATCAGTCAAAATAGGACTTGCTTAAAAGCACAGTACAGTAGTCCCCCACTTATAGTGTAAACCCTAAATATGCCCCCAAATATGCTCCCAGAAAACTTTCATTTCATTGTAATCTCAGTTTAATGTATTACCCTTAAAGAAAATTTAAAGGCAAACTTGTACAGTGTGCAATATGTAACAGAACTGAACATCTGTGCTGTGAAGTGCAGTGTACTGGTTTGCTGGTTAACCTCTAGACTTAAATGACAGAGAGCCAGTGAGATACAGTGAGGTAGAGAGTTACAGTCGTGGTGTCGTGTTCTGCTTAAACAGTCTGATGGCCTAAGGATAGAAGTCTCTCCTGAGCCTCTCTGATCTAGTGGGCTTTCCAAAGCCAGGGTCAATCTTTGTAGTCCCTCTGAACCATTTGTAACATATTTAACATATATAAATTTCGCTATGTTGTAAGGACCAGTAAAGTAATCAATGACCGGTCCTCTTTCACAATTCTCTTGCTTAGTGAGCAGGTTGTTCATGGTGGGTGGTTGGCTATTAGGTAGTGGCCTCTTTAGTATGATGAGATGTCCATGGCTTCCAAGGGCATAAAAGATGGCTAGTGCATAAGAACAATAGCACAAGATAGCAGAGTAAGGGTAATTTAATTTTCACCAGTGAGGCCGTAAAAAGACAGAATGCCAGTGTGTGGTCTGTTGGAGGTTTAGCTGGTGTTGGTAAATGTTTAAACTGAGGCTGGAGTGGTGGTCTTTTGCAGGTACTTGATAGGATGGCCCTGGTATGACATTCACCCAGAACAAGCAGTGTCACAGTGAAAAGCAAATTGTTGGAATTTTAAAGTCCACAGTTAGGCTCAGTTTTACATTTTATAATTTACAACTGCCCTCTCAAGTCTAGATGGACACAAATGTATTTAACACTGGCAAGCAGTGCGTACAAAACTTCCCACAAGAAGTCTAAACTGCTGCTGCTTTTGTTCATTGTTGATGTTGGAAGTATTTTATTTAACAAAGGAGAGCTGCATGAAATCAGAATAGTTCTTCTGTCTCTTCAAGGTTGAAATCCTCTGCTTTGATAAATCTTTCAATTTTTTGAATAAAAATTTTATACCCCTTTCCAGGATCATACCTCTCGTCAGTTTCAGGCCATGAACTGCCAAGCTTCATTGAAAACAGCTGTTTCAAATGCAGCTGTAGGATGTTAGCATGTTCCAGCACAGCCAGAGTCAATATACTTTAGGTATTACGTAAGGTTTAGGTCAACACTAGCTGCACATGAATGAATTGTTTGAAATAAGGATGGGAGGATTAGGCTTTAATGGACACAGCACTGTTCTCGATCTGTGAGGGCAGACTTGTTGAATCCTCTGCTCTGCATTCAGCTTTTGTACTCGTGTTAAGTGTGTGTCAGCGTGTCCTATCTGCTGGACGTGAGCTTTTCCAGATTTTCATATCTGCAGGATGTTGATGTCGTTGGCTGGTAGGGGGTCCTATGCTCCCGGAGACGGTTGCAGAGGGATGTGAGCTTCTCGTGCCTCTTTCTTGTCTAGATTGCTTCCTCTGGTCCCTGATGCATTGTGTCCTGGTTTCCCCTCTAAGGACTTTAGTCAGTGAGCCCTCAGATGTCTTGCAGAAAGTAACTGTCAGCTTGGCTAACTATGAAGCCACTCTATTCACAGAAATGGGATTTTTTTCCTAATGTGAGATAACTGTTGGTCTCTGTGTAAAACTAATCACTAAATATTGGTGCTCTAACATAACAGGTGGAGCTAGAGCAGTTAGTGCTGCGTGGAATTGATCAAATCCGTATTTTCTAATAAGGTGCCAATACAATCAGCCCATTTGATTCAATTCAGGATACTGGCTTTCCAGACTCAGTATTGGCATGATATTTTATACAAAACTGAGAAATATTATGACTGTATCCACATTGTTACATAATCTGCCAATGAGACGCAATGAAGCTGAAAAGGTACTATAACTTCAATCTGCTGGAAAGGGCTGTTGATTGGTGTTGGTTGTTCAAGCAATGCAGTTGCATCAGATATAGAGTGTGTCCGAAACCGTGCACTTGCGCACTTTTAGTGCGCTATTTTAGGGCGTAGTGCGCTGACACTGAAAACCAAGCTAAAACTCTGAAAGTACCCGGATGCTGCACTAAAATCGGCCAGAACAGAACGAGGCACACTATGCACAATAAACGGGCGCCATTTTGACCACGTAGCGGAGGGGGCGGGACTTTCAACGTGTTTTCGAGTTGGATAGTGGCGTCAGTGAAATACAAGCCCAAGCGAAGGCAGCTGGTTCTTTTATTTTACTGATGTACACTGCGGTAAAACCGACAGATATTTTGGCGGGCTGTAGAATCGCAAGCAAGTGTTAGTCCGTCCTTTCTGCTAAGTGCAAAACTTTAGTGTTCCATTTAGGACAGCACTGACCCACAGCAGTGCGCACTACGCACTAAATCTCAGTGCACTGACGGTAGTGAACAATTTTGTACACACCTATAGTAATCAACAGAGTGTCCATATTTTTCACAATGCTCAGTCACACATCACAATGTTTCAATGCACTGTTACCCCTGAAACCTTTCCTATATGTCCTGGCATTAGCATCAGACAAACTGATTTGTATTTTGTATACGTACTCAATACCAGTATAGCTGTATATATATATATATGTACTTAAATGTTGTGGTGACCAGATCTCCTGATCCATGCTGACCTTGCTGTTAGTCCATTACCCTCAGTTGTATCTCTCTGTCAGCCTGTGATACATTGTTTCTCATTGTGTGTATGTGTGCTGCACTGTTCCCATAGTCCTCTATGCCACTGAGCTTGGCCCAGCATACCTGTAATTACGCTGGAATCTAGGCTGTAAAACCACCAGTGTAATAACCACCAGGTGCAGCACTGAGGCCTCCACAGCAGCAACCTGACCCACTTCAGCTAAACTCCACCCATAACCCTTCAATTCCACCCAGAGCCAGAGGAAACTGTTATGTCCATACCTGCTTAGATGGACTGATAAGCTTTATCAGCCTGTACAGAACTGTACTCCTTCTCCCGCCCTGTCGGTGGGTCTAGACTCTCTTTCCACTTTTATTCTAACTATTAAACCTACATGTCAATTCCATAGTAGTTACTAGTTCTCTCGTTATTGATCGACTTAGTAAATAAGTAATTTGCAAATAGTTTATGAAGGCAGATTTTGATTATTATTTATGATTAAAGTATTGATAAATTGCATCAAAGCATCAAAATAACACTGTGTGTAAGATAGACCCTTAGAGAACCCTTAGTTTGCCATGAAAATCTATCACTGCAGATCATCCTACTATACTGAGTAACAGGTAATAGTTACAGAGCAGAGATTCTATAGCTGCGTTCCAAAAGCTAGACTTCGGCTCAGACGCTGGATTTGTGGACCTTGAAGGCTTTTCCAATCAGAAGGATTATTACAATGCCTATAGATGAAAGAAGCTACTATATGTTGTATAAAGAGTCCAGGACCATATACAATAAAATAAACAGTACAGTATTTCTTGACTTTTATCTTGAGGTATGAGTTTGAGTATTTCGAGCGTATCTTTCTTGACAATATTTAACTACAAATTTATGTTTTCCCTCTCATGTTACATCATTCCCATAAATGTTTTGCTTGCCAGCTTGCAGACATTCACATCATTCACTATTTGCTCTATCGACGCTTTTCGGAGGACCTGACATGCAGCCTTGGCAGAATGTTCTGCTTTGCATTATGTAACACAAACAAAGACCCTTTATAAGAGAGCAACCCGAGGACCCACCTGCAGCCTATCTAACAGAAGACTTATAAAATCAGAGCCCTATCAAATCTATCATCTGCAGTACATTGTGGACAGTGGTGACGATGTGTGCATAGTAGATCAATTTACAGCTGAATTACAGTGTTTCATGTTACCATGTGAAATGTTGCCTTTATTGTTCTGTGTATGCTGATATTTTTTATGTGAAATGTGTGACACACACAGAATTAAGACAGATGAAATTACATGCTATGTTCTTTAGATATCAAATAAATGCAAGGGCTTCTGTGAGACATGGCCTTAATAATGGAGACAAGTAGAAGAAATAGCAAAAATAGCTGCTTTTTTGCACAGATCCTAATGAGTTTAGGGGTCCATATAGGGGAAATTGAAAGGTATATTGAGTTAGTGTTCTCAGATCAACATTTTATACACTTATTATAATGTTCCAGTGAAAGTATGTTACAGATCAGGGTAAAATGGAACTGATGGCAGTGCAGATTCTTCAGTAGCATGTCTCTGTCTTTCAGAGGAATGTGCAGGTCTGCTCTGCTGCTTTGCTCCATTCCTGTCTGCTCTACTGTTGTGCAGCAGCTTTACTGAGCCAAGAGATTTGTCTGGCTCGAAATCACCCAGCAATCCTGTTGTTTTAACTAACAATGGCAAGGAAGTGCTGGCTTTCAGAGGCAAACATAGATATCTGGCTCAGGGCATCTCAAAGACTTTGACTCTCACACACACACACACACACACACACACACACACACACACAGAGGCAGAAGACTTTTAGATTTTAGCCCCTCCTTTTATTTATTTTTTACAAATGACACTATTCTGATAATCTTCCCTTGACCCTTCCTCTACTCTCTCTCTCTCTGTTTTCTTACCCACACAGACCTACAGATGAGCACAGTGGGAATTACTGCCTACTGTGTAGCGCTGTCAGTGTGTGTTGAACAACAGTGTGTGGAGAGGAAGGCACTCATTACTACCCTGTTATTATGGAGTGGAACATGTGGGAATGGTGTAGACTAGAAGTACAACAGACTTTGTGCTGAAGATGGCCTTTGAACTGAGCTAGTTGCTCACTGCTTCCTGGCTGCTGTTCATTTGTAGCATGGTTTGCGTTCAGGCATACATTATATTTAAAGGACCCAGTTTGTAGAAAAACAAATTATTCAGACTTTTTAGTAACCCCCTGCTTTTCGCTGGGTTACGTTTCATGGGCACCCACGTATATTGTAAAACTTGTTGTGTTTTGGTAAAAGAAATGCCTAAAATGTCTATTTTTATAGTGTAAATCCTAAATATGACCACAGATATGCTCCCAAAACACTTTCTGATCTTTTTAAATGTAGTTTAATGCATTAACCTTAAAGAAAATCTGTATTCCCCGCCGAGATATGCAACTCAGAAGGTTGCAGGACAAAAGTATTGGGACGCTGCGGCGAGGTGAGCGGTTTTCGGAGAATAAAACCTGAACTACTTGGGCTAAAAATACAAACAAGGACTCATTGGAAGGTCAAAAGTATTGGGACACCGCGGCGAGGTGAACGGGTCCCCTTGTGTGAAGACATCCAGAAAAAATCTATTTATTGCCACAAAAAAGCATGAAAAGGCGGACTGCTGATTCGCATAAAACTGTGGGGATTACTGTGTATAAGTACTGCTGCAAAATGTCCTCTTCACTCCGAAACGAAGCTGCAGAAATAGCCTGTTTTTGAATACACTGTTTTTTGTGACATCGCAAAGACCAGTACATTTAAATTTACCCACTTGTTCAACTGTCAACTCTATAGCTCTATAGCTCTATACCAAAAACACCCTAAATTCAATGGTTCCAAAAAAATTACAAGTGGTCCTCAGATGATGGTTAATGGTTAATGGTGTGTAAAGCAATGGCGATTAGACAGTATATAACTAGTACATATTAGGGATGCACAATGATATGATGAAATCATATTGATATGCTTAATATTGGAGTGCTTAAATAAATTATTGGGATCAGCAACATTTGGATTTGACCAGCATGACATACCGTAATGCTTGGCAATGTATTCATTGTTTTGTTGGGGGAGTAGAACATTTGGGCAAGGTCCTCATTTCTACATTTTTCAAATGTTTCTGTATCTCTAACAGCTGATATCTCTACATTTAGAACACTGGATATTAATAATTACTGGCAATAATTACTCTAGGATTCTATAGAGTCAAGATTAATGACGGATTTTCTATTTTAAACACATCAGCAGTTGCTTAGCATCTTGCTTAGGTCATAGGAAATTCACTGACCTGCGGAGGACGGAGGGACTGAAAGGAAAAGGGGCAAAGAGATAATAAAATGAGTGAGCAGGAATAAGGGAACAGGGCCAACGCTTGTGCTTTGAGTTCAGGCTTGTATTATCTGTACTAGGATGAAGTCATCGGGAGAGCAGAGGGAGGCCCCATTGACCGACTGTTTTCTCCAGCGTATTTTGGCTTTCTTTACTTGGCTCTGGGACAGCTGGGAAGGAAGTGGGTTTTACAGGTGGGATATATTCCCTTATCTCTTCCCCTCTTTTCCCCACAGGGACGTCAAAGAGGACTCGATCTTGAAGTGTTTTTATAGACACACAGGCCACACGCCGACAGACTTGACTGTGGAACACACACACATTCACTCTTCCTCTCTCTCTCTCTCTCTCTCTCTCTCTCTCTCTCTCTCTCTCACACACACACACAGAGCTCCCGCAGATGTGTTTATTATTTCAGATGCAGAAGGTGACCGCACGGAACCGTGCCGGCTATCATATTTCCTGCTTTGTGTCTCCTCAATAAAGAATTTGAGGAAAGTGTTGAACGTATCGAATAGCCGCCGCAAGCAGGCCCCCAGCGTTTCCACATGGAAGCAAACCATCCAGAAGACAGTAGCCCAAGGGGGACCGTCCTCCTTCAAAGGCTCGCTGTCAGAGGTTCTCTTATACTTACTACAGTCCTGCATCTTTCAGAGCTAAAATTTAAGCCTTTGTTCACGCATGTTTCTGTCAGCATGTGTGCAGCAATATGGCTGTCTCAGCCGTTTCGGAGGAAGAGAATGCTGAACTTTGTTGGAGGGCCTGCAGTGTCTGCACTGATAGGCACTTTTAAGAGGCAAAATCATAAATCTGAACCAGAGGGGGAAAAAGTGGTGCACTCATGGGACCACTTTAGGCTAGAGAGATTGGAGCACTCTTAGAGAAAAGACAGAGATGGAGGCTGAGAGAGAAAGACTTTGGTCCAAACACTTGTCAAGGCCCCTCTTGTATGCTCCTCTCAGAGCTATTCAATAGAGGGATAGAAAGGCTTCACAATCTCTTGTTGGTTAATTACATGATATTGGTCTTTATATAAATATATAAATTTGCCCTCCTGTACTATTACTTTTGAGATCTTTCAGTGTAGTTTAGTTAGTTATCTTGGTGCTTATAATCAATATAATTGGTAGCTTGGAATTTGTAAATTATACTTAAGAGACTATAAAAGATAGGGTTCCAAAAGTACATTATTTTACTTCATTCTAGGCATTTGGCCAATATTCAAAGATCTATTCTTTACTGTCCTGATACAGGAGATAAAGTGCATGTACATGCATTGATCGGGATGATGAGGAGTTCCTAATGTTATGTCTGCTTTGCTAGTGCTCTACAAATATTTACATTTATGGTGTATTTTGATAAAGGTCGGTGACTTCCTTAGCTTTCCCAGACTAAACAGTGGTTGGGTAGTGTAACTAGCCATTACATTTCTGCCCCTTATGTATGTTTCTCAACCTTTCTGTTGCCTGTTGTGAAACGTTTGTGAGCGCTGCCGAGGCAAAGCTTAACAATAAAACCGTTAAGTATGGGTTTACGAAGTGTGGGGCGAGTGGAAATCCAGTTGGAATGCTTTGGAATTCCCCCTGATATCTGTGAGCGCTGGGTCAGGTAGATACAGGTCGCTCCACACTGATGTTATGGATGTCCATGCTTGTGTGAGTGTGTGTGTGTGTGTGTGTACCCAGGGTAGTGGACATGGCTGTGTTGGTCACGTTCAGGGCAGGTGAGCGCATGCCATTCTATAAATTCCTTTTCCTTAAATGTAAATTTAAATAAGCTCTTGTCTTTTTTAGAGGCAAGTCACACAAAGGACAAATGACTCAATATGGAGCGAAATTTAATTGATCTATAATCCCAATGTCATACATCGTCTGCCTTTGGTTTTTCTTATTGTTTCTCTTCATAAGTGTTCATGTTCAGCGGCACTCTCTCAGCCTGCTTTTTCACAAGCCATCTGTACGCCAGCTCTTTCCTCCCATTTCCTTTGCACCTCTTTCCCTCTCTCTGGCCTTTTTGTTCTCAAAGAGGCAGGGAGAATGCGCCGGTTGCATGGTCACAATGTGAGACAGACAGCCAGGCTGAAGGACCACAGGTTGACCTCATGGGGGAGGGGTGTGAGGGACTGGACAGCAGGGCAGGAGGGACATTTTTCACAGCTTCCATGCCTAGACTGTTCAGAGTGCAGCTGCACAGTGTCAGTCATGAGCAGGTGTTCACACTGGTGCGTCAGGGTATATCTACTTTTCAGATGTACCTAAATAATTCCATATTTCCAGATTTTATTTTTAAGTCAAATGACACCAGCTGATTTAAACATATGCTAATATCCAGTGTTCAGCAGTTGCTACCGAGTATAAAGATAACATGAGTATGATCTATGACACCTTTTTTAATGAACCTGTTTAATTTTGCACTAAGATGTCTGGTAACTCCAGTGAGTGCATGATTTTCGCTTGCATTGAGAGCTAAATGGGTTAATTAGATGCTCTTTTTGTCCATGGGGCATCTTTTAAAGCGCCTGGAGCATTTGCCTGTGGGTATATGTATGCAGTTTCCCTCTAAAGCCCACTTCTTCCCTGTCGAACCCCCGACTCCATCCTCCTCCCTCCTGCGTTCTCTCCTCACTTGGCCATGTCTGCACAGATTGAAATAGATGGCAGAATGCTGCTGGAATCTTGATCAGGGCGTATTTACATGGAGACAATAGAGCAAGTTCAAGTGATCTCCCCTTTCACTTACCCAGCTCCCCCTCCCTCTTTCCTGTCCCTCTATATCTGCCTGTCCCCCATGTCTTTACTCTTTTAGCTGTGATCTCTGCCAGAGCATTGATGCCCTGCTAGAGAAAAGAATAATTGACTCAGGTCTTGAGCTGCAACCTCTTCTCTACAGTAGAGTGCTCTGAGCAGGGGCCCGGACTTCATATCTGCTCTGGAGGACCAGGCTGCTCTCAATGCCCACACATAATCAACTCCTCCTCTCTCTCTCCCTTCGTCTGTTCATCCCTCCATTCATTCAGGCCAGGCTTGCCATGGCCCACTCCATCTGTTCCCATGCAGGGTGTTATTCAAATGAAAAATGATCTTTCTAAATGGGCTGTCTTACATGCCCCCTGACTAAACGCCACCATCATGCAGCAGCTTCTCTCAAGCGAATGCAGTTAGTTTACACTCGCCGGATTACTCGCAGTCACTCACAGGTGTTGTGGTTTGGATTTGCTTGCTTTAGCCCGCCTCGACCCATGACAAAAAAAAAAAAAATAGATCAGATCAGATATTCCTCATCGGTCACTTGGGCCGGTCTGTTTGAACACATGGTTCCTTTCAAAAGGACAGCTTTATACTGCACTTAGGTTTCAGTTGATGTTTCCCCTTTGTTTAAAAAGGCTGAGCTCAGAGATGTGATGGGATGATACTAAGAGCCATGATCTAGGGTAACATAGGGTAAAGTGTGGGAGTAGTTTCTCAAAATCTCAGCACCGCTGGAAAATCTGTGCTGCGTAAAATACTGGAACTGAAACCGATTCTTCCACTGGGCTTCATTACATTACTACATTATTCATTTTTCACTACATTATTTTGTTGTTTGGAGTGTGACGAAACAGCATTTTAAGCCAAACCCTTAGAAGTATTCATGGCTGCATGAAATAGCTATAAATGTGAGGCTGTTGGATATCACAGTGATGAATTAAGATTGAAGTAGTTGCTCTCATAGGATGTGGCAACAAACTCTTTTTTTTTAAACTCCCGTTTTACTAAAAATACCTCTAACAAAAATTACAAAAACATCATTCACTTATGCACAAAATAACGATATAACAGTTTTTCCTGCAAGCACTGTTTTTGTGCACTGTGTGACTGAACTGCTTTATGTATAAAAGCTACAACTGCAATATTAGTATTTACTGCAGTTTTTAATATTAGTATTTAATTCATATCTGTTTCATTCTTTAGAAACCTTTTTTGTGGTGTGGCAAGTTTGTTGCAACACTAACCATTCACACTTCGCACATTTTTCACACGTCTGTACCAGCAGTTTTACTGGCTGGTATTTCAGGACAGTAGTTTCTGAGGTGTGCACCTCTGTGTTTTGTACCTTTGCCTTCATTAGCAGATAAAGAGATATTTAATTAGGTTGTGAATACTGCCTTGTTTTGTCATTTATGTGGTGCAGACTCAAACCTCATAAACAGACCATAAATGTAACTGTAACTCATTGTCTTAATAGTTAATTAATTGTGGGACTGTGAATAAATTACCTGCATGTGGTGGAGAAACAAGCTCTTGACTTTTAAGGGTTAACGCCTACAACCTTTACTTTTTCACAAAGCCTCTTGAAAGTCAACTGCGACTCTAATCTTACTTGACTCTATGAGCTGTCAGCAGGACGGCGGCTTTGCTGGGCTGTTCCGGGTCCCGCTGGATGAGGGAGTGACAGTGCTGGGAGCTGCCGGTGGCAGGCTAGGGGCAGGCGGAGATTAGCGCTGCCCCCCTCCTGGCACTGGAACCCCAAGTTCACTAAAGGAGGAGGGTTGTGTGACAGGATTAAGGAGAAGAGAACTGTGGTGCCTCGGAATAATCGACGTATTGTTGTGGCCCGTTCATCAAAGCGTAAAAGCGAGTTTTGCTGGGCTGTGGGAGAGGGAGCACAGCAGTAGCACAATCCTTTCCTGTTCTCTGTCCTGCAACTCCAACACCCTGTGCTGCTTAGCCAGGAGCAGAGAGTGGGCAGGACAAACAAGGCTTGCTTTCTGCTGAGCTATTCAGAATGGGTGTAGAGCCACTAAAGTATAACACACTTAAAACTTAAAAGCAGCAAAGACAGGCATACTAACACCCTTTCACTCACACATACCCGCACACACTGTTCTATTCCACCCTGTTACGTGCTGCCAGGCATGACGTTCCTGGAAACGGGTTGTCAGTATGACTTGTCCAGTTGACTCTGATCCGTAATGGGGTCAGCCGGACCCGGCTCCAGGGCTCTGGAGCTGGAACGCGGCTCTTCCGGGAGGGACTGTGGATTAATTTGGGGAAGATAATGGGGCCCAGAGAGCCCCTCTTTCCTTCCAGAATTCTCTGGGTCAAAAAGATGAGGCCACATGTCTGCTGATTATGCATGGAGATTTCCTCTTTAATGGGGTGAAGCTATTCCACTCCAGATCACGGCCCAAAAGTCACATTGCCCAGAATCGTCTTTGTCAATGTTTTGCCTTGTTACTTTGCATGCCTGGAATATTTGACAGTGACTGTGGTGCCTACAAGCCGACGAAGTGGCTTGTATTAGTGTATTTAAATATGCTGTTCTTTTTGCAGAATGGGATTTCTCAGAGCCATTTTACTAAACCCACATGCTTGTGTCCAAAGGGGACAAAACTTGAGTCACAGAATGTATCGTCAGTGGGATAAAAATGGTTAAAGAAGAATCTTGTCAAGAGGGCTGTCATACTTGGGGAGACATTGTTTGATTTTTTTTCTTGCTGTTATGATTTTGCTGCAAACTGTTCTCTGCTAATCTCCTTCCCCATAAATTGTGATGCTTTCTGTTGGTTATTTCAGATTTACTGGCTTTCAAGATACTATGTATCAGGGTGAAGCCTCAGAAAGAATGAAATTCTTTCATCTTAAAACATAACCGAATTGCAGCAGTGCCAGATAAGGTGGCCCTCGGTCTATGGTTTTCAGTCACGTCTACCTGCCTCTTTCTCCATTGAGAGAGCACTCTCGGCTAATAAAGACTGGCTTAGCCCTGTGTACAGAGAGGGGCTGTAAATGCCTGCATGCACAAACAGCCGGGCCTTTGATGTGAAAGCCGCACTGTTGCTCAACGTTTGGTGTGTGAACACGGACAGAGTAGTACACACAGCAGTGGAGCACTTAGCCTGGTGCCTCTCTCCCTTAGCTGGGCTTTCCGCTGGCTTTGTCCTGTGCCGGGTCCGGCTTCATCTGGGAATGCCATTAGGATGCCTCGCAAATGTCGCTCTGTTTGTGTTTGTTTAACCCGCATTTGAGAGATTCCTCGAGGTTGAGCCTGTCTGAGGGAACTGACACGGTGCAGTGGTCCGACACGTTTCATTGAGAAGCATGTGCAAATTTGACACAAATGTAATTTCTGTTTGCCGAGCTGATGGTGAACTCAAGGATTTAGTCATTCTTGGAGAGAATGTTTGACCAGCGGGGTTCATATTTTCATTGGCTTTTACTGCCACTCTCAGGAATGTAATCCTGATAAGCCGCTAGACGTTAGGATTAGATTTAGACATCATTTTTCTAATGATGCGGAAAAAAAAGGACATGCAGAATTAAATACCCTGTACTGACTACACTGACCAGTACAATACAATGAGATCCAACATGTAATGTGCTCAGAAGCTCATATTTGCGTTCAGTGTAGGCCTGGCACCTGCTGTTTGCTCTTTTCTGTGTCCTTCTTTCTTACATCTGCGCAAGTTACACCATTAAAGCCACCTCTTGGTAAATATCAACTTTTTGTCTCCTCTTGGTTCACCTCCAGCTGTGTTTTCTCTGGACTCCCCCAGGGGAGCTGGGGACAAAGGATTCCAAGTGACACTCACCCTTCCCCCTCAACTGCTGAGCAAGGTGGAGGTGGGAGGGGGACAATGCCTCTTGCTCTGTGGTCTTCACTGTTCTGCCAAAGGACTGTACAGCTACAGTTACAGCAGCTCACCAAGACTTACCAGTTTAGCAAATGTCTTCCCACAGTACATCCTGGGAATGCAGCCAATGGGACTGAAATTAGAGTTGCACAAAGTTCAATTATTTTTCAATACAGCAATTTGGCAAACAATTTGTTGTTTGTTTTGCCTGCATTTGAGTGTTATTTATTGCTAGGTGTTGAATAAAAAGACATGCAGATTAAGCTCTGGATTCAATCCAAAGAAGATTTAATGTTCAGACAGAGATGTTTTTTAAGTTTATTTCCCCATAGTTTTGTTTGATATCAGGCATTGTGATGCTACACTTGAAATCAGTATCAAAATTCTGCTATTCTAACTGCCCTGCTTGCTGTATGCTCCTATATTTTGTGAATGTACAGCATATACAACAGAGCATCGGTGCACTTTTATGCTTTGAGTCAAATTTTTGCCTCTTGCCTGCAATGACATGGCATTTTTTTAGCGTGTGTAAAATACAGCCCTGTACATTCCAGTGTGAAAACAAAAGTGTCATGGAAATAATGTTTTGTTTTTGCTTAGTGATGCATACTGAATGCATAGTGATACAAATAATAGAAATTTGATGTGTGCTTGCTTAGGTGATCTCACTTTTCATGAGGAATACAGCTATACTGTCAGTACCATTTTGAATGCTTGGGCATGCTGTGTGTATTAGCTGCAGTATCGTGAAGGCCAGGCCAATTTTCAGTAACTATTAACTTCCAGCTCATGCGGTAAGTGCTCAAGCTAGGTCTAGAGGCTCTATTTTTCATATTATATGTAATCAACCTTGAAGAAGCCGGCTCTTTCCTCCCTTTGAGGGGACAGAGGTGAATTTTACTTGGCTGGAAGATGCAGTTGCGCTAGGATTTATGGACATTGCAATTCACGAGTGGGCTGGATATGAGTGACTTTTATTTTGGGCTAATAAATGACATTATTATTGCCTGATATGGACTGTGGTTGTGGTTTTGGAAAGATGGTTCAAGAGACAAAAGAATGGGGGTGAGAAAAGGACGAGAAAGAGTGCGATAGGGACAAGAAACGCCTTTGAATCCTCCTCATGTATTTATCTGCACATCATCAAAGCACCTGATGTATTGGAGCTCACCTCTTCTAATCTCTGGTTAAACTACTCAAAAGAAAGACATCAGTCCCTTCCTCTTGACATGTGAGCTTTGGGAAGAGACTATTGAGAGAACTCTCATCTATGCTGTGTCAAAGCTGTGACAGATGGGCCAAAAAAAAAAACTTCTCAGCCTTGTACTGTTCGATCCTCTGCTGTTAAAAGCTTTCTTTCAGAGAGGCTCCTCGGAGGCTGCCATGACAGTGACTCTGAGATGAGTGCCCTTATCAGTTTGCAGTAATCTGATTACTCTGACATCTGCAGGACAAAAAGATCGCTGCTCCTGCAAAATGGCGCTTCCAGAAGCCTGGCAAAACCCCAGAGAAAGAGAACAATATTATTCTTCTAAGTGGACATAAAAGTAAATTGATTGTTCCCTGGAATACAAGTTTTCCATAGATACTTGTACGGCCTCAAATGGAGACATAAGCAAGACCCCTTTATTCAATTTTCCTAAAAACGTGACTAGACTGAAAACCAAGGGTTTCCATTAATATGCAGATGCACTATGCAGCACCTTTTCTTTCCAAGAAATTGGCACTTAAGTAATGAAATGTCTGCAGCTGACGAGGGTAAATTGGGCTTAGAGAAACGTGAGGAGAAAGTATGAGGTTAAGCTGGAGTTTTATCCAACTTAACAGCTCAGACAGATGACCATTTAACATAGTAAAATACTGAGCGTGTTACCCTTCAATATCAACAGATGGAAGTACAAGCTTATTGATGAACTGATGGGTGTTTGATTTCATTGCTTTGTAGCTGATGTGTCTTTTCTCATACATGCCACTTGGCAACAAGCTATAGCAGCGTTGTTCCCCAGTCAGGCCCCACCTTGAACAAATCACAGTCCTCTGTAGGTGTGGTGGTGTTTGCGGGACTTTGCTTCGCTCCATTACTGCTGACCTCTGAGTTCACCTTTCGACCTTTCAACTCCACCCAGGTATTGTCTTCGTCCTACCAGGAAGGGGGGAAGCTCCTTTGAAATGAACACCCTTTAATGTCTTGTCAGGACCTGGACATAATAGAACCTCTTCCTCAACTCGGCATTTGTCTGTAGATCACTTTTTATTTTTTTACTGCAGGGCAGATGGTCGTCGAGGCTGTTGTTATTCTAAACAGCCCAGGTCTAATGTGCTAAAGCACCAGTTAGCAAGGAAATATAAAGAATCCATTTAGTAGGGTGTTCAGGCGCTCTGTTTACTTTCAGATATGTCTGGCCTTCTTTTCCTTCTTTTCCATTCTTGTTTTGTGTAATTATTTAATGTTGGTCCAAACATAGCCTGACAAAATTCTGTCCAAATCCTGATCTGACTCGAATGCAACAAATCACTAAGCCAAAGGTGACCAGAGCCTGCCAAACCCGGAGTTGAGGATCTCCAAACGAAGCAGAATAAAACACATTCCTAAAGAGTGAAACAATTCCTCAGTGAATCATTCCCCGTGACCGTGATGGAGAAGTTCTCTTTGCGACAAAGTTAAGCCTAGCCAGCAACAAGCCTTTACTGAAAGACCATCATTTAAAATGCCTGATTGTCAGCTATACAAAGCGAAGTTTAAATGTTACTGTAATTTATGAATTTATTACTTATTTATTCTTTGGTCTATGCCTTTAAAGCATCTCTAAAGTGTTTACCAGTTGGCAAGTGTTTACTGTGGATACATTTTATATGATCTCCTGTTCTCGTACTGCCTCTGTGAACTTCAGTGGACATTCCTGTTAACAACACAACTCCAGTCAGAGGAAAAAGAAAGTTGAGAGAAAAACTACAGCAGGGGTTAATCCTGCTGAATGGAGGACCCTCTGTGGGGAGCCTAGAGGGCCTGGTTACAAAGTGCAGGCTCAGGAAAGGGTTATTCTGCACTTTAAAAAGGATCTTTGGAAAAGATGTTAGGTTTTGTACAGGTTCCTCACCAGTCTGAATCTTCGAGCCGCCACACTCCAGATTACTGGTTCGTTTCAGAGCTGTTGATGTAGACCCTTTAAATTATGTCACATTTTGCTCATTTGCACATTGTGTTTACAAAAAAAACCCTTTTAAAGAACCATGCACTGAAGGTTCCAAACATGATTCTTGTTCCTCTGTAGCATCATTCCAAATAACTCTTTTTGGCACCTTTATTTTTAAGAATGTAAACAAAGAATAGAGTTATTTTGGCTTTTCCTGACATGGGTTTTAAGTCCCTGCCTAACTAGCATGTCTGGAACCTTTTTGTAGTAGGTTCAAACAGAGTTAGCTAAATGGAGTTGCGGTGGTGCTGAGGGTGGGGGCGTCTGCATTAATTGGTACCTGCATCCCGAAAGGCTTTGCAGAATGTTATGGTGTGGACACAGGTGTTTTGAGGAAATATTGAGAGAAAAATGGAAGGAAGACAAAAGAGTGGTGATTTAAAGGAGAAACGTCTGAGCTCTGAAAGAGAAGTGGTGAGGGAATGCCGCACTGTGGTTTAGGGTGTGTATCAGAGATTCCCTCCCCCACATCTACCTTCCCCTAACACCCCACCACTCACACACACACGCGCGCGCACACACACACACACACACACACACACACTTCTTTCTATCTTTCTCCCTCATACCTGTTCCAATGGACATGCTCTATGCAAAAGAAAACGTCTGTTCTTCAAAAGAAGAAGATTAGAGAATGTGGTTACAGAATGTGTGTGAGAGAGACACACAGACAGAGAGAGAGAGAGAGAGAGAGAGAGACAGAGAGAGAGAAAGAAAGAGAGAGAAAGAAAGAGAAAGAAACAAAGAGCACAGAGCATGGCTAAAAGCAGGCTTAGGGCATTTGATTTATTCCAGTGGTGATGTCTCATAGCTTACTAGGCATGGAGTCATGAAAATCTAAATTCCTAAATGATTTTTGGATGTACATTTATAGGAGAAACATTTGCTGAGTATAGAGTCTGTACATTATTTGGGGGGTTCTTGGAACTTTAAGGAGATTCTTAAGATTTATTGTTTACATAAGTATTTGTTTAAAACCATCTGTATACAGTAATCCCCCAGTTTTACGCGGATCATGAGTCGTAGATCCATTCACACACTGAACTCAGTTTTACGCGGAAATCCCCATAATAATACAGAAACTGCAAATATCCTCCACCATTTTGTGCTTTTCTGGATGTTTACTGTTATATATATATATATATATATATACACAGTGTTATACACTGTGTTACAGACTCTTGCATTTCACAGTAATAGTACTTTTTGTTGACTGGTCAGATCCATCAGAGGTGAAATGAATCACTTTTAGTCGCTGAACTAGAGTGATTGAGATTAACACTTAATTAATTTCACACATTCAAAATGCAGTGGGTTTCTCAGATCAGATCTTCATTTCACGTCTCATTTCCTTCTTAGTACATAGGTTGAAATGTCTGTACCTTGCCTGGTCCGTGGCCTTCAGAATGAAGTGCCTGCTTTGCTGCACAGGGTCACTTTTATATCCACTTATTTTTTTCTTCAGTTTTGCTCTCCGCAGTGGGTTGAATTGTCAGAGCTGGTGGGATATTCACAGTGGGATTACAGAAAAGTACAGCTTATTGCTGTGTAGGCAGACAGGCAGTACTGGTCCCTGCTGCATTTGTAAACTTCTGCAAATTGTCTAGGTGTGTGTGTGTGTGTGCGTGTGTGTTACAGCTTTAGCTCTCAGTGCTCTGTGCAGAATAAACTGAGCTTTTGTGCTGTGTCAGCGTACACTGACTCTTGTAAGGGTGAGGCAGGTAAAGGAAGGGAGGCATTTCCATCAAGTGTTTTTATGCAAAGTGCTGTAAGGCATGTACACATAAAACAAAAAAACCTAAATATCACAAAACATAATACTAGGTTGAAAAAAAAACTCCAATATATTATAATAGAAACAACCCTTTTGTTAAATAGGGCATGTGTATGTGAATTAAGGCTGGGTATTAAAATTCATTCCGTTTTGAATTGCGATACCTAATAGGTCTGTCTTAGCCAATAGTCTGTGAGCCAATAGGCATGTTTGTTGCATAATCTAAACTGGTGATTGGCTGTCTAATTTGCCTTCTATTAGCTTGCTGTTAACATCAGCACTTCTTGGTCTGCAAGTCATCAGTAAATACAGTAATTTCCAGTACCGCACATTCATTTCTGGTTTCAGCTGCACCCACTTCTGGTTTGTAATAAAAAGAAGAATTGTACAGGAATCAGGAAACTGAGGTATTGCTATACATATTTTTACGATACCTCACCTTAATTAGAAGTAATTTAATTTACTCTACTGTTTGTGCTTGGGCTTTATCTGTGGCCAATGAGAAATGAGACCCAGAGTATTTAATATGCTCATACCCTCTGAACTCCCTGAAGTTGTTAAATGTCAGTGAAGTTGTTAGGTCAGTGAGTTTATAATTATTCTAACACCCCCAACACCACCAACACACACACACACCTCCCATACTCATTCCAATCCAGCGTTATCACTGGCTAAGCGGATAGGGCTTTTCCTTCAGATTCCTCAGGTCTGCTATGTTTGCTTGGTGCTGTGTATGAAAGGCTGCTCTGATAAGAGCGTGTGATTGAAGGTCGGAAACGGCTGGCTGGGTGAGTCAGTGTTTATGTGCTGGCTTAGTCACTCTTCTGGAGCATGCTCAGATGAACTTTGATTAGGGAAATTGGCTGTGAGGGAGGCACTCTCATTAAGACGCTGCTATTGACTTTCAATGATCTGAGATGACAGCGAGAGGGCAAGAGAGAGAGCGAATGAAAGGACTGTTTATCGGAGATTCCTACAGCGAAGTTATGCCTCATGGGCAAAGAAAAGATGAATAATACAGGAACAATGCAGAGGTGCTTTAGAGATCATTTGTGCTTCCTGGTGATTCATTCACAGTGGCTAGAAGTCAAGCTATAATGAGTGTGACTTTTTGGCAGATGTTTTAAACATTCCAGGTAAGTCTTCTAGGCGAGCCAAGCAAACAGCCTAATTAAGAAACTATTTGAAGCTGTGCTTATCTGAGAGATAAAGAGTAGAATCTCCTGTTTGACTCAGATCTGGACAATGTCACGAACAAAAGGCAGCCATCCGAAACACGGTCTCTAATTCACTCTTAACAAGACCTGTAATCCTCAA
Organism: Brachypetersius altus; assembly: GCA_037974465.1. NCBI lineage: Eukaryota > Metazoa > Chordata > Actinopteri > Characiformes > Alestidae > Brachypetersius > Brachypetersius altus. Next base: position 21,802,427 of record JBBPDB010000134.1, read on the forward strand.
ACAAAGGCAAGGCACACGTATCCTTTTACCATGAACTAACCTGGTGTTGCCACTTTTGGAGACCTGCTGTCCACCTCCTCTAGTAAGGAACTTGAAGTCCTTGAAGAATGAACAATTTGAACATGTAACCATGTCTCTGCATATGCTTTTTTAATATAAGTCTTCTTTATTTGCCGTTTCCCCCTTTCTCTCTTTCTGCACTGAAGTTGTCAGTAATTGGCCGTATAAGTCATTAGGTAGAGAATTCCCTCCAGTAGCAGCCTGGAGGGGCCTAATGAGCAGCAGCTGTACTCAGGGACTCTCAGATCTGCTGCTACAGGTAGAGTGAGCTCACTTTGCAGGCTGTTAAAACTAATAGGGATGGAAAAACACTCATATTTCCAATCTGGCGTAGAAAAGTCATTTGATCATCTTGAACAAAGACTTGGTAAAAGTTTGGGGACAACATTTTTAACATATGTTTTCTTTAGTGGTTTGCAATAACTCATTAAACATAAGAATCTGTTCTGATCCTGTCATTTGTCTCTGGAAGTTTGCAAAATGTGAGGGCTGCCATGGGAATAATCCCAAACCTCACACATTTGATCTTTTTGTTGATAATACTTGCAAACCTTTAGGGGTCAAGTATTAATTGAAGTAACAGTGAAAAGCACCTACTCTTAACAAAAAGCAAGGGTGTTCCCAAACTTGTCCCCAGGCACACAGTCAGTCTTTTATCTCCCTTGAATGAAATAACCTTGTCTATCATAGTGAGAAAGGCCATTTGAAAACACTGACTGGAGCTGCCCCGATGACTAAGGGTCAGTTGAAGAATTTAGTCCATAGCCCTGTTAGTCATCACACTTAAGTGGGCCTTAGAGAGACTTATCTACAAGCCCCTCTCAGCAGGGTGTTAAACCCAAACGTCAAATGTACCGCAGAAATGGCTGGCTGAATTACTGCAATATGGACTACTGGCCTTTGGCGGTGAACCTCTCTGATTGAGACTAATAACAACTACTGTTCCTCCATTAGCCACTACCCCCCTCCACTTCCCAGGTCTGCCTGAACCTACAGCTGTACGCATAATGAAATACATGCTCTGCGCTCCAATGCTTGGATTCGTTCCCACACACAGCCTGCACTCTGAACCTCCACATGATAGCATTAATGTTAACTGCATACCATAATGACACAACAAACTAGTGTTACCCAGTTGGACCAGTGACTTTATGGGCCCTAATGCAAAAACAGTTGATGGGGCCCTGTTAAAAATGACATTTGATGAATAAATTTGATGGCTAATTTACATGCTATTGTTATGTCTCAACCAGGTTGATGGTCTAATGTAGGTTAATCCAGACTAATATATCACTGAAATATATATGAAATATATCACTATAATGCTACCAATGAGATGTGATTGTAAACTCTCATAATTAGTGATCTAAAAGGACAATGTAAACCCAAGCACTACAGATTCCAGTTCAGTCTCCACTTCTCCACTGCTAATAGTTTCACTACTATATACGGCACATCTATTCTGAGGATCCAGCATGTTTTGAAAGCTAACCTAAGCTATTAGCCTGGTGTCCCTGGACAGTTACTGTGTAGTGTTATCCGCTGGCGTGCTGAATCTACGTTTTGATAGCTTGCACCATACCACAGCTTCCTACTGGTTCCTCAGGGCGCCGGCGGCTTTTTGCAAGTTTTTTCCTGCCGCAGGCTTAGAGCGACCCTGTCTTGCCCCTTGTGGGTAGCACTAGAAATGGGGAGCGCGCCAGGTCTCCATCTGGTGTCAATCATGGCCTCAAGGGGACGTCCCTCAGATCCAGGCCGAGCTGGAAAAGGTCCAGAGTCTGCAGGCTGGTGGCTAGCTGAGGTAATGTGAAGCAGACTCCTTCCACATATGGTCTGAATTGATAAAGTATGCCTCCTCTACTGTGGGAGGTTTTGTATTTGCAGCATATGAAGAGCCATCTGGAGCACCTGTCACATTGTTAGTTTTTGCGGCATGAGGATTCGTTTAGCGCATTATGCTGCATGGTAAAATGACAGCTGTTTTTCATTTTTACCAGAGCTTCGCCGTCTACTGTACTTCACATGTCAGGGATGTTTTATGCCAGAGGGAATGCGACAAAAGAATGTTCAGGCATAAATCAGGCAGTTGGTTAGGAATAAATTCACCTTTGCTTCTGTAGGCCAAGCACTGCCGTCATGAACTGCAGCAGACGTTTATCCACAGCTCAGTCTTCAAATGCCAGTTAAGGAGCTGAGAGTCATGAAAAGCTTGCCGGAACCCTGACAAATACCTCTCTCTATACATAAGCTGCATTTTATTTGCTTTATCTCGAGGGAGAAGCACCAGGCTGCGGTAGAGGGGAAGAGGCTGCGAATGCTCAGTTCTAACCGGCCTGGGATCAGTTCCAGAGGAGCCTCCATATCTCTAGGGTCTTTCCTGCTGTCTGCAGCTGGATTCAGCTCTGTCTTCAAAAAGCTTGGCCCCCGGGCTTGATAAGAGATGAGAAGATGCGCAGTGTCACAGAGATGTTTTTCCACACTCGTCTTTTGTTTCCTTCGCACTTTCTTTTTAATTTAATTTACTCTGGGTGTTCTAAAACCCTGTGGAGAGCACATTCTTCACACTGGAGAAGATGAGTGAACAACCTGGGTGGTGTGGTGTGGAAAAGCTCACTTTCCTCCTTTCTATAATATTTATTACTGCGCCAAAGGTTCTAATCAGCCTTAACTGTATCTCTGTAATGCTGTGGAAATGTTCACCACCAATTACCCCTCTCTAATCCCACTTTCCTTCACCGCTCTTGCCTTTTGAGAATATTAAAAACCGACCCCTAGGATAATCCTTCCCATTCAAAGAAAGAGACACAAAAGGTAATACTCTTTTTCCTCAGACTTCTCCATGTTGTAAAAACGAACCCACAGCTTTCTATCCAGCAATCAGGGGGACATTTTTCTCCCCTTATTGCTGTGTAATTATGGGCACAGAACATTTCCCTCAGACAGCCATTTAGGCAGTCTCATTGTCATCGTAAAGCCTCATTACCATAAGACAAGGCAACATTATGCTAATGATATTTGATATTAAGAGTAATTGAAGTTTTAAGGGAGGGCTTATGGCGTCTGGGGCTGTGGAGGGAGATGAGCCCTGGCTGGCATTTCACAGTTGCTGGTATTTCCGAGGGTTTGGCCCCAGTCTGCAAGGCTTGGCCGCATGTTCTGCGGTAATTAGCGCAGACTGTGGGGGCTGATGAGAGAAGCACTCAGTGACACGTAGTCTTAACCAGCAATACTTGACACACTTGCAGCTTCCACTCTGTAACCCTAGCCTGGTGACCTTCTTGTTTCAGACACAGTGTACCAAACCTGGTGTTGAAAGGGAAAACGCCCTTAATGATTCTCTCTGCAGGAGTTTCACATCGTTTCAACCATTTGATTCACTCACATCTGGATCCTGAGGATTTCTACGTTTTCAGTTCGAGAATTGGATAGTAGATTCGTCTTTTAATCCTTAAACGTGTTTCCCAATGCACAGCACCCATTGACCTCATTACCCCATCTCTACCTCGTCCATTTTTTAGATAATGGACAAATATAAAAAAAAAACCCAACATATTTTATGTCATTAAAACAATAAAACAACCATGGCAGCTTGTGCTAATACTAGTGAGCCTGACTAAATAAGGGAAAATGTTAGACAGTACTGTAAGAAAGTAAATTTGATGGAAACACCTCATGGACACTAATTCACATTCATGGTAGCAGGACTTTCTCTCATCATTAACCTGAATTCTCTCAGGTCATTCTGACTTGGGGTTGATGAGGCAGCTGTCAAATGATGCTCCACTGCAGTGCCAGATTGAATAAAACCCTCTTTATAAAACACCCTAAAATGAGACTTCGCCTTCGGGCATAAGAAAACAGCACTGCATGTTTGGTGCAGCGCGCTCTCATGGCTTCACAAGCTGTTTGTGGGACAATGGCGTGATCGACAGTGCCTATTATCAACAGTGACGGTTTTCCTCTGCTGTCCACCAGGCCACAGACTCTCCAGCACCCCACGAAAAACACAACTTAATGTGTGGTCCTGTCTCGCATGAGCTCCTCGTAAAAGTACGTCTCAGCAGGTTGCAAGTATCCTCTATAAAGTTAACGTCCCCACTAACAGGAGTGTGATTAGTAGTTGTTAAAAGAATCTGAAATAAAGTGGAAACTGTTATACAGGCACTCGAGTTTATTTCCTATGTTGAACAAAAATGATGAAACTGTCAGCTTTTTTTCAGCTTGTTCAGTCTTTTTTTTAAATATGGGAAATAAACTCAAAGATGATTCATGTACATCTTTTTTCTTTTTTTGACAAAATATGTGACGACCTACTTATAATATTAAGCAGGGGTGCATGATTGGACACACAAAACAAACAGTTGCAATCAGCCAATTTGGTGTTTTGATTTTAACAGATCTGTGTTAAATTGCAATCAGTGTGCTTAAATTTAATTGATTGCTGATGCTACACCTGCAGCATAATTCTGCACTCACTGTGATGAATATCTGGTCGAATGTAACACTTTATTTCATTTGTGTTATTTAAATAGATTTTTCTTTATTTGGGTTAAAAAAAGACTCTGTGCCAGCAGGGACTCGTTTATAGCTCACATACAGAGGTCATCTTGTCTTCTTCCTGCAGTCCACACTTTTCCCTTATATGTTCTTAATATGGATTTGCTGCTTTCTTACTGGAGCTCAGATCTTCACACTCTAGTGTAGATTCTATACTGTCAGGCTGCAAAAAGGAATGACTTCATCTTTCTGGTCTTAATTAGATCACACTGGACACCTGCTGTTGGGAAAAAAAAGGATGTAGACGCTGCAAGGCTGGACAATGGATGAATGCAACTGTATCTCCTTTGGTCTGGAAAGGGAAAAGTGTAAAGGGCTTGAAATGGAAATGTTAGGCAAGCTGAGGAGGTGGGGGCACTGCAGATGGCTCCTCTGGGACCTTTTATGACCACCACCTCTCTTTCGTGCTTACACAGTCTGGATTTGATGGAAAACGGAGGGACAAACAGAGCCATTACTCTCTTTATTGTAGAGTGGTGGGCATGCAGGAAGTTGCTGCTTCCCTGAGTGTGGGAAGAAAAGTCTGTACACACATGCACAGCGTTTTATAAGGGTAGGGAGACCGACTTAAGAATGGGAGCCAGTAAGAATCCTTGCAAAAAACGTTATCACATACTCCTCTTCTCTGGTTTCAACCTTAAAATGGCAATAATAATATGAAGAATACCGTCCCTAAACCAATTACCACGCCTGCTGAAGGGCTAGTCTTAATGACTGGAATGCAAATTTATCTTTTTCAACAAGAGTTTTGAAGGCGTTGTTCATTTTCAGGCTGAAAGTCTTGGTCAGCACTAACAGGTGTCTGGCTCCTGCCTGATTTTTTTTTTCTGCACCGGCCGACACAATGCAGCCCTTATTTGTGGAATACCTGTGTCAGACTGACTCTGTAGTCGCTCCGCATGGAACAATGGGCTCCTTTCTCATTCCTCCACCTCCCTATGCACCTCTGCCCTGCCAGTAATTCCTGCCCTCTCTTTTGTTGGCAAAAGTGAAAAAGGCCCATAGGGTTGTTGTGAGGTGATTCGCACTTATATAGTCTAAACGTTGCCCGGATGTTTTGTCTGTGTAATTAAATGTGTAGACAGTATAGTGTAGATCACCTTTATGCTCGAAGAACAAATAGGATGACGTACCGTAATAGAATGTGTGGAATTTGTCTCCCCCGCCAACCAAGATGGATCATATTGTGATTTTAAATCCAAGCATAACAATAGGAGTCTTGTTACTTGGGGCTGAGTTTTCGATTTTGGCCCGTTAGTGAGGGAGTGGAATGCAAGGCTGTTTGGTATTTTTATGGAGCATCTGCTGCTTTTTGTAACAGTAGCTGAATCCACAGGCCATAAATGAGCAGCCCCACAAGCTACCCCCACGTACTGACACCCCTTCGAGTGTCAGGCAGTCCGAAAAGTCCCAGTCTTTTATCATTAATAACAACCTTTAAAACCATATTTTTATATCGCTGTTTTTTACTAGAGAGGCAAGTAGACATTAACTCAGCAAAATTATTTTATGATTACTCATTGAATGACAAATGATTCCCACTGATGCTGCCCTTCTGGAGTTATGATCATAATGAACTCAGCACTGAGACAGAAGCAAGAACTGTCCGAATGATGCAGACTCATGGTGCAAAGATAAAGTCCACTCAAGATTCGGCTCTATCAGTGATTCAGGGCACATGGTTTGATAAACTCACAAATATATTCAAGTACATTCAAGTAAATCGGAAAACAATTCAGTATTCTATTTAGAATGAAAATGGCTTACTAATGAAACTAGAGCTGGCACACAAAGGAGAACTTGACCAGAGTTCTGTTGTTGATTGACACTGGTTTAGCTCTATAATCAATATACCACAGCGAGTATAATAAACAGAATGCTTATTTTGACTAATGCATTGTTATATGTTTGATGAACATTGTTGTATTTTTGCATTGCAATATCACAATTGTTCAATGCGTTGCTACAATCTGATTGCAGACCAGCTAAGCATCTATTGCATCTATTTTTATTGCAAAAGCACTAGTTATGTTTTAATGTAATGAGTTTGCTCGAAAGAGGCAGTGATTTTAAGACATCTGCTTTTGTTCATATTTGCATGGCCCCCTGATGGATGCTTTCTGGTGGCGGTGGGCTGTTGCTTTGTCGGTGAAGAACTTGTAACTCTTGCTAATTTGAAATCCAGACTAATTCTCCATAAGACAGCCCAGCATGATTGATGGTGACTGGCTGCACGTACAGCTTCTACGGGAAATCAATTAGGCCAAGGTTGTGACCTGTGTGAGAGCGTTTGGAGGATCTGACTGAGGCCCCAATCCGCTGAAAGTTTCAACAGGTTTAACTTGGTGCTTGGTGTTAAGTTTGCAACTACATGCCCCTTCATGCTTCCCTGCTTTGTCTTTGGCATTCCTGTTCAGACTCGGTGTGTTTTTCCTAGTCTGCATTTGCTTCCTCAGCTGAGGTTTTTAAAGGGAAAAGGCAACCATAGATACAGCAGTGGCAGACTTGTGCAAGAGTATTTGAAACGATAAACATGTCTTGGTGAGAGCCAGGCTTAGAGATTGAGGTGGAGATTGTGAAAGGTCTGATATTATCTGTCTGATGAGACTATACCGTGCTGATTTGATTTATTCTTCCAGTGATAACTTCTTTCTTCGTCTCTCTGGTGCTAAACCTCTGGTTATGTTTATGAGAGCTGCCAGCACTGTGATTGATTGGTCTTGGTTGCATCTTAGTCTAGGATCATTGCTTTGCTAGAGGGGGACAAAGCAAGAGTACAGGATGAGTCAGAGTGGAGAATAATAGTGCATCAGGGGGAGCCAGGGTACCACTTTGCTTCACATTGCTTTAAGAGATTCAAGACAACTGACTTAAAGCTCTGTCTGGTCTTGCTCATTAGAGTTATGCTCACCGCCTTGCTGGTGTTGCTTCAACTCTAAATAATTGAAAGCTGAGACCTCTGTCCCAAGCTGACCCATTTTCAAAGATCACATGACTTGTGTCTCACTCTTTCAATGGCTGCGTAAAACAGAGCCCGTACTGTATGGGTGTAAGAGCCTGGGTGTGGTCTGGGGGCAGTGGGGGTGTGCTGTCTGGTGTGCATGTGTTTGTTGAAATATGGAAAAGATCTTTAAGGTTCTAGCATCCTATTGTGGTTCTAGTCGACTATTTATTTTGTTTTTGTTTTTAAATGATTGAACAAGAGATACATTAACAATTGGGGTTTTTTTTGTTTTTGTTTTTCTCTGCAAAGAAAAAAGCAGAAGATTCATTATGCATTTTTATTTGGTTTATAGTCCCAGGTTTCAGTATTTGGATATATTTTGTGGCATTACAGGAAAATGAAAGTATAGGCCAGTCATTCAAGTCATTCTCTGAGAGAGAGAGAGAGAGAGAGGGAGAGAGAGAGGGAGGAGAGAGACCAAGTGTGGTGATGATGGCATTAGGCACCCAGACTTTCACTGTGTGTTTGTATGTCCAACCAGTAGCGTCTCATCATCAGAAACCGAGCATTGGTGATAAGTGTCTAATAAAGTGAATTGGTGTATATTGCTAGTTTTCAAACTATGCTGCAAAATAAAGATGAACCACTTTGGTCTGGAGTCTTTCTTCTCCTTCTCTGCTGTTCTTTGCACCCATCAGAGAGAGAGAGAGAGAGAGAGAGAGAGAGAGAGAGAGATGTGTGGGAATGCTGGAGTCAAGCACTGTGTTTTACCCTGTGTGTGTGAATGCGTGTGTGTGTGGTGTATTGTATAAGATTCCCTCTAGATTTCCTCTCTTTTCTTCTCCTTTCCTCTCAGCATGTCAGAGAGGAGAAATAAGGTGAGAGTCTGTGGCCTCTTCAAATTAAGCAGGTGGGTGTTTAGACATAAGTGTAGTATGACCGCCTTTGTTTTGATGAGTGCAGCCTTTGTGTGCCCTCACACATGCACACACACACACACACACACACACACACACAAACACACACACACACACACACACTTTTTTTTTTTAGAACTGACCACAGGAAAGGCTGTACTGTGTACCTTCACTGGCACTTACACTGTGTGGGTATGTTTGAGTCCCTGTGACATTACCATCTGCCACGATTTCATGTAAGGTAACACTGCTGTGTTTGGAAGACAACAATGCCCTTGAGCAAATAAGCAGTGCCTTGTTTTGATGATAGTTTTGGGGGAAAAAATGGTTCATTTCTGTCTACAGATCTGCAGAATTTCAATAATGATAATACTTTTTAAGAGCTGTTAGATAACTTGGGCCAGTTTCTTACCTAGATTAAGCTTAATCCCATCCTATAAAGGCTTTTCAGGGCAAATCACTATTCAAATTACAGTTAATCAGAGACTAGGCTTAATCTGTGTCCAGGAAACAAGCACACAATTATCTGTCCATTGACCCTTTATGTTCTTCAGGTGTTCTTTAATGGTTCCTAAATCGTTCTCCTGTAACATTCTGGATATAGAAACCTTTATATTATGTGAAGATCCTTTAAACGTTAAACAAAATGTTTATCATATTAACATAAAAAAACTAAAAGCCCTTAAAAATGCTTAAAGCAAACCCAACAAACCCACATAAAAACAATGATCCAGTATATAGATGATCTACAGCATAACTATGCACAATATAAACCAATTGGAAGAAATTCTGTGCAGTTTCTACTAAATGAGTGAGATAATAAATACATTGCAGAAATGCTAATAGGAGAAAGTGTCACTTTTGAATCAGGTAAACATATTGCATCACTTTTTAGTGGCTTGTGTTTGAGCATTTTATGCCGCTAAGCTGCATCTGCTGCAGGGTAGGTAGTTCTGCTGAAGAGGATAAATTTTTGGACCTGGAGGCAAAGTGCTCAGTTCCAAGAACACTATTATTGACCAGCACAGCATATTTTATGCATGGCTATAATCAAAGCTAATGCATGAAGATGCCTAAAGTTCCAAAGTCATTGAGATGCCTGTGATTTAATGCATATTGATACCGGGCTGCTTACCAACTTTCAATTATGCTGAGGAAATGAGTAATGTCAGAAAAATCCTGATACTATGGATTCAAGCAGTGTAAATGGGGAAAATAATATATGATGGGCAAAGTCTGGGCAGTATCAGCATAAACGTTATCTTTATTTCATGCTGAAGGTGTTAATGGATGTTACAGTAAGTGTGTTTAGTTTGTACGGTGCTGCTGCATTGCTGTAACTGAGGCTTACAGTGTTCGGGACACACTAACAGGGACTGCATTAGCAGAGTAGTGTGGGTTATAGCCTGGAATACTCCCACTGATCAGTCTAACCTCGCTCCTTTTCAAACCATCTGCTCACGAGATATTGGTGTGAATGGCAGAGCGTCTTTAGACAGCTTTCCAGTTACTGCCCTGGATCAGACTTGTAGATATAAAACTGTCAGGTGTTCTGCAAATTTGTCTCACCAATGTGATTTGTGGTCTTGCTTGTAGATAACTCAAAATTATTTTAGGTTTCAGGCATGTTTTCACATGATTGCTTTGTAAAGACCATGGAAAACTGTATTGTCCTTAGCTGATTGGGAAAAAAAACCTTCCACTATTCAGACTATACAACCCATAAAGACTGTTTTGCTTTCACTGTATTTGTAATGTCACAATACTTTAACATACCTGTTCAGTAGCACTGATGTTTTAACACGTGTATCAGTCTGGACTGCTTTTTGCCAATCAGAACATGAACCATTTACGTAGTTAAACCTTTAAGGACTTTAAACACGGTTCTACGGTTTGAAAAAGGTAATCTGAAAAGGAAGTATGCCTGTTTTTGTTATCTAAATGCAGATACATCATATTGGAGCTCAAATATAGCGTATTTAACATTTTGAAGACATTACTAACACGCTTTTTGAGAAGTCATAGGGAGATCTTATGGGATAACAGAAATTCATGTTTGAAAAGCCATGGCTACTAAGCTGTCCTTTGAAGAGAGTCCAAAAACCTCAAGTACATTGTTTGACTGGCGTGTGAAGTGTGACTCATCCTCGTTTAACACCTGATTGTGCTCTGGCAGTGTGGAATAGGTCAGGCTCATGTGGACTTTTTATCAGAATCCAGCTCTCCCACCTGTTTCCTAATTGACCTCGTCTGATCCTGAAAGGTGTGTCTCTGTGCCTGCAATCAGCATCACCAGCATTCACTAAATTTGCAAACACACAAGGGCTTTTTATAGAGGAATTTTCACCTCTATAAGTTTTAGTTTTGTGTCTTGCACTGGTTTTCCCAGTGACAGCTGAATGAGGTCTTATTAACTAAACTCACTGTCAGCAGAGAAAAATGCCCTGTAGGCCTGAGGGCCTATAGCTATAGACAGAGTGACTAAGATAAAGCTATGGCTCACACAGAGGCTTATGCAGCTGCATGTTTGTACAGTGATAGGCTCTTATTACTCACCAGTCTGATAGGACCCGTCTCCGGAGGCGTGATTTATGAAAACAGCCCCTTCAGTCAGCCCTGTTACTCCACTGAACTCACTTTGGGCAAATGGCTTGACACCACCCTCAAATGTCCCCAAGGGAAGAGGTGTTGGAAGGGCAATTCGGACTATGCACGTTATAACACTCATTAGGTAATGGCTCCGATGCCTTTTTGATGACGATGTTTAGAATTGTCTCTTTGATCAACCAGGCAGAACTTACCACACTACATTAGCAACAGCAGCAAACGGCTGTTTACTGTTTTTTTATTATATAACTGTAACTGGATGTAAAAATAACATAAAAAATGTATCAAACTATGTTCTTAAACCAACAACTAAAGAAAACTAAAAGTTCTTTCAAATGCTTAAAGCAAACCAAACAAACACACATGAAAATGATTATCCAGTATATAGATGATCTACAGCATAACTACGCACAATATAAAACAATTGGAAAAAGTTCTGTGCAGTTTCTACTTTACTGTACTGGGTTGTTATAAATGAGTGAGAAAATAAATACATTGCAAATATCCTTGTTTGCATATTCCTGCAGACATATCTAGCACCAAAGTGCATTTGTGCTATAAAACTTTCAAAGTGTTCCCAAAGCTTAGAAAGTCACTTCTGAGAGTTGACAGCTTGTTCAGTATGACTTTCCTTCAGACGGAGCAGGGGGGCCTTCTGTGGGGTGTTGCCTCTCTTATAATTTCATTAGCTCAGCTGTTAAAAGCGAAAGACTGTTTTGATTTAGGGCTTCCTGAGTTTAGAGACTGAAACACCCAGCATTAATCATTTTGTTCTCTCTCGTGTTTCGGGTCGATTCAATCAGCGCTGCAAAAAGAAAAGGAATGGCTTCCGGCGGCACAGTCTCATAAACATGCTGATTTTTCTCCAGCCTGTCATGCTTCACTTCAAATTTGGAATCATATACTTCACACACAACCTGTATCAGACCTTTAAACTATACGCTACATATGTAACTTCTCTCAGCTTACTTTGTTGCCGCATAAAGGAAAATCCCACACTAAAGAAAGCCTGATTCAGAGTTTGTTTCTACATTACTAGTATATTACACAGTTCAAGTGTATTTGCTTTTGGGAATAACTGGGTGGCTTGATATATTTTATCCATGGTGTAATGATGGACACATTTGAATCAAGTGAATTTAATGTGTTTTGCGATCAAAGCACACCAAACTTCTTTTCTTACAGTTAACCTGACCTTTTTTATTGTTATTACAGCAAACACTTTGCACTTCCCGTTAAACACCCTGTAAACTGTGAAACCTTCAATGAGGTGAGAGAAAGTGAGCAAAACTGGAGATGACCCTCTGGTCTGTGTGTGTGTGTGTGTGTGTGTGTGTGTGCGTGCTGTGGAGCAGGAGAGGTGTGGGACTGGGGCACTGGGCCAGGTTTTAGCTGTGTGGAGGAACAGCTGGAAGCAGAAGGGAACGCATGGCTGTGGCATGGGACCAGCAGATCAGTCCTCATCTGCCTCATTTGTTTATTTTCCTTTTTATTTTCATTGCTCTGGAGCCCAGAGTGCGGCAGCAGCTGGCTCTGGTCTGCTGGCTGGGAAAAACCACAAGACCTGAATATAAAGCATCAACATCAGGAGCACACGAGCGCATGTGTTATACATGTGAGCTCTTGTGCTCTTGCCTCTCTTCTCCCCTGTCTTTTAATTCATTACATAAAGGGCTTTTTTAAAGCCCAAACCTAAAGTCAGTGTGATTTAAGGTAGCACATGGACAGTTGTATGTATACTAATGATTCAACTAGTGATTCATTTGAAATCTGAATGGTAAAGAGAAAAATACATGCAAATGTGTGGGTTTTGTGACATCACAAAAACTATCATTTGAAAACAGGCTGTTTTTTAGTCACACGTAGACTGTATAGATAAGGAGTGAATGTACATTCTGATATTTTAACAAAATGTACATTGAAATATTTACAATGTTTAAGGTTTAGAAAAGGGCACTTTTGCGGGGATTATCTTCGGAAAGCACCCGTGTATAGTGAAAAACTGCTTTGTTGTGTAAAAAATGCCTATTTTTATAGTTTAAACCCTAAATATGTCCCCCAAAACACTTTAATTTCATTTTAAACTCAGCTTAATACATCACCCTGAAAGAAAATGTAATGGTAAACCCGTATCCGTACTGTACAGTTTACACTGAACTGCTGTCTCCCACAGTGCTAGAATGTAAATACTGATGTTACCCCTGCATACTCCCTGACAAAGCCAAAGCGCAGCAACTACGACAAAGCTGAAACTGAGAAAAATGTCTTTAAAGATTTAGTATTAGTATGGATTTTGTAGATACTGAAAGATCATTTCTCTGAAACAGGACAACTTTGAACCAGGATATTTTCTCACAAGACAAAGGAGATAAACTCCATTTGTAGTCTAAAGTCAATTGTGACCAAATATGTAGTTACTGCACTTTGGCTTTGTAGGGCAGTATAGACTGTACTGTAATTTAATTTACAATAATAAAAATACAGAGCTTTAAGAAGAATAAAATAAAAACACGAGAACACTCGAGAGGCTCCACGGGGGAAATTCTGGACTGCAGCCAATCAGCAGCAAGGAAGTTTGACTTCTTTCAAACCTCTCGCCTCTGAGTACAGTGGCATTTCACCATCCCTAGACGCGTTTTTCCTTGTGTGTGACGGACGAGGCCTGGACATCACAAAAGTTTTAAATAAAATTCCGAAGGATATCTGCAGTTTCTGCGTCAGTACGAGGGTTTCAGCAAACAATTATTAGTTGGGTTCTAAGGAAAAATCCACGTTGGGTTACTGCGACCACTGATTATCGCTCAAATGGGGGTTTACTGTATTTTGTCCCTACTGTACAACACCTAGTTTAAAATTTTTAATCATTTATCACCGTTAATAATAATAACAACTGTTAATAATGTGGTCTGACTTTATGTTTTTCAAATGGCTGATTGTCTCAGCCCTAATATAATTACTGCTCATCAAAATTATTGCTGCATTCCTTGATTACTAATAATGAAGTGTGATGGCCCTAGTTGTTACATATTACCCTAGTTCTTGATCAAAACTTGATTGAAATGTAATAATGTAATTTAATATTACATTATGTTGTTTTTTCTCCACTGACAGGTTGTTCATGTTGTTTCTTTTTGCAAAACTGGGCTGTAAGTACAAAGAAATAAAGCAGATAAAAAATAGTGTTGAGTTACACAATGCATTTGATCACCATGCACTCTTTATTCTTTATCCGTGTATAAAATCACAAGCAAGGGACTGACTAGGTTTTTTAATTAGGGCAGTTGTTTGCAGGCTAATTAATTGTGATGGGTATAATTACATTGCTCGGGGCTGCCCCACAACCATATTATTGATGTGCCTCTAAGTGCTCCCGGGCACTGTGCTAATATAATGTGCTATTATCTGTCAATAGCTCTGTACCTGACAGTGCACAGATGTCTGTGGGAAGTGAATATCCACCACAGATATTCATTTCACCCTGGGGGGAATGTGGAGTCTGCAAGAGCACCTGAATCAGCAATGCTACCTGGACCAATAGCAGGGCCAGCATTATATATGTAATTCAAGTGACAAGAGACAGCCTGTAGAATTATAAGGGATAAAATAAAGTCATGAAAAAGATACTCAAATACACACAAATGTCGAAAGTGGACCACAGCTTAAAAAAAAAAAAGGTAATGAATAAGGCATGAAGGTATGGGCTCTTTAAGACTCTGCATGTTCCAGCTGGACACAGTGTAGCTCAAAGTCTAAGATTCAAACACACCCCCTATACTGATGAAAGAGAGAGAGTGATGGAAAAAGAGAGGGAGAGATGGAGAGAGAGAGAGGGAAAAAATGAAATCGCCATGCTGGACCTTGCATATTGCATTAAGTGCAATCAATAAATTCCCTTTTTGTGTGCTGGCACACCTCCCCTTGCTGAATCTCAATAAAGTAGAGTGCTCTCTTCGTAATGAAGATTGCTGATTACTTTTAGTGCATTTAAAGCTCAGGCTACTGCATTGCAATCCCCCCCCTCTGCTTCTCGAAGGCTTACTCCCAACTTTTTAAACAGACAACGTGAGCTACCTCATATATTTTCTTCCCATGCAGAGCCGCTCTCACGCTAGTGCTGGCTTTTTCCCCCCTTCACGGGGGAAAGAAAACTGTTTCAAAGAACATTTTCTTCGATCAGTGTTGTTGCAAGATTATGATAGGCTTTGCAACTTTAAGTCATGGAGATAAGGCAACAAGCGAGCAGAGACTGAGCCAGATCTGAGCGATGTCCAAGTGTGCAGACAGTTTTCCAGGAGAAGGGAAAAGGCAGGCAGAACACCCGTTCCGTCTCCTCTCGTCTTGTTCCGAACACTGCCCTGAGCTGAGCCTCGAGTCAAAATAACACACATGGATGTCATTGCTTCAGAAGTCACTGCACTTTCTAAGAGTAGCTGGATTGCTGCCGGCCTGATTTTAAATGAATCTTTCAACATTCTATCCATGTTCAAGAATGATGTGGGAAATAGCAGCGTTCCTCGACTGCAACACACCAGACATTATTACTGGACTAAAGAACAAGAATGTCATCTTACATCGATGCTTATGACTACATTGATGCTTAGGAACAATCAGTAACTTTTTAACAAAGGAACAAAAGTTCTTTGTGAGCTGATTTACCGCACTGTAAAAAGTGAAACAGGGTTGATGTTGTTTTGAAATAATGAAAAAAAAAACATAATTTATTCTATATTTATTTATTTACTCCATAAAAGCATTTATGAATTAAATGAAACCGGCTTAATTCCTTGTTGTTGAATGGACAAAGCATTTTTTTACAGTGCGTGAGAATAACAAACTACTTACGTGTAATCATAAGTGTTTAATTGATGAATTTCTTCCTAAACGCAGTACTATGCAGCATAAAACTAGGCTAAAAGCCCAGCAATAGTAGTTAATGTACAATAGTAGTTAATGTGTTTTACAAATTTTACAATCATTCGTTTAGTCACACAGTAATTGATAAGCTAACTGGTATTAAATTAAATATGTTCTGTTGGTGCTTCATCAGAGCTTCCCAGGTCTTCATGAAGTTGTTTCAGATCTGTTTATGCGGTTTAGGACAGTGTCATTTATTTTGAGCTATAAACTACAGTTCTATGAACACCGTGGCTGAAGAAGCTTGATCAGTTTCTGCTGTATTTAAGAACTGATTCAGACCAGTGAGGGTTCTTTCCATTACTGGAGCACTGATTTGAACTATTAACGCAAAATTCTACAGGATATTGTTCCTGTGACTACACACATCTTTCAGGTGTGTGTGTGTGTGTGTGTCTGTTGTCGCAATCACATCCCGAAATCCTCATGTTCAGACCAGACATGATGCGTATCAAGGTGAGAGCGGGGAGTGGAAGAGCAGTATTTTGTCTAGTTTTTTTCGACCCAGAGCACGTTTATCTCCCCATCACGGCTCCAGCTGCCTGATAGTGGAAGAGCTCTCTGCGTCCCATCCCTTTTTTCTCTCTCTCCTTTCTTTAAGAGGGAAAAGCTTTACGAAATGGTGGCGCAGGTATAGCTCTTCAACCTACACACTAAGATACGAACCCGGTTCTATTCACTCTCTGCAAGATCGAGGGCCCAGGCACCTGAGTATATTGTGAATATTGTGAAGTCCCCCTGATCTATGGGCCTAGGGTCAGCCCCTGCTTTTACACAGGGGTCAGCTTTGATGCTTTTAAGTCCCAATTCAAACCTGCCATTGCTCCCCTTTTCAGTTCCAACACCGTGTCCTGACTCTGTTTTCCTTTCTTCATCTGTGATTCGCCCTAGTTATCTTCCTTATGAGTATAAGTTTACCGTTTCTTATCTTTTTTTCCCCTTGTTTCTTTCCTTTGAAAGTATGTGATCCTTATCCCTGTGGATTCCAGGCTTTTAAAGATTTGCTAAAGGGCATTATCTCCGACTTTGTTCTTTTTCTCCCTCCCGCCTCTCTTCGCTTCCTCTTCTAGATGTAAGTTACTGAGTATTGTAGTCATTGGGGTAGAGTGTGGGAGGCAATACTCGTCCTCATTGATATTCCAGGTTGGGTAGCCCCTGTGTATGGCATTCTGCTGTTAAATATGTATGATGCACAAAGGTGACTGTGCTGGCTGCTGGATTATTGTTCACAGAGGAGCCGGATGGCGAAATTATACATGTGTCTGGTCTTGCTGTAAATATTTCAGTGAGTGTCAAAGAGCTGAAAGATGGCAATTGAAGGAAGGAAAAGACGGACGTGCTTCTCTATGGTGCATTTCCGAGCAGAGACAAAATGGTATGTAGCTATAACAGGGCCTGCTTGTGAAATACGTCCAAGATTTAACTGCCACTCGATCCTGATCTTGTTCTAATGGTTGGAAGCATTTTTATGATTAAAATTTTATGATGTAATGCGCATGTAAACTAAATTTAATATAAAACATAGGCTACAATGCATTTTAAATGATCATTTCATTTACGTACACAGTGGTCCTGACTGAAAAGTAACAAGTGCAAATGTTAACTTAGATGTGTTATCTCCAAATGGAGCCAGCTTGGAACAGAAGTAAAGCCTCCCAGAAGAGGTTGGCACACCAAAATTCCAGGGACGACTTATCCTGGAATTCACAAAAGAACACAGATGAAGGAACTGCAGACCTTGTTTGCATTAGATTATAAATGAGGTGTTGCAAAACGTTTTCCTATGACCATTAAAAAAACAATTGAGTTTCTTTACTTTATTATTGCTTTTTGTAGGAGGATCTGAAATAGAGGAAATCAGACCTAGAAGGCAGTCTGGAATTCATTGCCACATTATATTACACCATGACTTCAAATGATCACTGAGTAACGCTCCCATACGCCTTTGCAAAGTGCCTTCAGCAGAATAATTTTCTTGAAGTTTTACAGGATTACCCGAGAGTTGTCTAAGGACTGTGCCTATCACTGCAATCTTACCTGTAAGTGGCCGTCGGACAGTTTTCAGTCTCTAACATGGTTTCTCTTTTTCTCTCTTTCTCTTTCATGTTCCATGTCTGGCCGTGCGGACTGCCCCTTCTAGGTAAGACCCCTCAGCTGTCTTTCATCAGAGTGTAATAAGCAATGATCTCCCAGTGCCCATGATCTCTCTCTGTCTCTCACTCTCTCCCTCTCTCTCTGTCCTCGCCCACCTAATGTCCCCTTCACAGCTCCATCTTCTATAATTACACCTCTCTCATGTTCTTTGCGCACACTTCCAGGTCCTGCCGTGTGTCGGGCTCGGAGCTGGCACTATCCCACACAGAAACATATACATAAAACATAAACAATACACCCCTATTATTAGGTTTCCCTCTTTGGCCAGATGCGCTAAATTATAGCCCTAAAGCATGGTACATAGGCAGTAATCCTCTTTGAAGTGTATTGATAGCCACCGTTTCCTTCCCATTCTCTGTGAACTCCCTTCCTACATCCTGGCACCGTTCTAAGCTTGTGTGTGTGTTTGTGTCTATGTGTCCATGTCGCTGTGTGTTTATCATAGCCCAAAAGAGTAAAAGGGAAAGTGTGCGTGTGTGTGTGTGTGTATTGATGTATCTGTGTATTCATCAAACCAACAAAGACACTGAGAGACAGAGACAAATGTGTGTTACTAGGGTGGCAGTATATTTATTTTGCTAACGTGAAGCTGAAGCTGCATTTGTCAAACTGCCTCTGACACGACGTCATTGGAAAGTGCAGCACACTTGGAGGAGAGCACTAATCCTCAGTTATGTTATGTCAGCGTTGTGCTGAGTGATGAGGGAGAGTAGGAACCATCCTACCCACCCAGAATGAGCAAAGCTAATCATGATCTCGTGAATTCCTGGCTACAGATGACTGTAGCATCACCTGGAATCAAACTTGTACATTTAGGGCCAGTGTTGAGACGTAATAATCAAAAAAGACATCATTGACATAATGACATAATGACTTCTGACCTGCCCCTAGTGTTCTAGATAGACATCAGGCATGCAGGACAAAAGGATTGGGGCCCTTACGCCAACAAGGACATTGCATTCAAATACATAGACTTCGATATGGAGTCGGTCCCCCTTTGCAGCTATAACTGCTTCCACTCTTCTTATACAGTTTTCCACGAGACTTTGGAGTTTCTGTGGGAATTTGTGATCATTCATTCTGTAGAGCATTTGTGAGGTTAGGCATTGGTGTTGGATGAGAACGCCTGGTTCACAATCTCCATTCCAGTTCATCCCAAAGGTGTTGGGTGGGGTTGAGGCCAGTCAAGTTCTTCCACACTGAACGTATCCTTCCATGTCTTTATGGAGCTCGCTTTGTACACTGGTGCACAGTCATGCTGGGATAGAAAAGGTTCTTCGCCAAACTGTGTCCACAAAGTTGAAAGCATGGCATTGTCCAAAATGTCTTAGTATGCTGAAGCATTAAGATTGTCCTACACTGGAAGAAAGGGGTCTATCCCAAACCTTGAAAACAGGTGTGTCCTAATACTTTTGTCCAAACTGTGTAGCTGGTGTGCACACACACATTCGTAGTGGTTAACAGCAAGTGCATTGCAGCCCTTAGCAGGTGCATCACGGGCTGGCTGTGGATAAATTCCTCTGGTGAGCTGCTGGTGAGGATTTTACTGGGCAAACACACACACACACACACACACACACACACACACACACACACACAACTGTGACGAATTACACGCAAGTAAGAAGTGAACAGCCTATTCACTCCCAGCAACAAAAGAGCAGCTGACTGTCCCTTTTTGTTGTCCGTTATTGTTTGATAGGACACATACTGTTCTTCCCACTTTGTTTTGGAGGGACACAAAACAAGAAGAGAGTACCCTCAGGTTGTGCCAAATCTAAAATAGTCTTAAAAATACCGTCTTTTTTATGTACACAGCTGCCTTTTAGAGAATTGACCTAAAGAAATGGCCCTTGGTTACTTGAACTGCCATATAAATAATTGCAGTTATGGTCTTTTTTGGTTCATTTAATGCAACTTTTAAAGTACAAACCAGTAGCACCACAATAAACCAGTGTACTTCACTGTTGTGTACTTGCACAAAACTAGTGTTTGCAGTTAGACACAGATATGTGTAGCCAGTCCAACAAAGCATGCATGTTCTTGATTTTGGTAGGCCTAACTATTTAACAAATAAGCAATCCGTACATGGCAAGATACTTAGTGACTCACAAAACATCTTATAGAACCAAGATAGAATGTGCTGTCTTTATGTATGTATCTATTTAATTATTTACATTTCTGCTTACTGTGACATCTATTTGTGACAGTTAATGACTGTGAAAAATAATTATGATGAGTTTAATTAATTGCAATCATCTCAAATAACTGCATAATAACTGTGACAGGATAGTATGTTACCAGTAATCAAATCAAATGTCAGTTGTAACAACATTCTCAATTGAAATTATATGTAAATTGTCAAAAGCAGTCTTTATGTCAAAAGATACTTGTTGATTTTAAATATCTATGTAGGCCTGTGCCAGGTATCATGAAAGGCTTATGTTTACTTGGCTTCAGTGAGGTGTTACCAGCTTATCTGATTAAATATATAACAACACTGATCAAATCTAATTAGAGGAAAAAATCGAATTTCCTCAAATTAAAGGAAAAACTGGCCTATCCAGAACTACCCTTCATCAAATAAATGCATGAGTAACACATATTTATAATTTATACTAATTGAAATTGTTCTGAAAGTCAGTAGGCCTAATGACTTTAATTGAGTTCAACTGATTCATTGTAACATGTGCATTAAAATTAAGAGGATTTATACAAAGCTGCCGTTTCAGAGATATGTAGTTTTGATGCGACAGCAATGCTGTGATAGTTCAGATGAGTTTCTTTTTGGGGCCTACATGGAAATCAGCACCAATTCACATGCAGCAGGAATAAACAAGCAGGTCTGGGACGGACTTGTTTTATACAGATAGCCTGTGTCGCGTCCTTTTTCGGGAACGTCCTTTGTCATTTATATTTCAAGCCAGTCAGTCAAAACAAGCTCTTTGCTCCTCATAAAGCGGACATGACGGAGGGGCCTCTTTCATCTTCCCCCAGCCCTTCCCTTCCTGTAATACCCCCTCGGCCACTCCAGCACCTCTCAGCCCGGGCTAAATGGGCCTTTTATTGGGCCCTGTCCTCTGAGAGTGGGTGCTTGTCCCGGCCCAGTGCTGAGTGTGTTCCCCTAGCGGGCCCGGCACGGGGCCAGCGCTGCAACCACTCATAATGTGGCATAATAAAGAGCCTCGAGCCTAACAGAATGCTAATATGCTCCACTATCATCCTCCCGGTCTGTTAGCCAGATTCACCAGCGTCTCTTCATGCTTCCTCACTGAAGCAATATCAACTGGACATGAATATTTGCCTTTGCAAGTCCTTTAGAGGAGAGCTTTTATATGCAGGTATTTTTTCTCCTTTTTTTTCACGACCTCAGCGCTAACTCAGCGCTAACAGGCCACTTCATTAAAGCAGAGTGCTATAGTGTCAGGCCCAAATGCTGCCAGCTTTGTATTGGTTAATAGGATTTTTATGCCTCTGCTGCTCTCTGTGCACATCGGAGAAGTTTTAACTATTGATATTCCCCAACTTATTAAAAAGAGGGGCTTGGGAAAGTGCACCTGGTGTGTGTCTGCCTGTTAGCAGTTC
This sequence comes from Brachypetersius altus, assembly GCA_037974465.1. Taxonomy (NCBI): domain Eukaryota; kingdom Metazoa; phylum Chordata; class Actinopteri; order Characiformes; family Alestidae; genus Brachypetersius; species Brachypetersius altus. The sequence continues at coordinate 21,824,165 of JBBPDB010000134.1, forward strand.
CCGTTAGATCCATGCGCATGGCTCGGACTTGGGAGAAGTTGAGCTTAGATTCCTAATGATTTATCCAGACTGGCACTCAAAAGTGTTCACTGGCAAAATCAGTGCAGTTTTGGTGTGGCCTTATTACCTACCATTACCCAGAAGTCATAACTATCACTTTACCAGGCAGCTAACAGTCTCTGCTCTCTACGAACCCATCATACTAGAATTTCATTCTGCCTCTCCTCTCGTATTAAACAGCTCATTCTGTCTGTTGCAGGATCTGTAAATGCTGTTCGATCAGTTCTGTGATTTACTTGTATGGCTTTATGAAGAATAAATGATGATGATGCTGCACTGTAAGAAATGGTTAGTAAGGGTAAAAAGAGTACAATTTTTGCTGCCTGTACCCTCAGATGACATTCATTTAGATGATGTAAAGTTATAGTTCTAGTCACGGGTGCACACACCACTGCACACAATATGAACAGTGTGAAATTCTTTCTCTGCATTTAACCCCTTCACCGAGAGAAACAAGGGCTGTCATCAATGGTCGGTGTCCAGGGTCCAGTGATATGGGCACAGTACATGTTCAGGGGTACCACTGCGGTGCCACTAGCAGTCCTTGGATTCAAATCCATAATATTCTGATCACAGGGGTGACCCCGTAACCACTGGGCCACCAGCTGCAAAGTGATGTACTGTCACCTCGACTGCATTTATTTTGTGAATTGCGGACTCCTCTCCTCCCTTAAAACGCTGTATTGAAGTCGTCTATCTTTAGGTTCAGTGTAACCCTTTTCCAATCTAAAGTGAGAGCCTGTCATACTTGACGTGAAGCTAATGGGAAAACACAGACATTGTACATTAGTGGGAGGAGATAGAAAACTCTCATCTTCTTTTCCTGTATCTTCCTGTTGTGACTTTAAAAGTAACCTTATCTTATCCCCTTAGTACTGCTGAGCTTAACATATCTCTTTGCATTTCGAGTGAAGTGTGTACTTGACAGGGCAGTTTGATTGTAGCTGTTGTGTGTACAAACCTGTCTGGTTAAGAGTGGTATATATATATTCTTGTGTGTGTGTGTGTGTGTGTGTGTGTGAAAACTAAAAATATACAGTTACACAGTTATATTAAAAAAAATGAATATGTACTACAGAGTGAGAAAGCAGAAATAGAGGGTGCAGGGTGCAAAGCCAAGGGAAGGGTGGGTGCACTGGGGGGGGAGGTTGCAGGAATGCAGATTTCATACTCTGTCAGATAATGAGATTAGGGACGTGCCGTCTGAGAGAAATTCCAATGATCCTGTTTCTACCCATAGGCCCCCACTGCCCATTCACCACCAGCATGGGAAAAGATGCCACACTTTTTACTCTCTTCTGTGTAGATGGCTTTTCCATCTGCTGATCGCAGAGGACTAGAGGACGGGCAAAAAACGCCTGTGGACTCATTTGCACGATATACCTGCAGTCAATGGATTTCACAGTGCAGCTCGTCCTTTATGTACTTTGTCATTTTCTGGAACACTTAGTGCTCCCTGGCTTAATCCTGTTTGCTCCCGAGCCCGGTGTGTTAGTAAGGTGAACACCTGAGCCACAGATTTATTCTGCCATTTTAGTGAACGTTTGCAGGAGGAGAATGTGTCTTCCGAGGCATTCTAAAGGTGGTACACCAAGAGAGCGTGAGTGTGTTTGCAATTTTGCATGGGAGGGTAAAACCACACTGCAGGTGAGCACATGTGCAATTTGTGTATGTGGTTTGGCATTTGCAGCACCATTTTAGTGTTTGTTTACTGTGTGCTTACTGAGTTGTATGTGTGTGTATGTGTGTTGGACAGGATACCCGAGAACGTTGCTGATTTACTGAAACCTGCATCTGCTCCAGGCATGAACGCAGCTAAATGAAATGTGGGGTGACATCAATAATATATGCTCTTTCTTAAACAATGCAATTTCCCCACTGCTACAAACCCAAAACATATATGCATGCCTTCCCAGCAGGATTCGACAAAATACTATACTATACAATTACCATTATATTGCAACAAAGTACATTTGTAAACGCTTTGGCCAGTTGTTGAAGCTTAGCTTGCATCAGTTTGACCAAATGGTTTACTTTCGTTGGATTTATAAGTAATTTGATTGTTGCTCACAGAAACACTCTGGAACTATTGTTTCTCGGAATGCTCCCTGATTGGATCTGACACCTCGTTCACACACTAAACGCATTCATGAAAACCTATAGAGTTGTATCAAGAAAAATAATAAGAAAAGTATTTTCTACCAACAGCTCAATCTATATGTCAAGTTGGGTTAAAGTCATGCATCCACTTTCGCTAGCTGTTGTGCACAGTTACTGGAACTACACTGTCACTGTTTATCACTTGAAAATGCACCACTTCTGCTGTGAATGTTCATTCCTCCAAAAATGTAGGAATGGCTGAGCAAAGCCACTGCTGAGGGACATTTATTTCCTACCTTCTCATGCGTAAGAAAAACCCATGTGCAAAAGAACATTTGGTGCTCAAGAAACACATCCGTTTAATCATTAATTGTAAGATTCTGTGCTGGACAAAACTTCACACTGAGCGCCGTGCCTGATGTAATGTTGTTCTCTGCTAGGTCCATCGCTGCCAGACTAGTAGTCCAGGACCTCATCATTTACAAATTAATGCCTGCCATATCAGTATAGCAACAGAACAAACCGTAAACCATAATGCCCAGCTTCCTATCTGGCATGTACAAAACACCAGACTCTCATGCTTAACTTTCAGTACCATGGCTGCCTCTCTTTCTTTTTTCCCTTTTCCCCCCTCAGCTCAAGGTGGTCTGCAATTACTTCAAAGCTGTACGAAGGGCATACTCAAAGACAAAACGCTTGTCAGCTGGGAAAAGGGCTGTGTTTGTGTGGGACAGGCGTTTTGAGGGTTAGGGACCTGTGCAAACATGCACCGCGCAGTCCTGTGTTAACCTGCTTTGCATTCCTCTCTGAGGAGCTGAGCACTCCCTAACTGAGGGAGGAAAGAATCTGTAGCTTAGAGCTATACCTTTCCATCGCTCACACTACACAGGCCTGTCATGTGAGAATCGGCACTTTCGCTTTAAAACATTGGAAAAGTGACACATTTTCTTCTTTGGCAAATGTGTCCATGAATTGTGTTGATGTCATATATTTTACTAATGTAGAAATAATTTGAATAATGAAAATGAGTCCATCCAGAGCCCTCAGTAAATCTTATAACGTAAGAGTAAAGGATACTGTCTCTCTCTTTCTCTTTCTCTTTCTCTCCCCTCACCCGGGTTTGCATATTGCATGGTACTCATTTTATACTTCTGCGTACATTCTCTCTACCTCCCTGTAGCCTTCCTCTTTTTTTTCTCTTCCAATGGATAAACCAGATGTCTCCTACTTTTTCCTTGATTCCTGTGAAGCCGCTCTGTTTCACTCTGCTTTGTGTCAAAACTCTCCTGGTCCATAAATAACAGCCTGTAGCCCATCTGTTTGACACTGGAATTAGAGAAATTCGCCGTTTCACAACTGAATAATTGGTGGTCTTCTAGGTTCACGAACATATTTCCTACCCTGTAAAAAGCTGTTTGTTTTTTTACGGCCTCCTCTTAAGCTGCACTTTGCAAGGGGCTCCTTTGATTTGCGGTGCTCAGTTACCTCTCTGTGTAAATCCCCTGCTTAAAAGCAGCTGATTTGCGCAGGACTGCCATGTTATTTTGGGGCCGTAGAGGGTCTGTGTGGCTGATTGTATGCCGCCCGGAGAAGAGAAAATCAAGTTTTCCCAGAAGACTCAGTCCCTATGGAAACATAGGTGGCCATTGTTCGCCCAGGGTGAGCCTAACAAACGGGCTGGAGAAGGGCCCGCATTTCTGGGGCAAGCTGACCATGCACAGCAGGAGAGCACCCTCTTCTGCCTCTCCCTCTTTCTGCCTCTCTCTCTCGCAACCTTGCCACCCCCACCTATTCAGCACCACTGATAATTAAATTAGCACTGCTTTAAAACAAAAGGTGGGTGTGTAAGAATAAAGGATCTGATTGTATTGATGGGGAATGCACTCTGCCATCATCCAAACTAATAAGAACAGCAGGCTGGCACCAAGTGTGAGATGCTTCCGCTGCCCCGGATCGATACTTTCAGCGTTTGTTCTGAGTGGGAGTAAGAGAGGTCTGCATTTGAAAATCTGGCAGGAATTTAGTCAGCCGCCTTGGGACTAATAGTGTATAAAGTTAGGCAACACCAGCATGTAACACTTCCTCTCTCGCACTATAAATGCTGAACAAGTGAGATTTTGTTTCCACAGCCAAGTATTCTAGAAAATCTCTGTGTATGGTTTGTAGGAAAGGCAAACAGCATTAATTTAAAATGATTAAAATGTATTAGTCAATTAATTAAAAAGAGCCTATTAAAATTTACAGCCTGGAGTGCTTAGTGGTTCCTTTGCCAGGGTATCCGTAAGTTATTATAAAGTCGTGCTCAGCAGTCTGAAAATTCTCCACATGGGGGGGGCTATTAGCATTCTTTTGTGAAGAGGAAAGCTACACCAGCAGGATTTAATGAACTCTCTAATGAACTCATGTTTTTAGTTGCAGATGTCACCAATTAAATAGTCTTGAAATTAAATCTGAAGGTAATGAAGCCTATAACCTGTCTATGAATCAAAACATCGGCTTGTCTTTACTTCACTATGAAATGTATCTACAGAAGCAGTCAAAGTCTCTCCCTCATCCACCTTTAGCTCTCCTATGATGTTTCTTGTAGCTTCATATCTTCGACAACATGACATATTTTTTTTCCAATTGTGTTTCAGTGCTCCATCCAAATGAATCATTATGTAAAAATAATCCAGTTTGAAAGAAGTGCTCTTGTAAGTGTGTGGAGCTTTTTATTATTCTAAATAGGTAGGCTAACTGAAAGCTCATGTCAATAATGCGTCTGTGGACAGTATTTAGATTCATGTCCTTAATGTTTGTGTGAATGGCTGTGAGAGCTCAGTATTCTGATGGCCCTATCTATGAGTGCTCCTTTGAGGCCTTTGCTCTTTTAGCCACTGTTTGCTATTCTCTCACACATGAAGGGACTTATTTAGATGCTTTTGTTCCAGGCTGTTTATAGCTAATTAATTCCTTTTCATTTCCATCACCGGTGACCCTCTCTCTTCCCTCTAGAGAGTTTGTTCTGTGTTCCTCATGCAGATGCAGTGTTTGTTCTTACTCTCTACAGATGTTCTCTGTGAGCTTCAGCATGGGGAGGAACTGTCTATGACTCATCTTCTCCTTGATCAAAGTGTTTGTGCAAGAGTTCGTTTGCCATCAGGAGCAGCTTGAGTCACATAAAGCTGTTCTGTGTCTAAAAAATTGAACATATTCACTTTTGCCTTTGCTCCGAATGAAGTTGATCTGACAAAACGCCAGCGTGTGAGTCTGGCTTCTGTGATGCCGTCTATCAATTCAGGCTTTTCTGGCAATTCATGAAAGCTCATATATGCCAGCTATTAGCATCATAAAATCTGCAAGCCTAAGTCATCGCACACCTGCCTTAACCCTCCTATTCTCCTCAAATTTGCTAACACTTTTCACCCTCAGGGGTCAATTTGACCCCAGGGATATTTGCCTCCAGAAAATGATTTACTGAAAATTGTT
>JBBPDB010000134.1:21858190-21867797 GCA_037974465.1 Brachypetersius altus
TCATTAGTGATTTGCTCTCCCTTGTCTCTCAAGCATCCTAGGAGGTGCAGCTGGGTTCAGTTCAGGCCAGGCCTCAGCTTTGCTCTCAGTGTTAGACATTATTAAAAAACCAGCGGTGCACTTGTCTGTACCTGCCTGTGCCAAAAAAACGGCTCAGAGTTTAATGAAAGGAATGTTATAAAGCCCCCGGTGTAAGCAAACACATATTACTGTGGCTTATTGTGAGATAACATCAAGTGGTTTTTTAATGTTGTATTGGATGAATGCTTACTCTCTGCTAATGTATAGGGGATACGGGAAGCTAGAAAGGTACAATAAATGAGCTGTTTATCTTTAGATGTGCAATATATCAGATTAGCACCCTTCACCACCATGCCTCATTTCTTTCTGATGACGTTCATGTACCGCTTTATGTATCCTTGTTCTTTTTGGGAATAGAATTCGTTTGGAATAAAAGACGTGATCAAAAACACGTCTTCTAAATGCTCTTCCTCACTGAAAAAAAATTCTCGCTTGACTGTGTTACTTGCCTGCTTTGCTGACTTTCGTTCCTCTTGATTTGCCAGTCCGAGTTCTCTTCACATGCTCAGTGCTCGACTCAAATGCTGACATGGGCTGACTAAAGCCAGCAGTGGGGGGCACATTTCAAAAACTGCGGGCAGTGGGCAAGCACAGGCACTCAGCAACAGCCAGAAGGCGTCTGACAGTCAACAATTGGCCTGCTGTGTCCATGTGTCTGTCTGTCTGTCCGTGTATGCGCTCAGTACATGTGTGTACACATGTGCATGGCGATAATAGAGGTGAGCTGTCTGGCGGTAGGTGTGAGGATGAAGTGTGTGTATGGGCTCAGGGGACCTCACACCTGCCTGAGATTTTGGCTTCACTTCTCTGCCCAGTCTTGCCTGGCCCTGTGTGTCTTTTCACACCCACCTGTGACAGCATGCTGAAGTGTGTGTGAGACAGATTAGTGCCAGATGTCTGTATTTCTGCAGCCAGGCACTCAGGCCTCGTCCCAATACCACTGGGCCTCTCTCCCCAGTACCACCGGGCCTCTCAGTGCTTTGATTAACAGTCTAGCAAGGGTCAATTAAGTTAAAACCAAGGGTCAACTGAAAAAAATGCTTTTTAAAAGAGTGCATATAATGCAAAACTCAGTTTCCACATTTGTTTGAAGAATCTAGTAAACTGTATTGAAGTGTATTTTTCAAGGTCATATGGAAACCACTCCGCAAAAACAACCTGTTTTGAAGATTCAACAACAGTAAAAAACACACCTTTGCATGAATCTACTTATTAAACCTACAGCATTTTTGACCCAGCCATTCACAGTAGTTTTAGGGGGTGTTGCTAGATATAGGCACACTGCATAATGCAAAAAAAAAAAAACAGGGCAGAAAGTCAGAACAGAGCACAGATTGCACTAAAAAGGCCCAGTTTAAAATCCCAATTAAGGACCAAAATTGCCATGTGAAAATTAAATGTGACTGGTTACGTTCCAAGAGCCCTCGTCTGTAGTGAAAAACCGTGTTGTTTTTATTGTGTAAACCCTAAAAATGCTCCCAGAACACTTTAATTTCATTTTAAACTCAGCTAATGCATTATCCTTAAAGAAAATATAAAGGTAAACCAGTATTCCCTGCCGAGATATGCAACTTGGGAGCTTATGGGACAAAAGTATTGGGACACCGCGGTGAAGTGAATGTTTTTTGGGGAAATACATGGGCTAAAAGTACAAATGAGGGCTCGTTGGAAAGATCTCCTGAAGATCAATCGAACTGTGGAACTTGAAGTGTCTGAGTTCTTGCACCACACAGAAATCGCACTTCGAAAAAAGTGCTTTCAAGTCTCCTTGTGTGACAACATCCAAAAAATATATATTTATTGCCACAATAAAGCAAAAAAAAAGGTGGAGGATATTTGCAGTTTCCGTGGTATCGTGGGGATTTTCGCATAAAACTAGGAGTTCGGTTCTCCAAAAAAATCCACATGTGACCGTCTCCGGGTCTGCGTAAAACTGGGGGCTTACTGTAATCACGTTTAGGATATGGGCCACCTAACCCAAGTGAAAATTGTTTAGATGGTGTATGGTAATTCCCTCCAAACATCAAGTATCTATGAATGACAAATCCCAAACGTTAAATTTTTTGGTTTAACAGTTATGAAGAAGCATGCTGTTGCATTTTCTTCGTTCAAGTGGGCAAATTATTGCCACATAAATAAAATATAATAGCGTTGCCTTTCACTTTACTTACTTAAAAAAACAACTGTGTTTTTTATGTGGAACTACTCCACTTTTTGTGTGAATTTATCAATATCAGCTTGAAATAAAATGTGTAGAGCTTTTTGGAACCTTTATGGTGCGTGGCAAAGCCAAACAGTCCTAACAGTCAATAGCCAGGCCAAAATTAATTGCAGTTGTTAAGAGGCCTTGATTTTTTTTCGCACCATATTAATCATGCTAATGATCCTTGAAATGAGACCAGCTCCCGGTATTTACCCAGCGCAGCCCCCGTGTCATGGTGAAATGAGTCCAGCAGGGGGGGTTCATGTATCAACAAGGGATGAGAACCTGTATGAGGATTGATTTTATTGGTGCTGTAAGGACTTAACAGCTCAAACCCAAATCTTTTTGAGGTCTGGTTAGTGAACCTCTAATCCATAGCCCTGCCCACACACACACACACAAACATGAGCACAATATCCGACAGCAAAAGGTGGCGGACAGGAGCAGAAGAGGGAGCAAACTCAACCTGCTTAATCTTGCAAGTGCCTTATTGATTTCATGTCTTATTTATGGTCGTTGGGAAGGGCTGCTTATGTATAATGCTGTTAAGAGATAAGGCTCTTTTATGTCAGATGAATGATACAGGATGACCCACAGGTTCCTGTCCTTCACTGTGAAAGAAAGGAGGAAAGCTGGGTCATAGTAATATAATCGTATTCCTCATTCGACCAGGGCAGGACCAGCGTTAAGTGGGGGTCCCATCTGGTAGACAGACGTCCCTGATCCCCAACAATCAGGATTAATGGGGAAATAATGCTCCCTCATCCGGATATTTGCCCCTTTCTGTACTGGCTATCTGCCATTCAGCAGCCATTAGAAGGCTTCCCTTCTTAATGGTTAACACACCCCCCAGCCTCCCCAGTTGCTCCTTTGCTGGGCCGTGTGTATAAAGCTCAGGGGGAGCTGGGTGGGGCAGGCCAGAGGTCTCCATTAGCTTGCCTGTCTGCGCTGATGAGCCTCATGGTCTAGGCAGGCGTGAGGGAATTGTGCTAACAGCCTTAGACACATGCACTCCCCCATCCTGACCTCACACACATATACCCTTCCTCCACAAATGTGCAAACCCACCCACACACAGGTTTGTTTTCAAGCATTAAAAGAACATGGGGTCATACATACACTATACAGCATCCAGGCACTTAGTGAATCCAGGATTAGTGATTGCTTTAAGGCGCTTTGCCAGCACTGGTGTTTAATTACACTACAGTTGTAATAATCTCTATAGAAAAGCGCCACCAATTCATTGAGACACTCTGGAGCAGCCCAATAGAAGAGAAGGTCCAGTGTCAGCTAGAAGGGTATAAACCCACAAACATTGGGATGTGGAGCAGTAGAACTGCATCCTCTGTGATGGAGCTCCAGCTTTTGGATGCATTTGATCATCCAACAACAATACCCAAACTCAGTAATACTCTGTCGACTGAATTTAATCAAATCCTCGCAGAAATGTTCTATCATCTACTGTAAAAGCTTCCCAGAATAGCAAAAAAGGCTGTTCCTGTAGCAAATAGGGGAAACATTATCATATTAATACCCTTGATTTCAGACGAATTGTAGGATAAGCAGGTGCTTATCACTGTCAGATCAGAACCTTGTGTCGCCATTTCTGTCTTGTATTTCATTTTTTCTTTCCTCTTTTACATAATGTGTCAGAGTTCCATGAATGGATCAACAGAAATGGTCCCAGATGACTTGGAAATCCATCTTCTTACATTAATTTACTTTGTAAGATAAGGTTTTTTCCTTCTCCTGTACAGCTACTTTACTGGAGTTAAGAGGTTTTGTTCCGACAGTGGATTAATACATGTGTAAGCACAATGTAATAAAGGTTTATTTTAGATTTTAATTTTTCATCCATCCTTAAGCCTAACCTTAACCATAGTAATACATGTGTTTGCCCCTTTAAAATCAAAAGCAAAACATCTTGTCAGGATCATTTGATACTCACCCTGTAGGTCAGTCATGTTTTTATCTGGATTTCTGGAATAATCGAGACATGCCCTGAAAATGTGTGAATACAAACACGGAGAAACATGCACTCCGCTGCCCCCCCCCCGGACCTGCAACAAAAGCCTCAGTAACAGTGGCCGAGAGCAAAGCTGTTCAGATTAGGTCAGAATCTCATTAGCCTTGGCGCTCTGGTTTATCATCCTGTTTTGCAGCCTGCTCCGTATCCCTTCCCACCCGAGTAAACACGCTGCACCGTTTCGCCGCCGGTCTCTGTCACGATAGTGCAAGTACGTGAAAAGATATCGCTTCACTTAGAGGCAGCCATAAGAGCAGTTAAAGGTGCCTGGTCCCTGCAGCTACACGGCAAGACAAAGCCAGGCGGAGATACTGTTTTAGTCTACTTTACACTCCCAATCACCACACTGACACTGATTAATTCAGATGTTGACATGTTTTGGGCTGTCATGCTGAGTTACCCAGCGACACTGAGAACGCCAGCCCGCCCGCCTTTCGTCAAAGCGCAGAATAGATGGGGAACATATGGTGGATATGATTGTTCATAAGCATGGAATGCCTTTGCACTAATGGAATTATCCTCCTAAGTCTGATGGGAAATGAATACTAGCATGACATTAGTAGCATTATACACATGCTAGACATGCTATGCACTGGGCCGTACGCAAATCACACCCTCTATTACAGCTGTTGTTCGTTAAGTAACTGATTTTAAGCAAGGATTTAACAGTTCACTTTATAGAAATGTATGCTGGGAGTGCAATTCAAAAACAAAGGAAATGTGGACATTAAACTATTAGCCCAGACACAAAAAGCGGTCAAATCATTTCGTCGCGCATCGGTTGGTTACAGGAGGGAAACACTGAATCCACCCTGGTTTACAGTCTTTGGGAGCTCATTCTCATTACAACTCAAATGAAGGCATAATCCATGGCAGAGCGAATTGAACAAACTGGTTGGGGATTTTTCCTCCTGCGTATGTACCATCCGCCCTCAAGGCGAGTGGCTGCTCATTTCTGAACTGCTGATTGCTCGCTAATTGATACGATAAACACATTCCAGCGGAACCTGAATGAACGACTTCCAACGTTAATTCTTTTCCAATTGCCGAATGCCTTAATAGAATGAAACGTAACCAGGCAACATTGTTATCAGACTCCCTCAACAATTGCGTGCACTCCAGGCTAAATGATTGCACACTCAATATGCACCTCTCTCTTGCCTTTCGCTGGAAAAATGGTGAGGAGAGCCTATTAGCGTGCCATCATTTTGAGAAAGGAGAGAAAAGCAAGTGTGAAAAGACGGTTTGCAGGAAGTCCATTAACAGGTGATGTGGCTGGCCTGAGCGAGTCCACAGTTTGTTGTGTGTTTTTGCGCTGAGTGAGTCGGTCAGATGAGGAGATGGGGGGCGAGGGAGGTAATTGGTGCTTTTGCCTGGGCTGTCACAGCGCAGTATAATTGGCGTGCACAAGGCTGAGGTGGGACTCGCACACTGTACGGACTCTCCAAGGAGAGAGAAAGAGAGAGAGAAAGTGAGGGAGAGCGCTGCTCATCAACACATTAAACATTTACTCTAACCTATAAACAGTGACTGCCCTCATTATTGCTGCCATCACCAGCCTGTCTCGTTGACTCCCAGCAGCTCTGGGCAGACCTGTGCAGTCACTAATGTGTGGAGGAATGGACCCTGTGTGAAGAAATGGGTCTTGTGTCTGCTCAGCTTACTCTTGGCTAAACGTGACATTTTCGGGGATGTATGTTGGATGACCTAAATAATGACAGCAATGTGTAGCCATTGCAGGACCTCATGTCAAAAAATCCCTCCCTGTTTATTTGTATTTTTTCCTCATTCGTAGCTCCTCCAGCCTACATGACAGAGGCTTGCTGGTTGTCAATGGAGAACCGTTTCTGATCTTTATTTCACAGATGCCTCCGTTACTGGCGCATGGGAGGGAAAACTGCACTTTTTTCTCTCTCAAATACCTCAGAAGCATTTTAATTAATTCACTTCTAACTTATTCATGCGTAAGACTCAGAAGTGATCCTTTGAAACGATTTCAAATGAAAATGTCTGGGTATCCTTACTGCTACGCATTCTATACTTGAAGGGTTGATAAGACTGTGTTTTTTGGATTTGCCCCTGCCATGGCTTAGCCGTTGGTCAAATACAGAAGCTGTGATTTCAAATGGATTTAGATCCCTTTGAAAGATGGCTCTCTTCTTGAGTTCTGTCTCACTGGAAGTTTCTTCTTGCCATAGCTGCTTCTATCGTTGTCCTATAGTGGTGTTTTGCTTAACATAATTGATTTATGTGATGATTTAAACGTAATTACATTACGTAACTAAATGGCCATTTGCTAAATGATGATTGATGCACCTCTCTGCCAGTTAGCATTTCCATTTCTATGTGCTAGCCCCTCTGTCAAATAAAGGAAAAACAAACTAGCAGTGAGAACAGCTCTGGTAGTAAATTAGTCTTATAATTTACTTATTAATTTTAGGCTTAGAAATTGGTAAATAGTGTTGTTCAGATACACACCATACACTAATTTTTGTTTGATGCTCACTAATAAATAACATTACAGAAATATGCTAAGATCAGTTAGCTAAGAGTTTACTAAGTTAGCTTTTCTTTACTTAGATACTGCCACCTAGTAATTACATATTTTTTGCTTTATGTTCTTTATAGGCTTGTCATAATACTGAAATTTCAAACTCGATACCGATACTAAGGATGGTACTCGATACTTGATACTATTTTTTTGACAACCCTAGTTCTTTAGCAACAGGTTCAAGCTTCCTTTTGTCAAAATGTGGCAATAACATGGCAGTGATTTCTTCTGCAAAACAAAAAGGTAACTTTTCATTCGATTCATACCAAAATACCTCTTTTTCTGCTTACAAGCAACAGACAAAATCCACACTTTCGCAGAATTTATCTGCCCTCCGGCCGCAACTTGCAAAAGCAACAACTAAATGTTCATATTTAAATGAACAGGCTTTTTGATGATTTGACGTCAACTGCCCATATGGCCATGAAAACAGTGGCAGTGGCAAATGAAGAGATACAGAGTGAATGAGACAAAGGCATGAAGGCATGAACAGATGGAACGGAAGCGAGGCCGGTCGAATCTCTCTCCCACAGTCCATCACCTCTCCGTAACATACGAATGGCGCGGTGAAAATTGATTTGTGAGCAAATTATTCCAGCCCTCAACCTTTTACAAGACAATAACCTCAGCTGAAGTGGGATGTTACTCCGCAGAATGAGTTCATTTATTCCTTTTCAAATTTTCTCCCTCTCTTTATGTCTCTTTCTACTCTCTGCCCTTCTGTCCCCCCCTGGTTCCAGGGTCCAGTGCTGTCACTTGATGGAACTAACAATTAGAAAGCAGGCTGCTGATCGATAGAAGCGGAAATTATATGTGAGGAATGAGTGCAAGGCACACAATGAAGAAATATGGAGGGGAAAGGATAGTTTTATTGTGGAAGAAAGTTGGGACTTTTTTTCTGACAGATTGTGAGAGACCACAGATATATTGGTATCAGGAAAGAGCTGATATTCAGGGGCTTGATTTATATTGTAACGAGCAGACACAGCTGATGTGAGGAAAAACTTCAAAGAGACTTCAAAGAGCTGACAGTCACAACCTGCTCACTTCTGTGACAGCAATACAGGCTGAACCGGTGAACTCAGAAACTAAGAATGCCTACAAACCTAGAATTCTGTCACACAAAGCGTATCTTTTAATGAGAAATAGCTTTATATATGTACATGTCTTATGGCATTGCAATTTTTTGATGTGTGCAAGAGTTGAACACTGACAATCACTTCAAACTAAAAGACTTTCATTCATTTATAATCATATTAAATTCAGATTAGATTCATATAATTTTTTTGCCTCCTAATATCAAAACTGTCACAGTTATTTCTTCGAGCTTCTTGAAAAAGTGTCCAGCCACTGACCCGAACAGAGCTTTGTGTTCGTGTGCAGGACAGAGGGAGAGATAGAGAGAGAGAGAGAGAGAGACAGACAGACGGAGGGCAGGGTCAGTGCCGGAACACAGTGGTTCTCCATTTGGCTCTCGTCAGGCCGCGAGTGTGGGATGGAATGTGAGTCCTCCATCACTGTCAAGCCCGGCAGCGGCTGCATTAACCCAACACACACACACGCACACACACACACACACACACACACACACCTGGCAGTGTCCACATAGTACAGACAAATGTCGTTCCTGTGGTATCTGGTCACTTTGTGGCCTTGCTCTGTCTGGTGGGTTGGTATTTGTGTTCTGGGGTGTTGGCTGGGTACCCTGCCTTCTCTCTCTCTCTCTCTCTGTCTCATTCTCTTTCTTTCTCCTCCCTCTCTCTGTATCCATCTTTCTCTCTCTCTCGTTCAGTGGTCGATTGGTTTTGGCCGCTACAGAGCCTCCAGATGTATCCTGGACTGCCTCCACTGTCAGCAGTCTGCGGTCAGCGGTCAAACCAGAGCACAGCTGAAGCTGGACCATTCCCTGTGGGCATTCGCACGATATAGACAGACTGAGAGAAACAGATAATTTACCAGCAGACAGTACAGATGAAGGCTGATGGCTGTGCAGCTTGATTTCTTGCTATTTTTCCCCTGGAACACTATTTTGCACATCATTCTCAACCATGATCCTCTCTGCGCTGTCCCTTATTTCCCTCGCTCGCTCTCTGTCTGCATACTCTCCCATCTGTGCTTTTACTGTACTGTTCCCTGCTCTTGGATCTCTATAATTTAACCCCCCCCCACTGTTTCTCCTCGTCTCTCTTTCTCTGTCATATCTCTTCCTGTCTCACCTGTTCTCTTCACATCAGGTTCACTCTAATTTTCTCCCCTGTGTGTTTTTCCTTTGCTGAAGTCCGTTTCTCCAGTCTTTTCGCGCTCATGTCCTCAGTGCTGCCCTGGTCATGTCCCACTGTTGCCTTCCCATCTCACCATTAGACTTCCTCATGTCCATACAGATGACTAGACCTGTGCTCACCCCTCCTCTGCTCTAGTGAGCTGTCTTTCTCTCTCCACCGTCAGTTCTTCATTCCAGCACACAGGGAAATTTGATTTGTCTTGACGTGTTCAGTATGGACAAATATTTCCTCTCCAAATCAAACCAGAAAGCATGTATGTACTCACAGACATTTCAGTCGCTGGTGGAATTTCAGCTGCATATCTTAAGCCAGGAATCCAATCAGACAAAACCTAGTCTGATTTCTTCCAGCTGTATTAATGTAGTACCTCTCTCTCTCTACACTCTCTCTCTCTCTCTCTCTCTCTCTCTCTGTCTCTCTCTCTCTCTCTCTCTCTCTCTCTCTCTCTATCTATATCTATATAT